>JANAVB010017198.1:6499529-6644529 GCA_029216955.1 Iris pallida
ACTTCTGTGTTATCTTATCATACTTAGACTATGATTGAGTTTTACTATATTTTTACTTGTCCTTCATTCGGAGTTGAGATCCATGACGGATACATTATATAATTACGTAGGTTATTTAGATAGTGACCTAGTACAGCGTTCTACCGTCGATTCTGTGGCGTAGGCTGGGCGCTGTTACGTACTTGTACCCTTATACCGGGTACGGGTCGTGACACATTTTTAGTGGTGGCACATACAGGTCGAGATTTGCATCAGTGCGATATCGTGGTAGTGCGACGACTTAGTTGTACTGCTACGAGCCTGCGATAGATTAAGAAATAGACTTTAGTTGAGAGGTACTCAATCACAGTTAGAAAAAATTATGATCTAATTCCTGCCATCTATACATCCTTGCTGATAATTGCCTTCTTGAAATAAACTATCCTTCTTTGATGATATCGCTTCCTGCTCAGTATTAATTTCCTTATTTGATCTGTCTTCAAGATGGTGGAGACACGATCGCATCGTGCCGGTCCAGAAGATACTAGTGAGAGATCTGCCACCTCTCGCCCGATGCAGCAGGGCAATGGTTCATTCTTGTTCAGGTAGGAACATCTACAGCCTTTGGGGGTGCTCCTCCACCTGTTCAGAGGACTACCCCGGTGATTCCAGATATTCTTCAGCCGACACCACCTCCGGGATCAGTTGACACAGCACAGCTCTTTGCCTTCTTCCGAGAGATGATGGAGGCTCAACAGCGCCAGTCAGCAGATATGAGGCAGGGCATAGACAATGCCCATCAGCTTGCTATGACAGCAGTAGAGAGGGTGACTATCCAACCACAAGGGAACCAGGGAGCTACTATGAGACGTGCTTTGTTATGTAGGACTGAACCGTCCTCATTAACTTTGTTACGAAAGTTCCATCAAGTACTAATGATCGAATTGTCATCAGGTTTAGGAACAAGTTCCTAAACTTGATTTCTTTCGAATTGGTTGAGTTCTTCTTGCATTGCAAATATCCGAAATTCATCAGAAAAGGCTTCTAAAATATTTTTAGGTTCTATTTGGGATATAAAAGCAGTGCTAGCTATAGAATCTCTAACAGATGAACGAGTACTTGCTCCTCTTGATACCTCATCTATTACCAAGTTTTCTGGATGTTCTGGTGTGAAGCGGAACTTCTTTGGTAAGCTTTCTAGAGAATTGGTTCCAGATGTTGTATCCTCAGAGGTAGAAGTTATTGATTTGATATGTACGTCATCATCGTCATCAGCAACAGCGGTTGTACTATTATTCTCATCAAAAGTAACATTAGCAGATTCTTCCACAATCATGGAGCGCTTGTTGAACACTCTGTATCCTTTACTCTTGGAAGCATATCCAAGAAAAATACCTTCGTCAGCTTTGGCATCAAACTTGCCTAAATTGTCTTTAGTATTCAGGATAAAACAATGACAACCGAACACTCTAAAATAAGAAATAGTTTCCAAAGTTCATAGGAAGTTTTCTTCGAAATAGGTTGAATCAAAACCCTATTCAAGACATGGTATGTTGTACTTACAGCTTCTGCCCAAAAATATTTTGGAAGTGAAAACTGATTCAACATGACTCTGGCCATATCGTCAAGAGTTCTATTCTTTCGCTCTACAACACCATTTTGTTGGGGAGTTCTAGAACAAGAAAATTCATGATTAAATCCATTTAAATCACAAAACTTTTTAAAATCAGAGTTTTTGAATTCGTCGCCATGATCACTTAGATTCGAGTAATCATGAAACCTTTTTCGTTTTGTACCTTCTTAGCAAAAAATTTGAAAACAGAGAGTATCACTTTTGTTTGAAAGAAAGAAAACACAAGTAAAACGAGAAAAGTCATCAACAATCACAAAGACGTAGAGTTTTTCACCAAGACTGGCTACTCTACTAGGACCAAACAAATCCATATGAATAAGTTGCAAGGGTCTAGTAGTACCTACAGAGTTGCTGGATTTAAAAGAAGATTTTGTCGTATTATTTTTCTCACATTCAGCACATACCGTATCTTTTTTTAATATGATATCTGGTAGTCCTCTTACTAGCTTCTTGGTTGAAAGTCTTGATATGGTATCTATGTTTTCATGTCCAAGACACGTATGCCATAGTAACATTTCATCCTTGTGAGAGTAGAGGCATCTTCATGCATTGTTAATATCTTTCGAAAGATAGAATATATATATATGTATATGTTATCTTCCCGTATCCCTTCAAAAACGATGTCTCCAGATGATCTATCATATATAGAGCATTTATTTTTCCCAAAGTTAATATCATATCCATTGTCAGCAAGATGACTAATGCTAAGCAAGTTATGCTTTAACCTTGTTACTAAACAAACATCTTTAATGACAGAAGAGGAAGGATTACCAATAGTACCGTTACCTATAATATAACCTTTTAGATTATTCCCGAAGGATACATATCCTTCCCTTTTCATTGATAGTGTTGCGAAAAGATTTGCATTTCCAGTCATCTGTCGTGAGCACCCACTATCGAGAATCCATTTGCTTCTAGAAGATGAAGGAATGTCCACCTACACTATGAGTAGATGTGACCTTTGGTACCCAAATCTTTGATGGTCCTGAAATGTTAGTCTTCGGTACCCATGCACACATGTTTAAATCAACTAATCTTCTGATTCTATATTATGGTGGAGTGTGTCCATATTTACCACAGTAGTGACATGTAGCATGCATATTTGTGTTAGGAGTAGGATGATAGTGATGTCTATCTGTAGGTGATTGTCGTGCTGCATGAGAATATGTGTACATAAAAGCATGATTGTGTGCAGCATGTGTGTGTGTTTTTCTTATATCGTGTACTCTTGTGTTGAGTAGTCTTGTGTCTCGTGTATGTGTTGTGACCGTGAGACTTAGTTTGAGGTTGAATAACCTATTTGTCCAGCCTGATCTCTAATCTTTTAAAGGCAGTATACATTTCATCATATTTGGCAGTCAAAGCACTAATTCTTACAGCTGCAATATTTTATTTCTTTTTCTCTTTCGTAAGTTCTTTATTGAGTATAGTAAGATCATGTGTTTGTTTCTCAATACATGATTCAGCATCGTGTAAGCTTAATTTAAGTTTGGATAACTCCTCAGTGTTCTCTGTGAGGGGTGTGTCTCTAATATTATCAAGTAAGCACGATAGTCTATGAATCTCAGCTTTATGAGTCTAAATCTCATCCTTTGCATGTTTGTATTTACTAAGCAATTTCTTATGATCTTCAAGTAAATCACTGAAAGCATCTCCAAGTTCATCAAAAGTAAAGTCATCAAGTGGATCATTTGTTACCTTATCGGAAGTTGCCATTAGGCAGACGTTTGCAGTATCTTGGGGAGTGTCCTCTGCTTCTTCTGAGTCACTGGCTTCGCTTTCGTGCCAGATGCTTGTGTTGGCATACTTTCGAGAGGATGGCTTCTTATGACTTTTTATATCGGCTCCCTTCTATTGCTGCAGGACAGTCTTTCTTGACGTGCCTCGTCTTCTTACAACCATAACAGATAGGCTCTTCATCGTCGTCTTTTTGTTGTTCCTTCTTCCTTCGGTTGAATCGTAGGAACTTCTTGAAGTTGCGAACCATTAGCGCTTGATCATCACCTTCGGAGTCATCATCGTCTGTTTCACCTGTAGCAGTCTTTCATCGATGAACTCTTAGTGCGATTTTTTTTCTTTAGAGCAGATTCTTCAAAGTCCTTGAGGTCGAGCTCATGCGTCATTAGTTTTCCCATCAGAGTCTCCAAACACATGGTGGTGAGATCGTTTTCTTCGATGATTGTCATGGCTTTGGGGTTCCAGTTCTTTGCTAGTTCCCTTAGCACCTTGCGTATCTTCTCATGGTTGGAGTAGTTCTTTCCAAAGGAAGATAGAGGATTGACGATGTCGAAAAATCTGTTGAACATCTGTGTGATCGAATCGTTGGGCTTCATCTTGAATGTCTCATACTCCTATGTTAGCCGACTGATTTTTGATTCCTTGACTTGAGTGGTTCCTTCCTGAGTCACTTCTAGAAGCTTCCATACTTCGTGTGAAGTGGTACACATGGATACCTTGTTGAATTCAGTCCTGTCTATAGCATAGAAGAGAGCATTAATAGCCCTAGCATCTAGACTAGCATGTTTCTTTTTTGGATCAGTGTATTTGTTATGAGGTTCCCATCAACTACAATTCTAGCAGTCTTCTTATAACCATCTATAACTATAGTCCATAAGTCAAAGTCTAGATATTTCAGATAGAAACTCACTCGTGTCTTCCAGTAAGTGTAGTTGGTTCCATCAAATAGGGGTGGCCTATGAGTGGACTGTCCTTTACCTTGGTTGGTGAAAATGGGTTGTATGGTTGCCATAGATCAGCTCTAGGGTGTTAATCCTTTATCACGAGACCAGAGCTCTGATACCAATTGAAGTAGCGTGTAGGTAACTCTAGAGGGAGGTGAATAGAGTTTGTGTTTATAATGTCCAATTAAAAATAACTCTATGCTAAGTCCAGAAGATAACTACTAAGAGAATATATAATCATAGAGTAATAATGCAAAAAGTAAAAGTGTTTAGAAGAACAAACGCAAACACAGCGATATATCATGGTTTTCCTCGTGGAGGACTAGTCCAGGCCCGAGAACTCTTGTTCGGAGTTGAAATCCACTATTTGTGAAATAGGGTACACTGGTATCTTTAGTCTGAAGAGCACGTCAACTTCTTACAAACATGAGCCTTTAAAGCGCTCGAATACTTTAACTTTGCAGATGCAAAACTTAGAATTTTTCAAGTGACTTCTTTTCAACTCTTGCACAGAGCTTCTAGCTGAATCACATTGAGCACCTTGGGGCTAGGAAGTTTTGTGGCTAGGGGATTTGGAAGAGTAAAGCTTAGAGTATATAAGTCTTGGAAGATTGAAAGCTTGAGAGTAAGTGATGATTTAAAATGAGAAGAATCAAGCTCTATGTATACTAGGCAGGGGAGGCAGAGTCGGCCAGAGTTCTGTCTCAAAATATTCAAAATTTTGAACGTTAGATAGCTCGCAGCAAGGTGGTCCTAAAAATCAGGTTGCTGATTTTAAGGAGGCCGAGTTCGACCCGAGTTCGGCCTGAGTTCGATCTGCCTCAGACTAGAAGCCTTATATTGGTGAGGGTGGTTTGGTTTGGTTTGGTTTGATTTAGGAATTAGTTTGTTTGTATGGTGGAGCTTGGAGAAACATGTTTAGAGGTTGAGATGACACAGTACGACTCAACGTACATATTTTCCTAGACTCACTAAATTAAAAATTACAGACTGAGAACAAATTACATTTGTAATACAACAGCTTGTAGACGACGTCTGTCTTGAACTTGATGTGTCGTATTAGATCATATCAGATATCATGTGATGTTTTGTCGAACTTGATGTGTCGTATTGGATCATATCGGATATCAGTTTTTAATTATCTAACTCAGGTTGACTGTGATCCAGTTTGGGTCAACAAAGTACTCCTTTTTTCTTTACGAAATATTGCCAACTCATATGATTTCTAATAAAAGCTGCCAATTTTTACAGTAATTTGATGTTGCTCTCCTTGATCATAAATTTGCATGTTCTCCAAAGCATTCAATAAAGCTACAAACTTGGATGTTCTGGACCATCCAATTCTCAACTTTTTATACTACATAGTATATATAGGTCTAACTTGTTAACATTACGATTATTTTTTATGATACCTTCATTTTTAGGATTTAAATCCTTGTTAACATTACCAATGCTTCAGATTATACAAAACCACACCAAGTTTTCTAGTTTTTGGTGCTCAAGCTCCACTGCTTGCTTGATGGACAGATCTGGGATTACTATATGTTAATTATCATGAGAATAAAGATGATATTTTGGGTTGAATTAGTTCAACCTTCATTTCTAACTCCAAACTGGAGTTAGCAAATCCCTTATATGATATTTTGATTGTGTTTGGGTTATTGAGAAACTTTATTTTTACTCTCTTTTATAGAACACAAATACTAGTTCCAAACTCTCAGATGAACGGCTTAAAGATAAATACTGGGCTTTTCACATATTTATCGATAACCATTAGTCAACTTTTGGTATTATCAAGTGGATTTCCTTAATTTGAAACATTTTTTCTTTTCTTTTCTTTTTGTATATAATTAAAATCTTCCGTCATTTAATAATTATCAAGGATTTTTTATATTAATTTGATAGATGGAGTTTTGTATGCAAAGGACTACAATATGCTGAAGCACTCACTCGTGGACGTACAAAAGCTTCATGTCAGGCAATGTGAGTTCTGCAAAATTATATTAGTTTTTTTTATTCTCAACGTGTACACTAAATGCTATAAATCAAAAAGATAACTGTGCTCTTGTTCTCTCAGGAACTACAAATATCGAAAATGAAGGCTGTTGCGATGGGATACACTTCGGGTTCAGATATTTTGTTATATCGTTAGACAAGGTGCAGTGTATTTTGGTTTACTTGTATATATAGGTTTTGGAAATTAAAAAATTGTACAAAATGATATATTTTGGTTTATTTGGATATGTGGTGGAATGTTTGCTGTGTACAAATGCCTATTTGTTAATATAAAAATTATGTATATTATATAGTTCTTTGCTGTTTGTAATGTTCTAGATTATGTTGATATTATATGTGTTCATTAATTGGCAAATGGAAGAACATAATATATAATTATAAATAGAATTTTGGATAAACAAAAATTAGCTTAACTTGTCAATTTTTTAAGAAAAGCCTATTTCTTGTAGTGACAATAGGATATTTTAGGTTATTATTAGGATTATAATTTGAATTTGATAGACATTCTTATTGTACCGTCTTTTGGACGGAATTCAGTTTCAGTTTTCTTATTGGACAAATCTGGTTATCCTTGTATATTTGGAAACAATAAGTTTAGTCTTTCTTTATATTCAAATATTATTGGTAACGGTTCTCTTAAGGTTTATGATAACCTATATCACTTGAAACTATTGCTTCTTACAATAAAATCTTACAACTGGAGTCATGTGGTACTAAACGCAAAATTAACAATAATAAAAATTTAGCCTCATTATGGCACAAGTGATTAGGTCACATATCCATAAATAGAGTTGAACGACTTGTGTCTGATGGAATTTGGATTCCACTAAATTTATAGACTATAATGTCCGTATTGAATGTGTAAAGGAAAGACAGACCAAAATTAAATTGTAAGCAGCTCTTTATTGGCTATGCTGACAGATCAAAGGGTTAATAATTATATGGTCCCACACAAAGGAAATTTTTGAGATGAGAAGTGTAATATTTTTGAGGATGTTGAGTTTGAGGGAGAAATAAAGTCAAGGACATTCTCTTTGAGGAGGAATCGATTATGATTCCTACTATCACTTGTTACGATGTGCAGGATTTTGTACCTGTCATTGATCCTCAACAAGACAATGTTGAATTACCTCTACAAGTCATTGTTGGGATACCTTAAAAAGACAACATAGCGGCACCCCATTCAAGATAAGTTAATTATTCATGAGGAACAAACTCAATAACCTCAAGAACCGATAATGTTAATATGGTCCACCAGATAAAGGAAAAATGTAATTTCGGATGATTCTTTCATATTTCTCCAGGAACATGAGGAAGACTGTGGAATATTGGAAGATGATCCAATAAACTTCCATCTGGCCATAAAAAGTTCCAATTCTCAAAGTGGATTGATACAATAAATAAAGAGTATAAGTCTATGCAAGACAATAGTTTGGAAACATGTCACATTAACAAAAGGTGCGAAGTCCATTGGTTGCAAATAGATATTTAGAACCAAGAAGGATTTGAAGGCTAATATGGAGAGGTATAAAGTACGTCTTGTAGCTAGTGACTTTACTCAAAAGTTAGGGATTGATTTTAAAGAGGCTTTCTCTTCAGTTTATTTGAAAGACTATTTTTAAACTAATCACGACACTTGTTGCACATTTTGATCTTGAGTTACATTAAAAATGGTATTTCTCAATAGTAATATTGACGAAATAATTTATATAGTGCAACCAGAAAACTTTGTGTCAGAAGACCCAAAGAATATGGTTTATAAACTGACAAAATCTATTTATGGACTTAAGTAGGCTTCTCGTTAAAGGTACTTCAAAATTTTACCATGTGATTATCTCGTTTGGTTTTGAGATAAACACTGTTGAAGATTGTGTGTATCACAAGTTCAGTAGGAGTACACTATTTTTCTGGTTTTGTATCGATTAAAGTAATTAATGCAAATCAGGTGACACATGTCGCTAAAGGAGACAAATTCAGTCTTAATCAAATGTCCTAAGATTAGTATTAGAATTAAGAAAATACAATAGATTTTTTGTTGATGATCAGTTGTAGAGAGTCTAATGTATGCTCAAATATGTACGCATTAGGATATTGCGTACATGGTTGGGATGTTAGGCAAATATTTAAGCAAATATGGGATGGAACATTGAGTAGCAGTCAAACTACTTTAGTTACTACTAGAGAACAAGGAATTATATGCTCTTTGTAGAAGATCAGATGATTCTGGAGATCATAAGGTATTTTGACTCCGATTTTGCTGGATGCCAACTCGACAGGAGATCAACATCAGGTTATGTTTGCATGTTGACTGGTGGCAATATTTTGGATGAGTGTCAAACAGACACTCATAACTTCTTCCACCATGGAAGTAAGGTTTATAGCATGCTGTGAGGCATCTATTCAGGGAATATAGCTGCAAAATTGTGTCACAAGATTGTGCCTACAGGAGGGTATTGAAAGACCACTCAAATTATGGTGTGATAATAAATCAGCAGTATTGTATTCTAATAACAACAAAAACTTGTATAAGTCAAAGGATATTGACATAAAGTTTCTAGTTGTAAAGGAAAGAATTCAGAATGGTTAAAGTGTCCATATAGCACACTAGGACAAACTCCATGTTAGCGGATCCGCTCACAAAAGTATTATCACCCAAGGTCTTTCATGAGCATACTGCTTATATGAGTGTTATCTTAATTAAATATATGACAATATAGTAGGAGTTTATATTTTATGTATTTGGGTGCTATCTAGCTTTGGACACATTTATGTATTAAAGTATTTTGGATATTTATCTAATCAAATATATGGAAAATTTAGTTCATTATGTTAAATATTGATCTCACTAAAGTTAAGGAGGACCAGTTGGAAATAGACATGTCTTGATCACATTGCGTGTAATTTTCATGTTACGCATCCATGATTGATCTATGTCGTTTAGCTATATTGGTATATGTAACCATTGATGGTTTTGTTATGCTAAATGTGACGAAGGCCGCTTTGATCCTATATTGATATGGTTAATGGACGAGATTGTCCGGATATACCCTAAGGTTAAGATAGTAATTTATGAGATCACTAAGGTTAACACAATTATAAGGTTACATAGGTGGCTCCGTGGGAGATTGTTAGAATTATTCAATAATTAGGGGCCGCACATGTAAAATTAATTATGTTGGGCTATTTAAATAATTAATTCAAATTAAATTGGTCTATTTGAAAAATTGGCTTAAGGGTATAATTGTCATGGAAATAATGTATAGATACCGGAGATAAATCTAATTTGATGAGTGACCAAATTAGAAATATCAAAACATATATATGTATATGTATTCATTAGGGTTATAGTCTCCAACTAATACGGCCACCAAAGAGAGGGTTTTCTCTATTCTCTTTTGCATCCCCATCAACAGAGAGAAACAAAGATTTCATCTTTGTTATTAAGGGTCGTAACGAGTTAGAAGATCGAACCCCATAAAGAGACATCTGCTTCAAGATCCAGCCAATCAATGAATTCATGTACGCTTCCACATTTATTTATGTTCTTCATCTCATGAATCAACGGGCAATATTTATAACACTTGTAAATAATAAAATTATTCTATATCAATAGTTCTCTCTTCATTGATCATTCTTTTATTTTGTTCCACTAATTTTTATGGACAATTATGAATATCAATTGCTTCTTTGATCAATGTTTAAGTTTATATATTTCAATATCCTCAAATGGTATCTATTTTTATTGATATTTATTATTTTGCAAATTATCTAATACTCATGGCATTTTGATCGAAATAATTTATTTTATTATTCTCTTCTAAAACTAGAGTAACATTTCATATCATATTATATTTTGGAATTATTCTTTGATTTCTAGTTGGTAAACTATTTATTGATTGTTTTCAAATTCTTTTAGTTTTACCAGCTATATTGTGTTTTGATAAGCTATCTTCTAATTTGATATTCTATATTAAGTATGTACCTTTCTAAACGTGTCTTTACACACTTCTTTCATTATTTTTATTAGTATATCTTGATCATGATTGTCTATGTCTTCCTCATGCTCTGGTTTATATGCTTGATGTTGATTTCATTTTATCTCTTAGTGCTGGTGAGCTTCAAAGAGGGAGAAGTAAGTTTAATTAGGTGTGAATATGGTTTGAAAAAGGGGTACAAATAATTTAAGTAGTATGCTTTTAGTGATATATGCTTATGCCTTTTACATGTTAGTGATACATGCATTTATTGTGTCCATACTAAACTTAACTGAATTGCCGCAATAAAAATAGAAAATATTGTTGGCCCAATAATTATATCATATTTTTAATATGATAAATCGATTAAGTTTAGCATTATATTGTCACTAATCTTCATGCAATCACTATATTATCTTTACTTATACCTTTTAGTGATATGTGCTTATTATTTAACACATTAGTGATATGAGCTTCTATTATTTCTTTTTGAAATTTAATCGAGTTGCCATAACCCAAAAATAGGAGATTGTTGTCCAATGATCTAACTATATTTTTTATTGTGGTTATTTGATTAAGTTTAATATTATGATATCCCTAATATTTATGATATTACTATAGTTTTTATACTTAAACATAGCATAGTCCTAATGTGCATTAATTTTATCATACTTGCTACTATATATATTGCTTTGTTCGTCTAATATGTATATGTAGAAAAGCAATAAGCAAGATTAACACGGACATATGCAATGAAGAAATCGTGATGGGCCAAAGATGACGGTATCCTACAAGATTTCTCTAAACCGTCTGACGACATCTCCGGAGCCACGCACTCAGGGGTTCCGCTGTCCGAGGGTCGAGGGGACAGCGTCCTCCCAAAAATTATTTAGATTTTACAATCTGGGTATCTTTTGGACAATTGTCGTCAAGAAAAAATGCTATCATCCATCAAGGGAAGAAGCCAAGTCATACTATCATTATTTCAAGACTCTGAAGAAGCCTACACTTGCTACAGTCCATCTAGAGTCTGTAATGAGTCTTAGGAATAATTGTAAGCACAAGAAATGGAAGGAAAAATTGAAAGCTATGGTAGAAAATAGTCCAGGAACATTTTTGGCTAAAAATTGGCACACTGGCGGTATACTGTAGTATACTAGTGGTATACCGATTTTATATAAACTTTGCTCTTTTTTGTCTACTTCGGCATACTGACGATATATTGTAGTATACCGACGGTATACCTGTTCATCACAGTTGACAATTCAACGGTCGGATTCCAGAGCATTAAATGATCCCAACGGTCATATTTCTAGCCATTGCAGAAATAGATCGGTACTGACGATATACTACAGTATACCGTCGGTATACCGATCGTGGACTGAAAGTTACATAATTTCTCTTTTCTTTACTTTGGTTATAGATAATCTTAAACCCCTTCATTCAAGGTTGATGCTTTGAGCTAAAAAATTTTAATCTACCAAAGCCTATCCACAAACAATCTACCAAAGCTTTCACTTTCCTATCCACAAATTGTGTTAGAGTGTTCTTGAGTTGTAAAAGTGAGACCTTCGTCTTTATTATAAGAAGATCAAAACCATCTTGTAAAAAGGTTAAAGTTGGAGAGTCTTATGATCAAAGCTCTCATGAAGTTGAATAGCCTTTGGGTCAAAGCTCTCGTGTATTGAAGTCGGAGAGACCTTCGGATAAAAGCTCTCGTGTAAGAAGTTTGTGAGCCTTCGGATCAAAGCTCACGTTGTACTATTTGCAATAATAGTGGAATAAGCCGGAAAGAGTTTGAGGATTGGAGTGCCCCAAGAGAGCATACCACGATACATCGGATGTCGGTATTTTTATTGCTTCTTCTCTTGCACCATTAATCTTTAAATTGTCCATTAGCAATCTTATTGTGCTTGATTAGTAAGCTTTGACCCTATTCACCTCCCCTCTCCTCTAGGGTGCTTTCAAATGCTAGATTTAGGATAAATTTGTCTAACGTATTCAATACTTGTCGTAATCACATGAAACTTGTTGTAATAGCTATCTTTGATATTTCTTAACTTTGCTTAGTATTACATTTCCAATTTGGGACCAAAGCATGGAGAAAATTGCAAGATTTTTCTCAAGTTTTTGTTGTTGATTTGCTTAGTCCCAGAGCCAAAGGTAAACCTGTGTTATGTCACCAGTATACCACCAGTATGTCAAACTGAGTACAAATATTGCAAAGTTGGCACTTCCTCTTCACTTTTTGCCTCAGATTCTTGTCGTCTTCTACCATGGCTTGGCACCCACGTAGTATGTAGTATTGAGCACTTAATATTATGCTTACTTAGCGATCACAAGATGTCTTGATGTTTCATTTAGTATTTATCCTCGTGTATTTGTTTTCTTGATACTTCTTCGATACGCATTTGTATTTCGTTCCGATTTTGTTCTCTTGATGTATAGCTTTTATTTGCTGTTGTGAATGTAATAACATGTTGATTTGGTAATGTAGAGCTATAATGTAGCTTGCCACTTGCTTTCTCATTCCTTGTTTGTATATTGTGTCTTAGTGATATTCCGTTCTAGTATACATGGTTGTGATGATTTATTCAGATAATATTTCTTTTCCTTGCCCTACTCTGATCACACAAGTTAGATGGAAAGCCCAAGTCCCTCTGAATGTTATTTATAAGTTGAAATGGTGCATGGGCCAATGACAACATGAGAGAAGGATTCGGATGTGTTGTGAGAAATTCAATAGAAGAATAGATTTCTAAACTTATCAAGAGTTGGGATAATAATGATAACAATGATTGATCCATCTTTGTGCACAACCTTGACATCTCATGAGTTCACATCAAGATCACTTCTGATACTTATGCAACACTATTTATCTATGCCAAATGCACCAGTTTGGACTGATCTCCTAGCTTTCAACTCTCATTAACTGCTTAAAATAATTGTCCTATTAGGTTAGAAAGAATTGATTTTCTCAACACAACCAATGGTGGTGACCCATCCGACTAGGACTGGGCCAATCGGGAAGTGCATTGGAATTTCCTCAATATTCTTCACTTAAAAACTGTAAACAAAATAAATTATGTAAATGTTACCAGCCTCCGGAAAAGTTGCGCACGTAGCACTGCGCTAAGAGTTAGTCCGGGTCTATGTGTAGACTGTATCCGAACGCTCCTAGTAGTAAAATCTTCGCTCCACCAGAATCTCCTTGCTACACACGACGTAGAGAGAGTGACCACCGACTTAGCTCTGTCCAGAGGAACAAACGAAGAGCAACAGAGTTTCGGAGCGACAAGAATTTTGAGATCGAGAGAGAGGGAGTATTCTGTAGAAATTTCCAGTGTCAAACGAAGTATTGAGATAGGCCTCAATATATAGGCTTTTCTCCAACGGTTATGGAGTAATGGAGATTGAAGGTAATTTAATCCAGCCAATAAAGACTGAACGTTACAATAATTCAAATGAAAAACATGTGACACATTGTATCTGGACAGGTTTTAATATGTCCAACGTTACAAAAATAAATGAATAGTAACGGTCAGAAAAATTAATGAAGAGCAAAAAGATTTTTGGGTCTCAGCCCGAACCCGAAGAGGAAATCGAATCGGCATTCGGCGCCCGTAGATATGGGTACGTACCCGCATCCGTTACGCACGCCGAACCGAACCGAGCCGAGCCGGACCAGGCGTCGGCGGCGGCGGGCGCGTATGGCCCATGGGTCTCCTACACATGACTTCAATAAAGCACAAGAGAGTAAAGCAATATAAGCACACATAAGTCCACACGCAAATCCGATGTGGGACTAAATGAGGAATGGGACTTGAGCTTTTGCTCAAAAGCAACAGCAGTTAACAATCCCCCCCCCCCCAAAAAAAAGTCAAGTTCTAAAGTAATGAAGGGAAATAAAAATAAATGAATGAATAAAAGAATTTCTAAGCAGTTGTATACTATGCATAAATGAGATGGACTACAGTCTTGAATCTCACGTAGTGACTACTGTCTATGTCTGAAGTAGAGCTTGATAGACTATGTCTTGAATCAGTCTTCTTGAAACGGATTTAGAGAATTGCACGTAGTACGCTAGAGGTACTTAGGTCTATCGGGTGGCGCGCTTGTTTGGCCATGCGCATATTTTCACATTCAAGAGAGTTGTATAGGATCGTCTTGTCCTATAGTCGCAGCCTTCACGGCCTCTCATATAGGTAAGTCCTCAAGGGTTGGTGATAGAAATCAACCCTACATATCATGCTTGGACTTATTAAGAGTTTAAACTCACCCTATCTATATCACACAAAGAACACTGCTGTCACCATAGGGATGGGATATCAATGTACACATGTACAGCCTTTTAGGCTTTTATTTTAAAAAGAATTTAATCTCAGGATTAGTGTTCCATAATAGTCATCTAGTCCAGCTTGTTCCTACCCATTGAACCGACTTCTTGGGATCTCCAGTCAGACTCGGTTGGGTTGCCACTGCTGGTGACTAAACTATGGGCTTAACCACATCACCCTCGATGATTCTAGGATCAATGTCCTAAACAGACCCTTCGTCAAGTGGTCTGCAAGGTTCTTTTCAACTTTATATAGTCAAGAACCACATATTTGTCTAATAGGCTCTTTATTGACTTGAAGTGCAGCTACAGGTGCCTGTTCATCTTAGCATTCGCAGAATCATGCTTTAGTAGTTCTATAACAGATTTATTATCACAGTTTATAGAAATTGCAGGAACATGATGAACAGAAACAGGTATATGTATAATAAGATTTTTAAGCCATTCGGCTTCTGTACAGGTAGTGTCTAAATCTATCATTTCAGAGTCTATTGTACTTCTGGCAATGATAGTTTGTTTACATGATTCCTAGGAGATCACAGCTCCTGCTAGGGTAAAAACATATCTAGTTGTGGATTTCATATCATGTGAATCAGTTACCCAATCTGTATCTGAGTAACCTTCTATGATATCAGCGTATCTAATATAATGAAGTTTATAATCTAGAGTACCCTCAAGATATCTAAATACTCTGTCTAATGCAGTCAAGTGTGATTGGTTTGGATTACTAGTATATCTACTTAGTCTTCCAATAGCAAATGCAATATCATGTCTGGTCCTATTTGTTATGTATATAAGGGACCCTATCATCTGTGAATATCTATGTTGTTCTATAGGAGATCCTTCATTCTTCTTGAGAACAACATTACTGTCATAAGGGTGTGGGCAGGTTTTTTATCAAAGTACTCAAACTTTCTTAATATTTTCTCAATTGAATGTTCTAAGGATAGAGTATAACCCTCTTTGCATTTGGACACTTGCATTCCTAGAATTAGGTTTGCTTCACCTAGGTCTTTCATATCAAACTGGTTAGATAAATAATTTTTAGTATTATTTATTAATTCCAGTGAAGATACTTGAATAAGGATATCATCAACATACAAGCATAAGATGACACAACTTTCATTTGTATTTTTAGGATATAAACATTTGTCATATTCATTTGGCACAAAACCAAATTCTAATATGACTTTGTCAAATTTGTTGTGCCATTGCTTGGGAGCTTGTTTTAGGCCATAAAGTTATTTTACTAATCTACAAACTTTCTTTTCTTGACCTTTAGCAATGAAACCTTCAGGTTGCTCCATATATATCTCTTCTTCTAAATCTCCATTTAGAAATATTGTCTTTACGTCCATTTGATGGATCATCAAGTCCTGAATGGAAGCTAAGGCTAGGATGGTTCTAATAGAAGTGATCCTAGCTACAGGAGAGTAGGTATCAAAATAATCTAGCCTTGTATTTTTTTATGGTACCATCGGCTCTAAGTTTCTTTTTGAAGATCCACTTACAACCTATGAGTTTACTACCTAAAGGTAGGTCTGCTAAAAACCAAGTATTGTTCTCCATAATGGAGTTGTACTCATTGTTAATAGCTTATTTCCATAAAGGGGCATCAGGAGAGGATATGGCTTCTTCATAGGTTGAGGGATCACCCTCTATCAAAAATGTAAAGAATCATTCTCCTAAATTATTTTCAATTCTTTCTCTCTTACTCCTTCTAGGTTCTATGACTTATTCAGGTTGAGAAATGGATATTTGATCATGAGAACTAGTAGATGGAGTAAGAAAAGGGTTGGAGGAAGATGAAGAGGTTCTATCCTTGAAGAAAAAAATATTCTCAAAATAAATTGTGTTATTAGAGATTTTATTTACTTCAGAATGGGTTACAAGAAATCTATTAGAATTACTATCTAGGGCATATCATATGAACACATCATCTACAGTCTTAGGTCCTATCTTCCTCTTTTTGGGTTTTGAAATTCCTGCCTTAGCTAGACATCCCCAAACTTTAAGATAATTGATCCTAGGGGTTCGGCCTTTCCATAACTCATATGGTGTCTTATCATTAGTCTTACTGGATATCCTATTAAGGATATAACAGGCTGACAAAAGGGCTTCTTCTCAAAGATTATCAGGGGCACCTGAGCAGAGAAGCATGGCATTTACTATGTCTAACAGAGTGCGATTCTTTCTTTCAGCAACTCCGTTGGACTGTGATGAATAAGGAGCAATTACCTCATGAATAATTCCATGTTCTTCACAGAAGTTAGTCATTTCATTTGAGATATATTCTCCACCACGATCTGATCTAAGGATCTTAATCTTTCTATCTACTTGGTTCTCAGCTTCAGACTTATAGACCTTGAATCTGTCTAGAACTTCATCTTTGGTCTTAAGAAGGTAGGTGTAACAATACTTTGAATGGTCATATATAAAAGTGACAAAGTATTTCTACCACCTCGGGTTAAAACCCTGTTGGAATCACAAACGTCACTATGGATAAGTTCTAGGAGTTCGAAATTCCTATGGATAAATTTGAAAGGTAATCTAGTATGTTTGGCTTCAACACAGATCTCACATTTGTGTTCATCGTCTATAGGAGTCTTAGGGATAAGATCTAAGTTCATCATCCTTTTAATAGATCCTAAATTCACATGACCTAGTCTACCATGCCAAATATTGGAGGATTCAACATTTGCAACAACAAAAGAAGGATTTAGAATTTTATTCATAGTACTTAAAATAAAAAGATCATTCTTTACAAATCATTTTCCTATAAATAAGTCATTCTTAGAAAGAAAAAAAAAACTACTCTATTAGCCTCCATCATAATCTTGTATCCTGAGGCTACAAGTAGAGATCCACTAACTAGGTTCCTCCTAACCGATGGCACATGAAGCACATCATGGAGAGAGAGAATTTTTCCTGATGTCATCTTCAGATTTATTCTTCCTCTTCCTACAATCTGTGTTGTTGAACCATCTCCTAGGGTCACACCTCCTCCATCCGATTCCTGATAGTTTGAAAAACTAGAGCGATCAAAAGAAACATGAATATTTGCTCCATAATCCAACCACCAATCATCAGAATGGTAAGAAATATTGATTATAGGTTGATAGCTTATAGATCTGAAGGATCTAGAAGACCCAATCAGAATCATGTTGGCCTCTGGCTTGTTAGAGCTTTTCCCTTTGAAGGAGGTCTCCTTGGTGATTAGGCTTGGGTTTGCCATGAATTTCTATAGGGTTTACTCAATAAAGATGGTTTAAGCTAAAAATTAACTGTATAAATGATTTTAGTAATTTATCTTTAAAATTTTGGTTTTTTAAGTTTTGATAAGGTTGGATTAGCTGTAGGGGCCGGATCCCAGCAAGCGAAGGTTCACTAAGAACACTTAAGTACCGGTCACTTAGACGATTTTTCGCCTTGTTGACAGAAGGGTCCTTCCGGCTTGTATCCAAACAAATTTCTACTTTAGAACTTTAAAATTAAAAGAATTTACTAAATCAATAACCTGTTTACTTTAGCCTAAATTAAAATATTGAGTAGGAAAAAAGCTAGTATTGACAATATGTAGTAACACAATAATGTTTGTCTAAGGTGTCAATTTTTAGAAACAGTCTTATGAAGCAACAATTGTTATATAACTAATAACAATATATATGTAACTAATGTGACAATTATTTAACAAATAGTAAGAATTTCTTTAACAATATGCTGCTTAAATGAGGACAATTATGTAAAAGAAAATTGTCTGGTAATATTTTAACGAATACTTATTAAGCAAAATCATGTGACAACAACTTTGCTAATAAAGTTATTTTGCTACAGTTTTGTGTAGTAAGCAATTATTGAATGAATATTTTGTGTACAATTTAATAGTAAGTAAATTAAATAAATGTTTATGCACTATTTATAAATATTAAGGGTATGGAAAAATAATTGTTAATATTAAGAAGAAATTGTTAACAGTAAGTAGGCAAATAAATGTTTACCACTCAACTAATTTGTTTGAGGGGAAACAATTGTTCAACAGTGAGGAATATTTGCTACTAGAAGCAATTTCCGTAGAAATATTTATAACAACAATTAAGTATTTTGTATTAAAACAATGTTGTCTTGAGCAAATTATTAAGCAACCAAAAATTATTTTAGACAAATTCTTAGGCAATCAATATATATATAGCAATATTTTAACATGCCTTGAAACAAATTCATTTTGTGTACAAAGATGTTAACAGTAAACAAGCTTGTGGTAAGCAAGCTTTTGGTAACAGAATATGAACAGTAGGCTAATATATGATATTGTAAGCAAGCAATCAATATATGAATATATGTTAACAGTAAACAAGCTTTTGGTAAAACATATATAATGAGTGATTTGATACCAATGGTAAGAGATCTTTGGTAACAGTAAACAAAAATTAATGATAGTTTGTGACAAGGAATTTGCTTTGACCAAAATAATCCTTACAACAATATGTTCCTTAACAGTATGATCCTTACAACAGTAGTGAAGAAAAATAAGTCCAATTTGGTCCTTACAACAATCCTTACTACAGTATGATGCTCGTATATATATGACCACAGCAATCTAGTAGCAGGTTGTTTATAAAGGAACAGTAGCAGCACTTTGGTCTTTAATAGTATGCAATGTTAACCGCAAAAAATTAATAATTTGTTAACAGTAGCAAATTTAACAAATTAGAATAGATAATCCTAATTAACTCTTAGATTGTTAAATTTTTTTCAATATTCTTCACTTAAAAACTGCAAATAAAATAAATTATGTAAATGTTACCGGCCTCCGAGGAAGTCGCGCACGTAGCACTGCCCTAAGAGTTAGTCTGGGTCTATATGCAGACTGTATGCAAACGCTCACAGTGGTAAAATCTCCGCTCCACCGGAATCTTCTTGTCGCACACGACGTAGAGAGAGTGACCACCGACTTAGCTCTGCCCAGAGCAACAAACGAAGAACAACAGAGTTTCGGAGCGACAAGAATTTCGAGATCGAGAGAGAGGGAGTATTATGTATGAATTTCAAGTGTCAAACGAAGTGTTGAGATAGGTCTCAATATATAGGCTTTAATATGTCCAACGTTACAAAAATAAATAAATAGTAACGGTCAGAAAAATCAATGAAGAGCAAAAAAAATTTTGGGTCTCAGTCCGAACCCGAAAAAAAAAATCGAATCAACGTTCGGCACCCGCAGATGTGGACACATACCCGTTATGCGAACCGAACCAGACCGGATAGCGGCAACGGCACGCACATGTGGCCCATGGGTCTCTCATACATGACTTCAATGAAGCACAAGAGAGTAAAGCAATATATGCACACATAAGTCTACACGCAAATCCGATGTGGGACTAAAGGAGGAATGGGACTTGAGCTTTTGCTCAAAAGCAACAGCGCTAACAAAGTGTAATAGAGAGCCAGAGCCTTAGATCCGAGCGGAGCGTAGGTGCACTCACTCTAACGATGTACCTTTCGCATCGCATGGTGGGTCAACGATTAAAACAAACAACAAACCATTAGGTATTGGAGCTTTCCAGTCAAATTGGCGTTAAGTAGAAATTGCACTCTTACACTTATCCCTAGCCAATCGGAGAGTCAGACTACATGTTTTCTTTAGCACTCGATCATAGACCGAGATAGACGTACAGTAGAAACTCTATAAAATAATACACTTGGGACCACCAAAATTTATTAATTAAAAGAGTTATTAATTAATCGATAAATTAATAATTATTAATTTATATATTAATTAATATTTTATTAATTAAAAGAGTTGGGTTATCGCAATGCAATGGATGTCGAAGATGTTCTGACTCACCCAGAAGAAAATGTAGTTGCACAGTTGTTGACTGATGAAGAAATTATTGAAAGCGTTATTGAAATTAATAAAGATGATATCGATGAAGAAGATGATGAAAGTTCTACAATGGAGCCCCCTTCGCGAAACGAAGCTATTAAAGCGGCAATCACATTGAACAATTTCTTGTTGAGCTATGAGAAAACAACACCAGAAGTTCTTACCATGCTAAGGAAAATTAGAGACGAGATTCAAGGGAAAATTGATTTCAACAAAAAACAAAAGACAATTGAGTCATTTTTCAAGAAACCTTCATAAATCATTCATGTAATATGCTATATATAAGGAATTATTAATTTATATTTATATGGGATCTGAAGAAATTATCAAAAATGTATTATCTTATAATTTTAGCGAATTATTAATTTAGCACCCTATCTCCGAGTCGGGACCGGCCAAAAATATTATCTTAGAGAGTTTATTAAATAATCGAGTATTAATTTATAGAGTTTCTACTGTAGTTTCACTTTGATTATACAGTTCCTCTTCGGTGGCTGTAAGGATGGACAGCCTCTTATAAGTGGTAGGGTAGGATGGATGGTACCACTAAGATTGCGGATAATCCATCTAATTACGCGGACTTAAAGCGCTTGAAACTCATCAACTCATCGCTACCGTGTAAAAAGGCTAATTTCAGATAATTATGTAAAAAAATATGTTTAAAAAAAAATTTATTCCAGAAAATTACTTTACTTAGAAAAAAATTCCATTGAATTTTTATTTTTTAAAATGGAAAACATAATTTGGATGTTTTGTTGTCATTATTTTTCAAAAAAAAAATACTTATTTTCATGAAAAATGACATTTTACTATGGGTTTGGCCAATTTCATTTTCCACCATTTAATATGAAAAATAATAGTTTTTTGAAAAACAATTCTATGGAAAAACTATCAAACACTACAAGTGGTGGAAAATTTGTGACGGAAATATTTTCCATAAAAAGAGTCCAATCAAACACAGCATAAAATTTTATTTCTACTAGGAAAAAAAAGTAATATAGAAGGAAAAACAATCAAATAACATAATTTAACTTAAAGAAAGAAATAGTAAGAAAAGTCGAATATCCAAAAGTAAGAAAGAATAGTTAGAAAACAAAAATAGCCAAAAGTACAGTGAAAACATTGAATTTTTGGGATCACGGAGCCATGCAAGAAAACAAGGATATATGAGCACGAAAACTCCAAAAGTTGTACAGGCTCGCTTAAACCAAGATGAGAAGGTTCCATTACCACCCCACCCCACCCCTCCCCTCAATGCCAGATATCTTAAAATCCTCCAACAAGCACACAAGGAATTTGGGTCCACAAAAATTCAAGCTTGCATTAAGAAACCAATTGGTTGGTCGTAGCTGCTGCCTCGCTTATTACTTCCGAAGAATGAACTTGTAAAAGTTCTCATTCAAATGAGAAGACAGTGAAACAAGCAGCAATAACTATAGGATTTAAGGCGTTTAGAGATCTGGCACAAACAAATATTTGTGAAAATGTATAGCAGCAGTTATAGTCATCAGAAGAAAGAGCAAGGACAGAGCTACTAACACAGTAACAGTAAGTGGTGGCATGGTTAATTCAAAAACTCTCCACCTTAATACTTGAATTATAGCAGAACAGTGATATTAAAGGCTAAATTGTGGGAGATCAGACTGGTGACCGAAGTTGAGGTGACTTAACATAAGTAGAAGACACTTCTAATTCTCATGCCATGCAACCTTCAGTCGACAATCTCTTCCGATTTCTTGGCTTGGATAGGAAGTACCATCCAAAAGCAGAAACTGCAGCAACTGTACCAGCAAGTACAGCATAGTTACGATTCTTGTCGGTTGAGACACCGCTAGTCGCAGAGCTTGCTGGGCCTCCAGAATTCGCAACACTCGAAGGTGGGGCCTCTGAGGTTGCTGGTGGCTTCTCTCCTGCATTTGGGCCCTGAAGAATTGCTTTTCATTAGGTTTACAAAGGTAGTTTATACTAAATATACTGAAAATTGCAAGAGTATAGGGCAAATCAAGCTCCAAAACCTATGAAGCAGATCCTCACCCTAGAAAAGTTGCATTTCATTTGGCTTAGAGGTGCTTTATGGTTTATACCAACTACATTGGCATACGCTCCAAAACTATGAAGTGAGTTACACAACTAGAGAGCCACCGCATTGATCTTTCAACTACCAAAAGATGGAACATAACCTTTATTGCATCGCAGGTATTGTTAACACTTCCCATAAGCGGAAAGGCCTATTTGTACACCTACGCAATAACTATGGCAACAGCTACCAAGAAATGTCGAGGTATTGAAAATTATATATATATATATATATATATATAAATCCTGAAATATATATATTATATATTATATTATATATATATATATTATATATATAATATATATATATATATTCCTGAACAATTGCCTTTCCAAAGAAGAATATGGCAGTTGCCATATTGTAAGTGTTCAAAATTTTGGATTTAACAGCGTATTAAGCAAATTTCCAGATGGCGGTGCAATTGAGACTAATCGGCCGCGCCGCGCCACCTGATTAATCAGCATTCAACACAGGGCCATGCACATAATGAGATTGGTTAAATATAACAGAAATGCTCTTCCTCTGAATTTAGGCCTCTTTTGGGATGAAGTTACTGGGTCTGAACAGGGAAACATAGATTGGCTGAGACATTTAAGTCTTCTTAGCAATTGCATACAAGTGAAGTGGAACATACCTTCCGTGCAAGCTTCTCCAACTTTTCTCGCTCAATTTTCTGTATTAGAAAAACGAGAGAGATCAGTGCATATGGCAAGAGGGAGAGTTCTAGGTTTAATTAATTTAAATCATTAGAGTCTAAACAAGTTTCCATATTCATCCCATTAAATGAAGATGACATGACACAAAATCTTACCAGTATTAAACAAGCAGAGCAATCTGAGTCGACTTGGATAAAGATTTAGCCATTGATAAAAAAAAAAAAATTAATTAATTAACCAGACTTAAATTTTACACTGTTAAAACATTATGTTCTAGGAGAATTGCTACATTCCCAACTTTTCTAGTATCTATAGCTAGAACTGGGAGTTTTTTGTTATTATTACTTTTCCTATTTGAAGAAAAGAGCATGTAAGCATATTTACTAGAGCCACCTAATTATTTCAATTTTCTCCAGTCTCTTTAAGTACTTTACTAAGTTCATTTTCTAGGAACTATGAACTGGTCAACATTACACGTACAAAAATAAGTACGAATTTTGTGGATGTAAACTACCCTACTGTTAATCTGTTGCAGCAAGCAAAAACAAAAGAGGGTATCAACGTGTCAACATCAAATGTCCAATACTTACTCCTACAATATTCCTTCGATTTGAAAACAAGCTTCCAAATGAAAATGAGATGGTTAGAATCAAGGTTCGCAGTATCGGTATCGGACCAAAATCAGCGGTATCGACAGTATAGGCAGTTAGGATCGGAGTATCGAATTTTTTGCTATCAGAAGCAAATAATTATTAATAAATTATTAACATTTTAGAAGAAATATTTTATACATTTAGGCATAATTTTAAGTATTTTCTATGTTGCTATCGGAAGCAAATAATTATAATACATTATTAACATTTTAGAAGAAATATTTTATACATTAGGCATAACTTAAAGTATTTTATATGTTGTTTCTTAGTAGTTTTGAAATTGAATCAATAGTAGTCACCCTTGCCGAATGGTTTACATGCGATAGATAAGGGTTTTTTTTCCTTTTCACAACATTACAACATTACTATTCTTTTACATCCTTGTTGATTCTCCCCCCCCCCCCCCCCCCCCCCCACCCAACAAAAAAAAAAGTGTCGGTATCGGTTAATATCTGGTATGGTCGGGACATGCCAAACCATATCGGTATCGGCCGATACTGCAAGTCTAGTTACAATCATGAGCCAAGCCAAACAAATTGAATTAAAAAATGACTAACTGCAAGCAGCCTGATTTTGCGCCTTTGATCATTATAAAAGCTGACATCCTCAAGAATCTTCACTGAATTGTCCCTATGCTATTTACTTGGATACAAACATGATACGGCACGATATGCGCATGGAGACAAGGACACCACACTGATTTAGCATGTCCTCATGCATTTGGACTGTTTGATTCATATCCAATTTACATAGCCAAAATGGAAATAATATGATGCAACAACAAAGCCTTCATCCCAAATTTTTGGATCGACTATCTGAATAATTTTCTTCCATTCATCTCTGTTATGGGTCATGTCCTTTGTAAGACTAACAGAAACCATATCCTTCCTTAAAACTTCAATTCATGTTCCTTTAGGCCTTTAGGCCTACCTCTAGTCCTAGTGGCTCCTTTAACTATTTTCACTCCTCTTTATAGGAGCACCTATCGGTTTCCAATGTATGTCCCAACCACCAAAGACGATTTTCTCACATCTTGTCCTCAATTGGCATCATCTCTAACTTCCCACGAGAACATACATTTCTTATTCAATTTACCGTAGTGTCACTCGTCCATCTTAGTATTTGTAGGACCGTTGAGCACCTCTAGAGGGGGGTGAATAGAGTGTGTGCGTGTGCAGCAAAAAATAATCACCAATTAAAAATATTAAGCAGTTATATATTATGGCAGATAAAAGACGGTAAATAAAATACGGTAAAGTAAGAGTCAAGAATTCAAACTCAGTGAACACCACGATGTATATTGGTTTCCCTCTGAGAGGACTAGTCCAGTCGCGAGTACTCTTGCTCGGTGTTAATCCACTATGGCACAAGCTTTAACTGAGCGCTTGCAACTCTTACAACACCGTGCTTGGTGACAAGTGCACGACCGACTTCACAACACCGTGCTTGGTAACGAGTGCACGACCGACTCCAGAAGACAATTGGAAAACTAGAACGTTTTCTAAATACAGCCTTCGTTACAACTCTTCAACACCAAACTCTAGATTAAACAGAAACTGTACTGGCTTGGCTAAGAGTCGTAAAGGCTTAGATATAAAAGTAAAAAGCTCAGAACACTTTAGATAGAGAAGAGAAGAGATGAAATTAGATGATTGAAAAGAATGGTAATCTCAACTCTATTTATAGTGTTTTGGGGGGACCGAACTCGGGCAGAATTCGGACAGAGTTCGGATGCTAGGATTTCGCATACGAACGTTGGATGCAGATTTGGTGGAAACTAAAATTCAAATAACCCAGACCGAACTCGGACCGAACTCGGACCGAACTCGGTCAGAGTTTGCTGGGTCAGAACAATAAGGAATGGACCAAATTTGCATCGGTTTTGGGCTTTTTGGAATTGTGGATTTTTGGGATAAGTAGGTAGGCTTATTTTTGTTTGTGGACTGAGAAAAACCTAAGCCAGTACCGATCCGATCAATCTCACATTTTTCCTATACTCAATAAAAGGGAAAAAAAATACATAATAAATATGAAAACTAATAGCCTATTTGATGATGCCTTTCTCCTGACATTTGAGCAAACTCATTTTTCCTTGACGACAATCGTTCAAAGATAAACAGATCTGGAAATCTGAAAACCTTTCGGGGGCCCCGATCCCCCACGGGGGACGCTGTCCCCTCGACCCCCGTTCGCTAACCGGACAGCGGAACCCCCGATGCGAGGCTCCGGATAGGTCGTTAGGCGGTTCAGAAAAATCTTCTTGTATTATGCCGTCTTTGGCCTATCAATAATTCTTCGTTGCATATGTCCTAGTTTGATCATGCTTACTGCTTGTCTGCAAGTACATATTAGACGAACAAAACAATATGATGCAGTATGATACAAGCATAGCAATAATGATATAGACCATTTAGGACAATGCTAAGTTTAAGTAACAACATAATAGTGATTACATGAATATTAGTGACATCACTAGTTAAACTTAATTGATTAGCCATATTAAAAAATATGATATAATCATTGGGCTAACAATCTCTCCATTTTTTATTATGGCAAATCGGTTAAGTTAAAGATAGATACAATAGATGCATATATTACTAATAAACACATATTACTAAAAAATTCTTTGCTAACTTAAACTTATTTCTCCTCCTTTGACATGATCAAAAAATAAGCTCCCCCGTAATAAGCTATAAAATGAAATCAATCATCAAAGAAGGCAGAAATAATCATGAACAACAATCAAGGTAGAAATTGGAAACAAACCATTCAAAACACAGTCTAAGAAAGAATATAACTATAGTTTTGAAGGAAACCAACATAGTAGAAATCAATCATTGGTCATAAATAATCCACATGAGAAAAAATTCACAGATCTAGCATAACAATATAAATACCAAATATAGAATATTTAGAAGATATAATAAGACTTTTAACAGTGATAAAAAAATTATGATTCACACTTTGTCCATACAAATAGTGAATCACTTAAATATAATCATTGAAAAGAAGATATACTAGAATCTATACAAAATCTATACCAAAGTTCATGCATTTAAACTCAATTACCTTAACATGATATATGAATATTCATTAGATAAACAAGAAGGTAATGGAGACAAAATACTTGAGAAAGAGATTCAGTCGACTTGAATGCTCCCCCGTAACGTATGTTCAATCTAAATAAGATAATCATGAACTTTAAGATAAAATCTCAATAAGAAAAGCCAAATCAATTTAAACTCAAGGAATTATCAAAACTAAATATATTTGGCAAGATAATTTAAAAAAACTCGTAAAATGAGAGAATCAAGAAGAAATAATAATAATAATATATTCTCTCATAAAAATATCATAAACACAATCGATAAGAATTAAAAAAAAAATAGACAGTAGGTCCATGATTGAACTAGGAATACCACATATTAAGAGTGTAAATAAATTGAAACAATTAATTTGCTCCCCCTTAAAATATGTGTATCTAATTCAAAAAAAATTTATATGCAAAATTAGATAAAATAAATAATCACAAGATCTGAGAAATATCCAAAATTTCATCTTTCTTTCGTTTGATCAATGTATATAAAGTTTCAAAGATAAATATCATCTTTAGGCAAGTAAAACAAATATCCAATAAAGAAATGCTTAAAGATGAACAATCAAAATATATTTCTAATAAAAATTTGAGAAATATTCAAAAAAAATGATTTCAAAACAGTAAAGGATTTTTGAAAACTATCTTAAAAATAGCATCAGAGTAATGAACAGATTCAAAATATCAGAGAGAAACCAAAAGACATTTGAAATACGAAAATTATTATGAAAAGATGTCTTAAAAAATGTTCGAATCCATCCATTTAGTCCTCAGACTGACAGTTGACGATTCAAATTTTTGAAACACGAAAACAACTTTAATAAAAGAATCCATAATTCATAAATAATCCATTTTGAACAAATAAAACAGGACTAGATAAATGTCCAAATAAATAGTATATAGATATATGGCATGCCAGAGGAATAATTGACTTGAAACTGTTCCCCCTTTACATGGCTATATCCAAAATTAATAGTATTGACAGAAAAACAAAAAATATTTCTAGAAGTACGAAACTAATTCATCAAAAATTAGTTCTTCTTATTAAAGTTCATTTCTTTCCTTTTAAAACCTTAGCACGGCATCAACCGTAGGCTTAAAGAAAAAAAACGCTTTGACAGAGAGAAATTAAACTGATTTCTCCCCAACAAAGAATTAATGCTATAGGCAGTTAGTAACTTGAATAAGAAGAGAATAATAAAATCTTAAAAAATATCATGAATAAGAAAAACAATCATCTTTAGACAAAAGAGATAATATCAATTAAATGAACACTTAAGATGAAAAGATATTTCAATTTATCATATATAAATAAAAATACGATCATAAAAGATGACATAAATTGATCTATGCGATAAAATCTCACAATAGAAAAGTTAGATCAATACATGTTACCTTTTGTGAAAAAGATAATATTGTCCATCAAAATGAAAGTCCAAATCTAAAGATGAAATCCATATCTCTTTGCTTAGAGTGAGATCAATCCAAGATTGTAGATCATTTAGAGAATACAAAAATAAGTGCATCTACTGAAATCGAAAGATCTCAAACAACAACAAAAGAATCAAATCATTTGTAGCTATAAGCATAAGATGTATCCATTACATGTATCCTTATATGTGCCACAAAATTATTGGATAACAATAAAATATAAAACATTTATAAATCAAAATATAGGACCTAGATATGCTGATGTATTCTGGAACCTAGGGGACTTGGTTCAGTGCCTTGGATCCAGAACTACATAATAGTTGCAAGTAGACCTTAATAAATCTTAAGTCTATAAAGTATTGATCACTTTGGGTTATCTGTAGGGGCCGGTTCCCAGCTAGCGGTAGTCCGAAGACTAGTACACCGTGTCGTTTCAGGCTATTTACACATGTATGACAGAAGGACCCTTTCGGCTTGTACCCAAAATGATCTCTACTTTTAAGAACTTAGATTTAAAGGAATATATGCAGTATCATCAAACAACATCGATATCCAGAATCCCTAAATATAAGAGAAGTAAATACCCCAAAGAATGAGCAAAGAATGATCTTCAAGATTGCTAAGAATATTTTCAAAAACATTTTCAAAGTGCACTTATAGAGATAAATATATAGACTAAACATGTGCACTAATAAATTAGAAAAAATAAAAAAATAAAGTAAAACAATCTTGTGCTTTTTACACAAATCATCATGAGAAAGACATTTATAAATAGTTCTTCTCAAAATCCCAACTTAAAGATATAAAACAAACAAATATCGAAAGTTAGGAGACTACTAATATATATATATATATATATATATATATATATATATATATATATATATATATATATATATATATATATATATAATGGCATACATGACATAATTCAAATATAAATTAAATAAGTGACATGTATCCAAAATGTCAACCAAAAAAAAAAAACCAAGAAAAACATCATTCAAGAGATGCTTTGAGGAAGAAGCTAATAAAGAGAGAAGAACACAAATTTGCTCAAAGTAATCAATAGCTAAAGTATGAGGTAAGCATAAGTTTGAAGATAACAAGTATAATTAAATACTTTGCAAAATAATATATACCTTGAGCTGAACTCATATGCCCTCATAAAGATATTTATATAAAAATATATATCAATATAAGAAATATATGAGCAATTTATTCATGTATCCTTAATAAGCCTTGAAAAATTATCACAAGATCAAAAACATGTATAGATATGCTTTATTAGAAAAAGATGTAATTAATTCATAAGAAGCTAATCAAAATATGAGAATCAATAGTGAATATATTATACAAGCACAAGGTTAACATAAAAAATATATGTATATACTTTTCAAGTAGAAGGAGACTTGTGCTGAACACATATACTCACAAAATACCGATTAAAGTAAATATGACATGTTAAAGACAAATCGGTAAGAATTACAAAAATATTAAAGACGGCGTCAAAAACACATTAACTCAGAAACTTAAGCTCTATGGACTAGAGTGGTATGCATCTTCATAGATAAAGACTAAAAGTAAAGAGCATACATAGATAAATGTGTCACACTAATAGAAAATGAGTAAAAAAAAAACTATATAGTGTGAACTTATCATTTAAGCTAACCAACTACTCATGCTAGGATTATAACTCACATAGATGATAAACAATTAAAAGATATCAATGAGAGGTAATATCAATACATTAATAAGAACATGCTAGATATTAAAAACTATTTATCAATACATTAATAAGAACATGCTAGATATTAAAAACTATTTAGGAAGCATGTTACCAAAGTGGTTCTAGTGACCACACTTGTGTTGGTGTAATTGCTTGGATGATGACCTTTGTACCTTTGCAATCACCAACATGTTCCATGGTTCTATTTGATATAAGAAGCTTCACATGCATTAAGAGGCGAATGTTGGCCCAATGATTGTATCATGTTTTTGAATATGGTTAATATGTTTAGTTTAGCATTTGATTATCACTAATCTTTATACTATCACTATAGCTTTTCTACTTATACTTATACCTTTGGTGATATATTGCCTATTGGTTTACATATTAGTGATATGAGCTTTCTATCTTAAATTTAATCGAGTTGCCAAAATCAAAACTATGTTTTTGATTGTGGTTATTCAATTAAGTTTAATCATTTTGATATCACTAACATTTATGCTATCACCTTAGTACTTATACTTAAACTCAGCATTGTCCTAATGTGCATTAAACTTATCATACTTGCTTCTATGTATATTGTTTGTTCGTCTAACATGTACATGCAGAAAAGCAATAAGCAAGATCAATATGGACATATGCAATGAAGAAATCATGGTGGGCCAAAGACGACGGATCCCACAAGATTTCTCTGAACCACCCGACGACATCTCCGGAGCCACGCACTCGGGGGTTCCGCTGCCCGGTCAGCGGACGGGGGTCGAGGGGGCAGCGCCCCTCGTCGGGGGTTCGGGGACGAAGCCCCCGAAAGGTATTCAGTTTGCGCAAACTGGATATCTTTGGACAGCTGCCGCCAAGGAAAAAAGCCAGCACCTATCAAAGGAAGAAGCCAAGTCATGCCATCATCATTTCAAGACTCTGAAGAAGCCTGCACCTGCTACAGTATATCTGGAGTCTGTAATGAGTCTTAGGAATAATTGTAAACACAAGAAATGGATGGCAAAAACGAAAGCTAGGGTAGAAATAAGCCTAGGATCATTTTCTGCTGAAAAAACGACATAACGACGGTATACCGGTGTATACCGACGGTATACCGATTTTTGTTCACAGAAAGTTTGTCTACAAAACCGGCATACCGACGGTATACCGGTCCATACCGACGGTATACCGATTCAGCAATGTTCAAATTCCAACGGTCGAAATCTGAGCAATAAATGATCCCAACGGCTATATTTCTAGCCGTTGCATTTCAGACCGGTATACCGCCGGTATGCCGGATCATACCGACGGTATGCCTGTTCGTCACTGAAAAGTTGCCTTTGGCCCTTTTCAATGCTTTGGTTATAAATAGCCTTGAACCCCTTCATTCAAGGTTGATGCTTTGTGCCTAAAAATTTCTAAACCACCAAAGCCTATCCACAAACAACTCTACAAAGCTTTCATTTGTCATCCACAAATTGTGTTAGAGTTATTGAGTTGAAAAGTAAGATCTCCATCCTATTGTAAGGAGATCAAAACCTACTGTGAAAGGTTGAAGTTGGGGAGTCTTCGTATCCAAACTCTCGATTGAAGTTGGGGAGTCTTCGTATCCAAACTCTCGGTTGAAGTTGGGGAGTCTTCGTATCCAAACTCTCGGTTGAAGTTGAGGAGTCTTTGTATCCAAACTCTCGTGTAAAAAGTTGGCGAGTTCTTCGGATCCAAACTCGTGTGTAACTATTTGCTCAAATAGTGGATTAAATCCGGAGAGAATTCCGGGACTGGATTGCCTCTAGGGAGGATACCAGGATACATCGGGTGTCGGTATTGTTATTGCTTCTTCTCTTGCACTTATATTTTTAAATTGCCAATTAGCTTGTGCTAGTGCTTGATTAGTTAGCTTGACCCTATTCACCCCCCCCCCCCCTCTAGGGTTACTACAGCGAAGACCTTGGTATCCAAAACTTGGATCCATATTTGTTAGCTTTGGGAACCCATTTACACAAGTTTATATCAACTAGCTTTCTAATCTGACAATGATTAGAAATGTCTCCATTCATGCCGCAATAATGACAAAAAGTATTAACATTAGGGCTATGTGCAGCAGTATGAGAATGTGCGGTGTGATGTCTTGCGTGATTGACTATAATAAAAAGCATGGTTATGTTTAACCTTAGCTTTGCGTGCTTCCTTTGTAAAAGATCTGTCGTGTGTGATTTTGTAATGTGTCACGTGTCTTGTGTTAGACTGAGTCATATGTTGTACTATCTGCTTTTCCAGTCTAATCTCTAACTTTTTAGAGTTAGCACAGATCTTATCATATTTAACAGTAAGAGCATCGATTCTACATAAAGCAATAGAATACTTCTTCTTTTTTGTTTCTAATTCCTCCTTAAGTTTAGCATTTTCTTGAGTGCTTTTCTCAAAGTAATCAAGTGCTTCATGCAATCTAAACTCAAGTGTGAAAATATCAATAGAATTATCAGAAGTAGAAGTATTTCTAGCATCACTTAATAAGCAAGTAAGCTTTTCATTCTCATGCTTATAGGATGTAATATCCTTTCTAGCTTGCTTATACTTATCTAATACTTTCTTGTGTTCTTCCAACAGATCACTAAAAGCATCAGATAGCTCATCATAAGAAAATTCACTCTCTTCAAGAATAGAGTTATCTTGTACCTCGTTGGATAATGCCATTGAGCATATATTTGTAGCTTGACGATGTCTCTCTTCTTCTTCAGATTCGCTTGCCTCGCTTTCACACCATGTGCTCATGGTAGAGTACTTGTGAGATGACGACCTTCCTTTGTTTGATCGTTCATAGTGACTCTCCTTTCTAGTAGTACTACAATCTTCTTTGATGTGGCCTATCTTCTTGCAGTTGTCACATACAAGCTCTTATTCATATATAGGGTTGTGTTGAACCTTAAATCTCGATGCCATCATGCACACATTTGCATCATTATAAAGACTATCCTCCTCTCTGGAGTCGCTAGCACTGCTTTCGTACCTGCACTCATAAGTAGCTTCAAGTTTCCAAATTTTATGAGATGTTGTGCAAGTAGTAATGAGATTGAATACATTGAAGTCTACAGCACAATAGAAAGCATGCTTTGCTTTTGCATCAAGGCTAGCTAACTTCTTCTCTTCCTCTGTGTAACTATAATAAGGCTTGTTAATAATTGAGGAAGTAAGAATAGAGGTGATAGTAGGCTTTTTGTAGCCATTGCAAACAATTGACCATAAATCTAGAGACTTCAGGTAGAAGCTCATTTGTGTCTTCCAAGAAGTATAATTCATTCTATCAAATAGTGGAGGTCTATTTGTGGACTGCCCTTCACATGTGAATATTGATTTTACGGCTGTCATATGCAAATACTCTAGAGTGTTATATATGAATATAACCTGCTCTGATATAACAATTGTGGGAGCAATTGGTATGAGCAGTAATATCTATATAACAAGCACCTGCTCTGATACCAATTGTAGGCAATTGGAATCAGAGGTTAACAATTGATAATAAGGATCTACTCTAAGGATGTTAAGCCAAATAATAGAGTCCTAGCTCTGATACCAATTGTAGGACCGTTGAGCACCTCTAGAGGGGGGTGAATAGAGTGTGTGCATGTGCAGCAAAAAATAATCACCAATTAAAAATATTAAGCAGTTATATATTATGGCAGATAAAAGACGGTAAAGTAAGAGTCAAGAATTCAAACTCAGTGAACACCACGATGTATATTGGTTTTCCTCTGAGAGGACTAGTCCAGTCGCGAGTACTCTTGTTCGCTGTTAATCCACTATGGCACAAGCTTTAACTGAGCGCTTGCAACTCTTACAACACCGTGCTTGGTGACAAGTGCACGACCGACTTCACAACACCGTGCTTGGTGACGAACGCACGACCGACTCCAGAAGGCAATTGGAAAACTAGAACGTTTTCTGAATACAGCCTCCATTACAACTCTTCAACACCAAACTCTAGATTAAACATAAACTGTACTGGCTTGGCTAAGAGTCGTAAAGGCTTAGATATGAAAGTTAAAAGCTCAGAACACTTTAGATAGAGAAGAGAAGAGATGAAATTGGATGATTGAAAAGAATGGTAATCTCAACTCTATTTATAGTGTTTTTTGGGGGACCGAACTCGGGCAGAGTTCGGATGCTAGGATTTCGCATACGAACGTTGGATGCAGATTTGGTGGGAACTAAAATTCAAATAACCCAGACCGAACTCGGACCGAACTCGGTCAGAGTTCTGTTGGGTCAGAACAATAAGGAATGGACCAAATTTGCATAGGTTTTGGACTTTTTGGAATTGTGGATTTTTGGGATAAGTAGGTAGGCTTATTTTTGTTTGTGAACTGAGAAAAACCTAAGCCAGTACCGATCCGATCAATCTCACATTTTTTCTATACTCAATAAAAGAAAAAAAAATACAGAATAAATATGAAAACTAATAGCCCATTTGATGACGCATTTCTTCTGACATTTGAGCAGACTCATTTTTCCTTGACGGCAATCGTTCAAAGATAAACAGATCTGGAAATCTGAATACCTTTCGGGGGCCCCGAACCCCTATGGGGGACGCTGCCCCCTCGACCCCCGTCCGCTGACCGGGCAGCGGAACCCACGATGCGTGGCCCCGGATAGGTCGTTAGACGGTTCAGAAAAATCTTCTTGTATTATGCCGTCTTTGGCCCATCAATAATTCTTCGTTGCATGTGTCCTAGTTTGATCATGCTTACTGCTTGTCTGCAAGTACATGTTAGACGAACAAAATAATATGATGCAGTATGATACAAGCATAGCAATATGATATAGACCATTTAGGACAATGCTAAGTTTAAGTAGCAACATGATAGTGATTACATGAATATTAGTGACATCACTAGTTAAACTTAATTGATTAGCCATATTCAAAAACATGATATAATCATTGGGCTAACAGTATTCTCATTTCGGCTACACTAATTATTTTGAAATGTTTCTAAGCTCTGATCCATGAAACATGGACGGTGGCTGTCTCATAGAATTTACCTTTCAACTCCCAAAGAACTCTAGAAGCACTCATCTATTTCAACCATCTTATTTATAAGTAGGTACAAAACAGACTTTCGTACGGACACGGGTACAGAAACCAACACGATATGGACAAGGGATGTGCACATTTCAAGTAGGTATAAAAGTGGTTACCTACGTTACAGGAATACAGACACTAGTACGATCACAATGCAGATACGGACACCATTTTGTCATTTTCATGCAACATAGGTCACAACCTATTTAGAAGTAGAATAAACATCCAATAGTTCTTGTTTCCTCTAACCACAAACGCAAATATCCAGAAAAAGAACAGTGACCGGATCTAACATAAAAGCTTAAACAATAATGAAAACCTAGATCTTATAGGCTTAAACATATATTAGACTATATTAGAAAATAAAAACCATCTCAAAATAAGAAAAAATAACCAATGGTCAGAACTGAGTGTGAATCTTTCCTGAAGCTAATTCAACCAAGATAGTTCACATTTCACACAAATAGTTGCACCACATTTGCCTCCCTAATCATACTTATGAAAACTCCAATAGCTTCCCCATCAAACCTAAGTTTAGACAAAGATAGGATTTAACATCAAGCTTCAAAGTATAAACAAGAATGACTGGAGTCGCAATTATACTTGATGAGCACAAAAACTACATGCAAATAGATCAACTTCCAAAGGCTTAACGAAAAAAATGAAATCAGCTAAAAAAAAAAAAGAATGGTCAGGATTATGGTAATATTAATATACTTGATGAGCATAAAAGAAATGCATGCAAATAGATCAATTTCCAAAAGCTTAACAAAAAAATGAAATCAGCTAAAAGAAGGAATGGTCAGAATTATGGTAGTATTAATATTCCATCACATTTGCAATATTTTACTCTCTAACCAGTGACCTAAAATTTCCAGATAAACAAAAGCAGAGACAATATTAATAACATCAAAGCCTCAAACAAGAATGAAACTTTCGTTGCAATAAGTGATGAAATGGAATAGAACCATACGAGTAATGATCGACTTCAAAAGTTTTAACCACAAATAGACCTGTTTCAAAAAGAAAAAGAAAAGCAACTATCGAAATTGAATGCTAATTAGTTCCTCAGAAATAACTTAAAGAGAGAAAGAAGTTCACGAATAAGAGTTGCACAAACATTTTTCTATGCAATCAAAAGTTACTCCAAAGAAGAGACAATGTCCATACCAAGGTTCGCAGTATCGGTATCGGAATCAAACCCTTCCTATAAGTATCAGGATCGGTAGTATTGGCAGTATCGGATGGGAGTATCGGATCTTTTGGTATCAAAAGACAAATAATTATTAATAAATTATTAAAATTTTAGAATTGTTTATATATTTAGGCATAATTCTAAGTATTTCATATGTTGTTTCTTAGTAATTTTGGAATTAAATGAAATAGTAGCCACCATTGCCGATTGGTTTACCTACGATAGATAAGTTTTCTTCTTTCACATGTTTTTACAACGTTACTATGCTTTTATACCCTTGTTGATTGGTCTTTTTCGTTCAATTTTCTTTGCCGAGTTGACTGAAAAGGAGACCCCCGATGTCGGTATTGATCATATAGGTCGATATCGGATCAAGACATGCCAAATCGTATCGGTATCGGCCGATACTGCAAACTATTGTTCTAACATCAAACAAAACCTTAGAAGCCAGAAACTCCTAGAAGGTCAATGAATCTCAGTAAGAACCTCGATTCGATGGTTCTTACTTGGGAGCTCGTTGCGTGCTCGCTTCCCCATGACAGGAGCTCGTTAGGTGCTCGCTTCCCCATGACGGGAGCCCGCTTCCCCGATGACGGAAGCGCGTTCCTCCGACGACATGAACGTTTTTCATAATATGACCATAATCTTAAATGTGAACATAAATTTTGAAAAGAAAGTTTGAAGATTTTTAATACACGCTTATCAAAGTACCAAAAAACTAAATATTATTTACCTTGACATCATAAAAAATCAACATACGAATGATCAATGTGTAACTTTGAACTGAACTTTATGAAATATAATAAATATTAAGATATTTATAAGTTTTGATAACAATAATTACTAAACATAAACTTTTTATTAGCGCACGCTCCCATCACGCTTCTAACTTTAGACTCTTCTAAGTAGTCGCGCTCCCCGCTCCCGCTCCCGCTTCCGCTTCCGCTTCTGGCTTCTAAGAACAAAACAAAATGAAACACCAAATAATATAATTGACGATTGAATTCCCAAAACTCAAACCAAAAAAAAGTCTATCAGAAATTACACAAATGTAAACCAGTGACCAAAGTTTTTCTTTCCTTTGACTACAAGCCTAAATTCCCATATAAAGAAAAGCGTAGATAGGATCTAAAATCAATTTAAACAATAATGAATGCCTAGCTATTATAGCTATTATAACTGATGAACACAAGTTTGTCAAAGCTAAAATGAAAAGATTAAATTATCAGAAATTACAATAGATCCGCCTTTCTAGTCACGTTGTACTCCATAAGTAGAGTCAGCGACCAACATTCTCTAGTTACTTCAGACCTGAATTTACACATAGAGAACAACATAGATAGGATCTAACCAAGGTTCGCAATATTGGTATCGGAATTGGTATCAGACCCTTCCTATGAGTATCGAGATTTATGTTGTTCCGGACGCGCTAGGTGAGGCAACAAACCTCCTGTTTCACATAAGTGTCACCTAGGAACCTGCTGGGTCTGTTGTCCCAGGGAACCACTGAACCATTAAAGCAGTTTTTGTTTCTACTCTTTTGAGCAGCAAATAACTAATATTCAACATCAGGTAAGCATTAAGCAATAAGCATAAGACAAAAGTAATACTAATATTACTAACAGGAGAAGAAATCAAGATAAACAACAGGTTTAAAAAGACCCAAAAAAAACTGAAGAAGCAGCAGCAGAAGAAGAAGAAATCTAGAAAAACTGAAAGTTTAAAAAACAAAAGAACTGAAGAAGAATTTAAGAACAAGAAGAATTTAAGAATAGAAGAAGAAGAAGAAGAAGAAGAAGAAGAAATAAATTAAAGAAACAGAGGAAAAGAACACTTGTTGGTCATCTCTCTCACCCGAGTGGCTGGAGTTCTTCTTCTCCTGTTTTTTTTTTTTTTGCAAAGCAGCAGCAGAACACGACATTGAACCAGAACCCTATTAAGCCCATAAAAAAAACTGAAATAGAAAAAATACATTTATACCCATCAAAAAGTTGCCGTCTAAATCCCACTTTTCTCCGTGGGCGACCTAGGCGGTCGACGATCACCTAAGCCAGGGAACATCTCAGGTCAGGACTTTTTTTTCATCCTGCATGTCTAGGCCGCCTAGATGCGCCTAGGCGTCACTTGACAACATAGATCGTGATCGGCAGTATCAACGGTTTCAAATCTAAGTATTGGAATTTTTTGGTATCAGAAAGTAAATATTTATTAAAAAAAATTAAAAATACATAAAATATTTAGGAATAATTTTAAGTATTTTATGTGTTGTTTCTCAGTAGTTTTGAAATTGAGTGAAATAATAGTAACCCTTGTTGATTGGTTACTCGAGCTAAATAGGTTTTCTTCATTTATATGCTTCTACAACCTTACTACGCTTTTATACTCTTATTTATTGGTCTTTTTCGTTCAATTTTCTCTGTCAAATTGACTAAAAAAGACCCCCAACGTCGATATCTGGCAATATCGGTTGCAGTCGGTATCGGATCGGAATATGCCAAACTGTATCCATATGGGCTCTATTCGGATGAGTATCGGCCGATAGTGCAAACTATGGATCTAACATCAAGAATGGAAACCCTAGCTAATATAGCCAATGATCAAATTCAAAAAGCTTAGACAAAAAAAACTACCAGAAATTACACCATATCCGCCTCTCTTTGCAAATTACTCCACGAGTATCATATCTGCCTCTCTTTGCAAATTACTCCACAAGTAGTGACCAGTATTTTCCTCCTCCCTCCAACTACAAACCTAAATTTCCTTGAAATTCCAAACAATGATGAAACCTTAACAATAACTGATCTAAGCATGTAGATCGAGTCCCCATAACTCAAGTGAGAAGTAATCTACCAAAAATTACACCACATCGAGTGGTGACCCTAAAAACCTAAATTTACACACAAGGAACACCAGATATACAAGTCTAATCGTGAATGGAAGCCCTTGCTATTATAGCCGATAATCAACTTCCGACAGCCTACACAACAAAATCTATCACAAATTACACAACATCTACCTCTCTAATCATCAAATAACTTCACAACTAGAGACAGTGACCAATTCTTTTCTCTTCTTCGAGACTACAAACCTCATTTTAAATATAGAGAACAGCATATATAGTACCTAACATCAAATTTCACACAATTATGAAACCCTAACTACTGCAACGGTTATTAAATTCAAGATACCCAAACAAAAAAAACCGATCGATATTTTCCTTTTTCCTCCAACTACAAACCCTAGCTATTGATAGCCGACGGTCAACTTCCGAAAGCTCAGAGAGGAACTAAATCTAACAGAAATTAGGGGGGCGGGGAATAGAGGGAGGGATCGACCTTGATGTAGACGTTCTCGGCGGCCTTCTCTTCCTCGGCGAGGACCTTCCCGCTGGAGGAGAACCTCCTGGAGACGACTCCCCCGAACCTCCTTGACAAGCCGGACACCAGTTTCAAAGCCATGGCGATGATGATCGGGAAAACTTATGATTTTTTTTTTTTTCTGGAGGTTGGAGAAGAAAGGAGCGCTCGGTCAAAACCTAGAAAAAATGGGGGCACTTGGAGCTCACTCGTTGCTTTTTTCTAAAATAAAAGGAATATTTTAGCCTCCGGTGTAAATATACAAATTAGCATATATCCAAACTTATTTTTAAAAAACTAACAAATTGCCGCGCACAAAAGTTTGTGTCTCATCGAGACGGACTTGCATAACTCACCATGGATCGGGATTATGCAAAAAGTTTCCAAAATGTTCCAGAAGATGATGGAATATTCCATAAGATTGTGGAATGTTCCAAACGACCCAAAAATCTTCCAGAATGCCCGAGACCCTTTCAGAAGGCCCGAGTATCTTCCAGAAGGTCTAAGATCTTTCTATATGGACCATGATCTTTTTGAATAAACTAGAAGCTTCATTATAGTTATATAATAGTGGAATAATCCCTGGAATATTCTATTTCCAGAAGTTTATTGCAAGAGCATCATTAGTAGTTGGGACTCTCAAATGCAATTTGGGGCCCACAATTTCAAAAAAAAGGTAAATGTAGAATTGGTTGAATTTGTATGAGAATAGTAGGAAATAATAAAATGGGCTCCGGTTCCAAAGATTGTGTGATCAAAAATTGATGTGGGCAAAAAATAATATAAAATCTAGAATCTAGAAAGTTGGGTTTCAAATTGAAAATTATTATTCTACAAAATGAGTTTCTACAATCTAGAATCTAGAAATTGGTAGGCCCAACCCTTAGCACATATGGGTGGGATGGGACCGAAATTGTAGAAATTGGAACTAGGGATGAGACTTACTATTCTATAAAATGAGCTCCTATATTCTAAATATAGAAAATGGGATGGGCCTTACTAATGATACTCTAAGCCTTAGAGGCCCTATAAATAAGTGGAAGGCTCATTTGTTCCCAAAGTTGTAATCTCTCTCTCTCTCTAGTAAAGTAAAGTTTTAATCTTCAATCTCTCTATTTTGCTCCACATTATTCTCATCTACGACTTAGCGATCTAGCTAAGCGTTGGGAAAGGCTGGTACGGGACTTCGAGTAGAAAGCTTATGCGCCGCACGGGTCGAAGTGTACCCTGAAACACTAAGTCCATGACAAGTGGCATCAGAGGCGAAGGTAGGTTGGTGTCATGTCGACATCCAAGAACGTCCATGAGGGACCCGCGTCGCCTAAGGAGGGGCATGCCAAGATCCACAAGAGGAACAAGAGCAAGGAGTACGATGGAGCGTAGCCTTGTCAATTTTGCTGAGCGCATTGGAGTCTTGAAGATGGGTTCGAGAGACATGGAGATGCGCATGAGCTCCGTGGAGCAAAGTAACACGAGGCTAGAGGAGTTCTACGATGGGTTGGAGAGTGACGTCGCTTCATCCATGGCAATCTTTCGAGAGCAATTCCAAGAGATCCGATCCGCACTTGAGGAGGAGCTCAAGGAAGATCGTGCGGAGATTGAGGATTTGCGTAGAAAGGTCCAAGACTACGACTAAAAACCGTGATCGAGAGTTGTGGAGAACTTAAGACCAAAGTTGCCATCTTGGAGAAGGCCGTTGCGAACGGTAGACCTTCAAGTAGGGAGAAACCGAGGAGACAGAATATCCCCGAGCCAAAATCCTTCAACAGTGCGTGATGCCAAAGAAGTTGAGAACTTCTTACGGAAGGTGGAGCAATACCTCAAGGCATTGCACATCAACGATGACACCGATAAGGTGGATATTGCTTCATTCTACTTCACGATGATGCAATGTTGTGGTGGCGTCGAAGGTTCATGGAAGCCGAGAGGCATTTGTGCTCGATAGAGACTTGAGAGGATCTCATGTAAACCCCCTAAATTATACTATGCTTTTTTTATTTTTATAGATTTTGGTATTGGTTATCATTTTTAAGTCGAGTGTGCCTACGTATCTACGAGGTACCTATTTTTATAAAAAGATTTATTATAGCCTTTCTCCATTTAATTTAAATAAGTATATATTTTTAAAATAGTCATGAATGTCAAAACTTGATTTTTTTTTTCTATTTATTGCAAAAGTATATGTGATAATTTAAGAAATAATATTTTGTAAATAATATGTCATATTCGCATGCGAGTACATAAATTTAATTTATATAGATATTTTAATTTTTGAAATTATTTTATTATTTATCTTAATTTTTCTAAAAAGTTATTTTTGAAGTATTTATCATAATTTTCGAAATTATAATTAATTATTATACAAAGGGTAATTCCAAGTATTTTCTATTAATATTTAAAAATATTTATTATGAATTTTGAAATTAACGATTATCATTATTTATTATTATTTTAAAAATTTTATTTAATGTTTAAATGGTTAGGATAATCTAAATTAAGATTAGATTTATTGAATGTATTTGACTTATAGATATGATATATCTAGATATAGATTAGGATTTGGATTTGATTTGGATTGATAGGTTTTAAATTGATTTAAATTAATAGTGAATTATCAAAGGGGTTTTAAATTTTTCATAATCCTTATCCCACTAGGAGTTCCACCCCTATATATAGGGGAGCCTCCATATTATTTTCCTTCACAATTACTTCCACAAATTTCTCCACAACATGAGTGCATCGTGTTGGTGTCCAATCCCACCATGTCAGCCCTGACGGCTTCGGATCCGACCCCAAGTGTCTTTCCAGTAGGTCAAATTTTTCATATAAATACAATAGTTTTCACCCAACTACTACACCATCCCTGTCAACCCAACTCCGTCTACCTGGCCTCAGCCGAACCCAATCTCCGCCACCACCAGAATCCCTCTCATCCCCAAGCCCACAACCACCATCATCGTCATCATCACCACAGCGTTCGTCGCCTTGACCCCCGCAACCACCGGCATGCTGCCAACACCACCGAGAACCACCACCGTGTGCCGACCCTCACCACGCCGCACCACAAGCTAAACGATCACCCAACACAGACCACGTCCAGCTTCCTCCTTCTTGTGAACCCAGTCGCGCCGCCACCGTCATCTTCATCATGATCACCACACCAAACCCACACACCCAACAACAACACCGCGGCCACCACCACGGCAGCCAACATTCGCCACCAATTATCCCCTAAACAGACCCCGCCTACCAACACTATTGCAATCACCATCCTGGCAAACCCAGCAACCGTTGCCTTGCCCTAACCGACCCCCAACCGCAGATGAAACCACCACCACTAGACTCACCTGTCGCCCCTCCGCCGCGTCCACGGCGTGAGTTCGACGACGCCCGCCGTCGACTTCCCCGTGCGCTGCCCCTACGCCGACGAACCGTCCTCCATAGCGTTGTGGCCTCACCTAGCCCGCCGGACCCCTCGCCCCTGGACATCCCCTCTGCCACCGTAGCCCTCATGTCGGAGCTCCGCCAATCGAGCCTCCGCGCGCGTTCGCGCGCCCTAGCCTCCTCCTCCGCAACGCCGTCAAAGCCATCGGCGCAGAGCTCCCACATCTCTCTCTCCTCCGTGAGATACTCCTGCAGCACCTCTCTCCACCTTCCCTCTTCCTTCTCTCTCCCTCACTGAGTTATCAACTCCCCTCTCTCTCCTACTCATTTTTTTTCTTCCCATCCTCCTCTCTCACTTACTTCTCTTTTCCTTTTTGAATGTTGTTTTTTCTCTACAAAGAAGGGACAATTGCTTTGCTTTGTGTGTCTTTTGTGTCCTTTTTTTTTTGGTTACTTTGTTTTATTTTTATTTTTATTTTCTTTTTCTTTTGTTGATTTGGAACTGTGGTGTTTATATATATATATATATATATATATATATATATATATATATATATATATATATATATATATATATATATATATATATATATATATATATATATAGTTATTATCATGACTATTATTATTAATTATTATTTTTACAGTTGACTAAGAATTATGGTTATTATTAGTTGTTATTAATTTTAGTATATATATAACTATATATATATATATATATATATATATATATATATATATATATATATATATATATATATATAAATATATATATATATATATAGTAGGCGGGCTTAGCCCTTGTGGTTAAGTGGAGGGGCTCCCTAGCGGTGGGCTAGGTTCGAGCCCCCCCTTCGTCCCGAGGTGGCTGGGCGGGTCTTTGGCCGCGGCCATCGGGTGCGACCCCGTGCCTACACCTTACCCCCCCTGCCCCCCCCCCCCCCCCCCGGGTTACCCTCCCACCCCCGGCCCCCCCCCCCCCCCCCGCCCCCCCCCCCCCAAAAAAAAAAAAAAAAAAAAAAATTTAAAATATATATATATATATATATATATATATATATATATATATATATATATATATATATATATATATATATATATATATATATATATATATATTCCTACACATACTATTAGTATTATTGATTTTCTACATATATTATCATTCTATCATTTTGTAAAATTAATTTATGACTCTTTAGTCTAAAAATTGTACTTTAACAAAATAGGGTTAAAAATATTTTTTTATATTTTCTAGCTGTTCTCAAAATACGATATTTGGCTTGAGAGGCTAAAGTATTATTATATTTTGTGATACTTTAAAATAAGCTTTTGACCTAAAATATATTTATTTATACTATTTTTATGGTATAAAAAATGGTTATAATATTTTCAACCTAAAGTAAATTATGTTTTTATATAAAAACAATTCTTTGTGACTTCAAATATTTCTCTAACACTATTTTAAGTACCGTAATAAAATTTTCATAGTATTATAAAACCTCTTTCAAAATCATATATTATTTTCCAACATCCTTCGATTTTTCTCCATCCTACAACTAATTCCATTACTCCTAATCCCTCGCCAATTCTATACCTCCTCCTGTCGACCCTAACTAATCTGACCGTTCTAGATCCGATGGAACAGTTCGTGCCATCATCGGAGGCCGTCTCACATATTCGTAACACTGAAGTTCGATTTCGTGCCACCATGATCATTTGCACCACCTCAGGCGTCACACCAGACAAGATACATTGCCATTTGCTGTCTATTTATTTTAGCTCATATTTCATGTATATACTTATTATTTTCTTTCTGCAAAATAAACTGTGATACATGGCATAATTTGATAGAATCTTACTGTTCAATTCTATTTCTTGCTATGTACTATTTTTTTACACATTGAACTTAGATTTAAGAGACCACCCTTGTTTGTGTTGCATTCATAGGCCTTGACACATTTGTATCATGTTGTTGCGAGTCGCATAGAAAACTCGGACATACGCGACTGGCTGGCCACTAGTACGTATAAGCCGTACGATAGGATTAACTGCTAATAGTGTTTGCATGATTAGTTTGACTTAGCGGTTAATAGAGGTTCTGTGTTGTGGATACAACATAGTAGGCAATGGGCGGGGAGGACAATACCTTAGCGTATGGACTACTATACTGTTTGCAACAAATAAAAAGTTTTATTACAAACTAAGAAAAAGAGTGCAAGAGTACAATTGATTTCTGGAAAAGTACAACTATAGAAATCTGATCAGAAGACGATCACTTTATCCCTTGGACGATGTGATATCGAAGATACGAGCCTCTGGAGGATGCAACAACACTTTACCAGAAGATTATGATCACTCTTCATGTTTTGTGATTGATTTGAAACCCTATTTATAGAGTTCTTGAAATAACTGTTTAGTAGTTATTCTGGATTGCGCGCGCTTCAGGTTGCGCGCCTCATGTTCACTTGCGCAAACGATTGTACTAACTACTGTGGACGCGTGGTATCGTTTGATTGAGATGCACGTGGTCGTGAGCAGTATAGTGGGCATGTTCTGCGAAGTTAGTGGCTTGCGCGCCATGTCTCTCTGTCCTGAACACCATTTGATCACTTTGCGCGTACTTTATCAGGTTGTGCGTAGACGCAATACAATAACCTGCACGAGCGATTTGTACCAACTACTGTAGATGCGTGGCATCGTTTGATTGAGATGCGCATGGTCGTGGGCAGTGTAGTGGATACGCTCTGCGAAGTTGATGGCTTGTGCGCCACGTCACCCTATTTTTAAAATAAGAGTTGATCAAGTGGTGCCAATTTTTCAGGCTGCACATAGGCGCAACTTAACAACTGGCGCCTTTGACTAGGTTATGCTGTACTGATTAATCCTCGTGCCATTCAGTGACTTGCACAAACCAGCTGTCAGCATTAATTACATGCTGACAAAATTTTCTCGAGCGCCGTATTGCGCGGGATTCGAATGGATTTTCCTTAATCTCCGTGTTGTCAGTTGTTAGATAATGATGACGTCGTTACAACTTCTCGAGGAAGTACGCCACGTAGCCCTCGCGCAACCTGACTCCAGCGCAATCTGGCGTTGGCACAACCTGATGCTGCATAACTTGTTTGTTCGACACAATATAATTTTTAACGCCATCTGATGATTTGAATACCTTAATGGGTGGCGTAGTTTAATTTTTAGCCTCTACAAGTCCCCATTCAAAGTTTTTGAAACTTGAAAATATTTCAAAGTTTTGAAATACTTTGAATTATGCTAGTTTTGTTTGGATTGCGTCAGTCAATGCTCAATCGTCATAATAAATTTCTTCTCGAAAACATTCGATCTCCTCTTCGTCTTCCCGAGTTTCATTAATGATGTTTGGTTTCCCATGGGGAATATGAAGCATTGGTTGGTTATATATATAGGAAGAGATCCTTGTACTCATTCCTCACTTTTGTACTTCCATGGCACCTAAGAAGAAGGAGATGGCGACCGACGTTAATGCCAAAGTGAAAGCTCAGGAGACAAGGCCTGACACTGCACCTACGGTTTTGTCTGAGGCTGACCGATCACTGCGACCAAATAATTTCTTAGAATGCTTTGGATTGACCCCAGCAGTCTTTGATCGTCTGAACGGTGGTCCTTCGTCCTCTTCTGAAAAGCGCGGTGACGCAGAAGGATTTCTTCGTCTGATGCATCGTTCAGGGATTCGTGATATGCGCGAGTTAGGCGCTTCTCTTCGCCAAGATGGTGAAGAAGACGAGAAGAAGTAATGGTTTCTGTAGGGGCTCCATTTTTTCTTTTGTCTTTTGCGCAACTCATTTTGTAGGGACTTGTTTTCCCTTTTCTTTTGTGAGAAAATAAAAAGTCTATTTCTGGCGCCCTTATGCAAAACTTTTCGTGTAATCTGTTTAGTGGCGCATGCCAATGCACCATTTTGACCAACTCAAATGTTTGCTATTTTCCGAAGAACACGTGGCAGTTTTCGTGTGGTTTGAACACCTCTCGTTTAGGTCCTTCCCGAGATAGGCTCCTAAAATGACGCGTCCGTTCTCATCTTTTAAGCTCTTTAAATAGCTGATAGGAGAAAATCTAAAAGAAATGTCTATGAACTCTTTCTTTTCATTTCTTCTTTCTGTTGATGGCGATGGTTCTTCGCAGACTCCCCTCAGCGGTCAAGAGTTCAACGTTCGTGATCCTTTCTGCGCCACCAAAATCCGATGTTGTTCTTCTGCATACCGCGTCTTCGGATGTTGATTTGCCGTGCTCTATATCATCGATGATCTTCAGCACAAACATAGTTGATTTTGATGGTAAGTCCCAACAAAGAACTAGTGGTTTCTATACATGAGCGCCATTCATGAATTGTGTTTAACTTGCGCCACTTTTTACTGAGACTGTTTTGAAGACAGACACTGATTTGTAGGAATGAGGCACATGTTGTAGACATGCGCCTAAAATTCTGAGAAGAGGCGCGTATTGCAATCCAGTGCCTGACTTCGGTCAGAGGCGCATGTTTTATCATAGGCGCCTATAGTCTGACTCTGATAAAGTGCGCCTATTGATCAAAGGCGCGCAGTTTGATAGATTTTGCTAACTTTTCTTTCTTTGTTGATATTTGCAGAAGTCTGGTTGGCAAGCTTCTTCAGAACTGGCATCGGCGACTTCGATGCTGTGGGGAGCATTCTTCTGACACTCATATCAGACAGCTCATGTGATTCTGACGCTCAAATCAGACAGCTTAGGATTCTCCATGTTCCAGAAGGGTCTTCCTCAGATAGTAGGAAGGGCCTTTATACATGAGAGTTGGACGGTGGAGAGACAGAATTAGAAATCATATCACGAGGGTGATCTCATTCCTAGTTCTCATGACGGGCCGTCTCTTCTCCACCAGTTGTATTGATAGCAGCTTATCTTTGAGCTGCTATACTCTGGGGTTCTCCTCTCAACTTTCTGAGAGAGAAGACCAGAGTTGATTTCGTTGCCTTGCTCGCTGCTTCAGTTCGAGGATGACAAGGAACTGGCTCCAATAAGAAGATCCAAAGATGTAATAGACCTTCATTTATTAGATTTGGAATGAAAATACGAGATGTAATAGAATTCCATCAAGATGTATGTCACTTTCTGTTTCCAGAATACGTATTTTATACGTGTACTGCTTGAATATATTTATTTAATATTTATCATGTATTTTCTCTGTATTTAAATTCTTCAATTTCGCGCTTATTAATTTTCCTATATTTTATTTTCTGCTTTTGCTTTAGCTCTTGGCTTAGTCTGTTCATTAAACCAATTTGGTTTAGCTTGGTTCATCATGAATAGGAGTGGATGGCCTAGATCTTGTTGGAAGGAATGGGTGGTGGAGATTGACTTGGCTTGATATTTATGCCCCTTTTTACTTTTCTCTCTCTTCATTACTCACATTTACTTCTTCTTCTTCATCCTCCATTACTCTTCCATCCACCCATTTGGAGAGGCAAGTACATCTTGCACACCATGAGGGATTTCATACATCCCTATTTATTTTTAATCTATGTTGTTTATCTTCTCTTCCTCTACAAGTTTAGGTCTTGAAGTTCTTGATTTCCATGGATGGTTGGGTGTAGATCTAAGTTTTAAGTTTTGGTTTTTATATGGATTTTGTGGTTTTGATCTATCAAACTTTGTTATTTTCGAAAATAAGTGGTTCCATGTTGTAGAGAATTTAATTCTACCAAAGTTTGGCTTTTGAAAAGTTAGATTTCGACTTATTTTGAGGAAGTTATGGCCAAAAGCATTTTTGATCATTTCTATGTTCATCTGTCTGCATGTCGCAGTAGGTCGCATATGGTGTCGTGAATGAGCCACATAAGGCGCATGTCGCAGTAGGCGGCATATGGTGTCGCGAATGAGCCGTATAAGGCACATGTCGTAGTTGGCCGCATATGGTGTCGCGATTGGGCCGTATGTCGCAGTTGAGCCGCATATGGTGTCGCGGTTTGGGCCGCATAAGTTGCATGTCGCAGTAGGCCGCATATGGTGTCACGGTTTGGACCGCATAAGCTGCATGTCGCAGTAGGCCGCATATGGTGTCGCAATTGGGCCGCATGAGCCGCATGTCGCAGTTGAGCCGCATAGATGTCGCAGTTGGGTCGCATAAGCTGCATGTCGCAGTAGGCCGCATATGGTGTCGCAGTTGGGCCGCATGAGCCGCATGTCGCAATTGAGCCACATAGATGTCGCGGTTGGGCTGCATGAGTCGCATTCCGCGGTTGAGCCGCATATGGTGTCGCGATTGGGTCGTATAGGCCGCATGTCGCAGTTGAGCCGCATATGGTATCGCAGAATAGGCCGCATAATGCCTATTTTGGTTGTTTCTGGCTGTTATATGTCCTAATTGACTGAATTGTGGCTAGAATTTCTTTCAACTCCCAACATGAAATTTGTAGATCTTTTCCTTGGCTTCAAGAATATGTTATTAACTATTTTATGCAAGTTATAGACTCGATCATGCTTAATACTAGTTTAACTTTCATGCCTTTGCACGAATTGACATTGATTGTTACCTTCACTAAATGATTGACCATGCGTTCCTAGTTGGAACTAAGAGACTGGCTAGTCGTCTTATTGAAATTGAATGTGACACGTTCATAGGAACTATGAACTATTGCAATCAACTGGCTGATCCTGAATAGTGGCTTACAGACACATGCAGGCTTCAATTTATTTATTTTTACAAAGCAGCATGTGTACTTTATGGTCAAGGCATGATTATTCCGTGGTTAGTTTTGATTGTTGTATTACGATATATAAGACCTACAACCTAACCGCACGGGTAATCGTTGTAGAGTTGGGCATATCGTACTTTGTATGAAAGTACTCATTTCTGAATGACCATGACCCATGGCATGGGATTTCACTTAACATAGAGGCTACTAAGTTAAATAAAATAATGATTGCATGGAGAGGATGGATTCCCGAGGTCTTACATGGCATGGCAGCCCTCTTTGGGACTATTAGTGCCCGACAGGCCGGCTGGTCCCCACAGATACTTCAAATCTGCCACACGGGCAGGGAGCGGTATCTGCTTTTATTATTTATTGTATATTGATGACGGGCGTCCCGCTGGGACTCGTCTAATTCATGATTGGCGCAATTGATCGACTGGGTAAACTAGCCTTACTTGTACATAGTAAGAACTGAGGAATCCTTATTGTATAATTCCAGGATAACTTGGAACTCACAGTAGCAAGTCGTAGTAGTTGCATGGCCGTTTAAGTTGACTTGTTTGTGTATTGTACTTACTCTGTTCACTAACTGAGATGAGCAGAACGTCAGGACATGACGGGTCAACTTCTGTCCTTGTTTGGTTGGGAAGTTGGCTTGAAGTGTCGTGAGATTGTGCGAACCCCAGTAGCAAGCAGAGATCTATTTTATTCATAATTCTTACCACTGGTTCTAATTCTTCATGTCGTGCTTCCTTGCGGTACTTGCTATTAGAGGTCTAACCTCTCTGGTTTTGTATTGCCAGATTTAGAGCCAGTTTCCGAGGACTCAGCTTACTTCCACCTCCAAGATGGTCAATACTAGAGGAATGATCGCCGGAGGACACGAGTGGGTCCCTTGCTTTCCTGTTCGTCTTTACTATTTACTTTTGGCCGTTTGGCACCGACATGTTAGTCGAATTGTCTAGTACTTACTTTTACATAATTGTAATTAAGTCAGACTGCAGCTGATAACAATTGTGTATACCTTGCTATATCATCTGGCTAAGTTTTGTACAGCCAGATCTCAAGAACATTTTGACTAAGCATTTGGGACGCCTTACTGCTTTATCTTACATGTTCTCTATTTTACTGGTTCTTGTTGGAATGATTGAGACAATAGATATTGAGTAACCCTAGTAAGACTTTCATGTAGTATGTACCCCCTCGTCTTTTAGACAGCATTGATCGTATTATACGGTATTCATCTACCCGTAATACGTAGCTGGCTGAGTCATTCCCCCGCTCTCCGGTATTCTGGTTCTGGGGCGTGACAATGTATCTATGTTTTTAAAGAAGGAATAAAGAATTATTTTCTCTTCTTTATGATTTGATTTTGATGTGATAATATAGAAAATAGAATCCGAAGGAAATGTGGACATGAATTCATTTTTCTATAAATGATCTTCAAGTCTGCTGGGACTTTAAAGACAAAATATCGTGTCTAAAAAGACAATATCTGCGATAATACGGACTTATCGTAAAAAAAGACATCTTTCAAAATAACTGGGTTTCAAAAAACGGAATTGATGATTTGGATAAGCTCCACGGGGAATTTTGAGTATTTATCTTGTGACTTTATTTACGAAAGAGTAAATAAAATGAAATAGAAATGAAATAGACTGATGAATAAGCATGCCTTTTCAAGGAAATGTTGCTTCGATTCTCGAGACAAATAGTGAATGAAGATCTTTTCACGAACATGCCTTTTCGAGGAAGGTTGTTTCGATTCGTGAGACAGAACGTTTGGCTTTCCTCTGCCTTTAAATAGTGTAGGACTTTTCTAAAAACATTATTCACTGCTTTTCTTTCCTTCACAAATGTCTTCGGAAGAAATAGCTAAGGAGACGGGAGTCATCCCGAAGATCGAAGCCATCTTCGACATTCCTTCTGATCAACCTCTGCTGCCTACTCAGCCAGAAATCGGAGAAAGTCACTGGACAGAAGCAGGATATTCTTGCTGAACTAGTGGAGCCTGGAAGTACTGCCGAAGAAGAAGCTCTGAGGAAGGCTGCTTGTGAACTGCTGGTGTCATCGGACAATAATGTCTTCGTGCTTCTTACGAAATACGTTTTCAATCAAGAGAGCTCCAGTCCTCGTTAATTTTATGTATTTCCCTCTATTTTAAATTTATGCAAATAAAAAGGAATTTTATTTACATTCTGAGTCTCTGTGTTGATATATATATATATATATATATATATATATATATATATATATATATATATATATATATATATATATATAATATTTCTTGAGAAATTTGCCATTAATGGACATCATAGCGACTCGACCATCCATACCAGTTAATTGATAAGCTCCGTTGGAGAAAACTTTACTTACAACATAAGGTCCTTCCCACTTCGCTTCGAATTTGCCTTTGCTCATGTGCATCATAGTCATAGGACGTCTGACGGTTAGAACTAGTTATCCTTTTTGAAATGTTCAGACTTTGACTTTACAGTTGAAGGCTTTTGATAGACGAGCTTGGTATAACTCAATATGTTGTTGAGCTAGGAGTCGTTTCTCATCAAACGCTTCAAGCTCCTGAAGTCTCAGGCGATCATTGTTTTCGATTGTGAGTTCGTTGGCAATGGCAATCCTTAGGGAAGGGATCTGGATTTCTAATGGTAAGACAGCCTCGCATCCATATACCAAAGAGAAGGGTGTGCAGCCTGTAAGAGTACGTATAGTAGTACGGTAAGCCTATAGACATTCTCCAAGCTTTCCACTCCAATTTCGTTTGTTGGTAGAAACAAACTTCTTGAGGAGTTTGATGATGGTTTTGTTAAATGCTTCTGCCAACCCGTTAGTCACAGGATTGTAAGCTGTAGAAGCAATATTATTGATCATGTTGTCATCGCAGAATCGGGTGAACTTCTGACTGATGAATTGTGGCCCATTTTCGTGAATGATTCGTCGAGGAACACCGAATCTATAAATCACAGGATGCTTGATAAAGTTGATGACGCTGCTTATCTTGACCTCAGCTAGAGATATAGCTTCAGCCCATTTTGAGAAGTAATCAGTTATGGCTAATATGAACCGATGTCCTCTGGACGAGGAAGGGTTGACAGGACCGATGACATCCATTCCCCAAGCTTCAAAGGGCCAAGATGCTGCTGTCGGGTGAAGGAAAATTCTCATGGTTGATAAATGAAGTCAGCATAGATTTGACATGCTCGACACTTTCTTGCATACTCGATTGCATCAGATACCATTGAGGGCCAGTAATAGCCCATACGACGAATGCGATCCTGTAATTTAGGAACAGGTTGATGTGCACCACAAACACCGTCATGAGCTTCACGAAGTATTTGTTTTACTTCTTCCCCCGCAAGACAACGTAGGAGTAAGCCGTCGAACGTTCGTCGGTAGAGTGCCTTTGTAGTATGATTATAGTAAAATCTGAGTGACCGTCGTCGAATTGTTGTAGCCTCTTTGGGATCTTCGGGTAGGATATCATTGACTACAAAGTCTATGAAAGGAGTCCTTCAATCCTCACTGATGGCGCAAATTTCAACTGAATTGTTGAATTCTATGTTTGTGTTGTTAACTTCCATATTTAAATTATTCTGGACACAAAATAACTCTTTATTAGTGATGACGATCATTGTTGCCTTCTGATGGGAATTGCTAATACTATTGTAAGATTAGCGAGTGCATCAGCTTCCGTGTTACATATACTCGACGTACAAGCTCGATGAAGCAACCTTTGAATGAAGTGGCCATCCTGATTGCCGTATCATGATATGGAACCAAATCTTGATGTCGAACTTCGTATGTGCCTCTAACTTGATTGATAATCAGTTTGGAGTCTCCGTAAACTTCAAGATACTCAATATCTAATTGTTTAGCCAATTGGAGACCAATGAGCAGAGCATTGTAATAAGCCACATTGTTGGAACACGACTCATTTAAAGAATAAGCTCTTTGGATAGCTAACCCTTCTGGTGAGACGAGAACGATTCCAACTCCAGCAACAATAGCACCTTTTGGTCCAATTCTGGATGCACCATCAAAGAATAAACGCCAAATAAGAATTTCTTCTGAAATTATGTTAGACTCCAAGGTTTCATCTGGAATCTTATCGTAGTTCGGGAACTGGATGAGCCGCTAGAAAGTCAGCAAGGGCTTGACCTTTAACATACTTTTGAGAAACATAAACCATATCATATTGTGCTAACAATATGGCCCATGTTGCAAGCCTAGAATTGAGTGTACTGGGCTTCTTCATCAGGACCCTAAGAGGGTTAACTCTAGAAATAACATGAATAGTTTGGCCAGTGATATAATGTCTCATCTTTTGAACAGCAAACATCAAAGCTAGACATTCTTTTTTCTATTGGAGTGTATCGATGCTCAGCTCCAATCATCACGTGGCTAAGGTAGTAGATAGCCTGTTCATGACCTTTTTTATTCTTCTGAGCTAATAAAGCACCTAAAGAGTGGTCCATTGCTCGAACATACATCAGGAAAGGTATTCCTGACACTTGAGGCACTAGAACTGGAGGGTTCATCAAGTACCGCTTTATGTCTTCAAATGCTTGTTGACATTCTTCAGCCCAAATAAAAGACACACCTTTCTTCATGAGTTGAGTGAATGGTCTACAGCATCCAGAGAGATTTCAGATGAATCTCCTGATGTACGCAAGCCATCCCTGGAATCCTCGTAGCTCTTTTAGGTTGCGTGGAGGATGCATCTCTTGAATGACTTTGATTTTCTCAGGGTCAACGTGTATACCTTTAGAGGTAATAACGAATCCAAGAAATTTGCCACTAGAGACTCCTAGGAATGACTTGGTGTAGGCCTGTCAATGGTAGACCGAAAATCCGTATCCGATCCGTATTCGAACTGAAAATATCCAAAATTTTGGATACGGATACGAATTCGGATATCATATCGAATATTTATTGGATATCGGATGCGGATACGGTAAGTGTCATATCCGGACCAATAATATCCGAACCAATAATATTTAAATTATTTAATAAATTTAAAATATATTCAATGTATGCATGGAACTAATAGTTATATGTGCTTGATTGGAGAATTTTTTGGTGCAAATATATTCAATGTATGCATAAAAATCTGCTGCTTATGATATTTTAATGTAAAAATCTACACGTATATATGACAAAATCTGCTATTCCAATGTGGAAATATGTTGCTTCTGATATTTAAATGTGGAAATCTGATGTTTCTAAACAAAATCTGTCGTTTCAATGTGAAAATATGTTATTTCTTGACAAAATCTGCTAGTTCTGATTTTGTTTTTCCATTTTTAAATTATTTTTTAGTAATCTTATTGGTTCAGATATTATCCGATATCCGTTAAAATTATCGGTAACGGATACGATAGCCAAAACTGATATCCGATCGGATATCGGATAGTTATCGGATATATCCGATAGTAAATGGTTCGGATATGGTAATGCCAATATCCGACCAATAAGCTACCATTGACAGGCCTAACTTGGTGGAATTCATCTTGAGTTGATGCTGGCACATTAGATCGAAAATAGTTCTCAAATCTTGAATATGGTCTTCTTTTAAACGATTTTTGACAGCAATATCGTCAACATAACATTCGACAGTCTTTCGTAAATGATCACGAAAGATGGTACTCATGGTCTGCTGATAAGTTGCACCAGCGTTCTTAAGACCGAATGGCATGACAGTGTAACAATAGACTCCAAGAGGAGTGTGGAAAGATGTATGTTTCTCATCTTCTGGATGCATCTTAATTTGATTGTATCTTGAAAATCCATCCATAAAGGACATACGTTCAAATCCACAAGTATTGTCAATCATGACATCAGTGATTGGGAGAGGGAATTCGTCTTTGGGACAAGCTTCATTAAGGTCCCTGAAGTCGATGCAAACCCAAACTTTTCTTGTCTTCTTCAAAACTGGGACAACATTAGCCACCCTATCCGGATGTTGTTCTTCTCTGATGAAACTACAAGCAATGAGTTTTTCAACCTCAGCTTCTATGGCATCCATCATGTCAGGTCGAAACTGACGTTGTTGATGTTTGACTGGCTTCACATTTGGTAGAATATTGAGCTTGTGGGTAGCGATATGAGGATCCAACCCTGGCATATCTTTATAGCTCCAAGCGAATACATTAATGTATTCCCTAATGAGTTGGATTAGTTCTTGTTTATCCACTTCAGGGAGACTTTTGCTGACAAATATCGATTTTGGGGAAATTTCGTCTCCAATGTTGACTTAAACCAACTGATCTTCAGTAGGTGGCTCATGTTGCTCAAAGCGAAGCTCCCATTGAGTATCCATCCTTTGTGCCTAAGGATCAGATTCAGAAGTTTCGGCAAAGTCTTCGTCATCTTCCAAGAACTTAGCAGTCACCATATTGGAAGATAGAGTCACGTGATGGATGTGCCCTACACTGGTATCTAAATCCCATAAGATAGAATCAGAAGAGTTAGATCGTTCTTCTACCTCGGATTCAGAGGCTTCTGGAGTCGGAGTTGTTGAAGTATAACCTAATCCTCGTTTCGTTTTGCTGTAGTATTGTTATGATTTTCCTTTCGGAGCAGGAATACGAATAGGAGTTCGTCTTCCTTTGCCGCCATTGAGACCAGCTTTAAAATTATAGCCCATCTTTTGAATAATATCTTTTGATTGCTGACTATAACGACATAGTTGAAGTCTTCCGTTATCGTGATTTTCTTTCTCGCTATCGGGCGTGATCTTTTGTTCTGTTCCTTTACTGAAAAGTATAGAAAGTTCATCTTTCTTCCTGGAAGGAACTAAGAAGAAGGAGTCCTGCATTGGCTCGAGCAATACTTCGTTTCGAAAAGCTTCAACTGCTCCTATGGTAAGTGGTTCGAAGTTATCTAACATTTTTAAATAACATCGAGTATAAAAAAAGACATCAGTATACTGTAAAAGAGATGCTACTTTATTGATTTATACATCATCATTTACAACATGATTCTTACCCTTCACAGAAGGCTTAGTAAGGTTGATAACTAGAGGAGGAGAAGGAGAAAGAGAAGGAGAAGGTTTGTTTAGACGAAGGTCGATAACAAGAGGCTCAGAAGATGTGAGCTCCCTTTGTTCTTTTTTTACAGAAGGAGGCTGTTTATTATGAGAGGAAAGATGTATGGTCAATGTCTGCGAAGAAGAAGGACAAATAGTACATCCTTTGACGGGGATCATGAGAACATCTTTTGAAGTATGTTTCTGATCCTCCTCACTATCCATTGTTAATACAACTTTCGTGAACTCTTCTTTGTACATCCGAGAGTCCATAAAATATACTTCAATGCCCTGAAAGGATTTAAATCAGCTACTTCCTTTTGGACTTCTCTATTGGAATCCATATATTTGAAGTATTGATGTAAAGTGGATGGTATAATGTTATACTCATGCAGAAAGGGTCTTTCCAGTAAAGCATTGTAAGAGCCATGATTGTCGATCACGTAGAAAGTAACCTTCGTACGAAGATTGCCTATTTGAACTTTCAGGCGAATCTTTCCCAAAGGTTCACTTCTCCCAGAATTGAATTCCAGGATTGTCGTGATGGTTGTTGAAAGATTATGTACAGAAATCTTCAATGCATCTAGTAGAGTCTTTGGCATGATGCTGAGCGCAGACCCAGGATCGATCAGGATACAATTAACCTTCATGGTATCAACATATCCCGTGAAGTAGAGGGGTCGATCATGACGATTATCTTCTAACAGTATATCGTCTGTGTAAAGGTAATATTTGGCATCAGCTCCATCACACTATGACAATGAAGGCATGTTATAGGCTCATCCTCTGGCTTCTTGAGTAGTGCTAGACAAGTATCAGCTTGCGTCAAAGCTTCACTCAATGTTTCTCGAGTCTCCCTCGAAAGATGAAGTAGCCTAAAAATTGACAATCTTGCCGGGGTATTAGCCAGCTGAGCTAGTATATCAAAGTTATACGGCTTCTCAAGCCCCAGAGTTGAAGTCTTCTTTAATACTTTATCAAAATGGATAGTCTATTTTCCTTTGTCAGCTATCGTCGATTTAGGAAGAGTTGGCTCTATCGGAGGTGATGAAGCTGATGGAACATTGACAACAGGAGAAGATGATGCTTGAGGAGCCTCCAGAGCTGGAACAGGGCCTTCTTGACCTTCTGAATAGTCCCTTAGGTAAGGTTTCCCCGATCTGGTACCAGTTAGTACTTCTTCTTCGGATACAGGCTCAAAGGACACCATATTGCAATTCTTCGCCTGGATCTTATTTCTGGGAGATTTTTTTCGGCAGGATGGAGAGTTTGTCCAGTAGCCCAAACCAACCCGAGATTGGTTGTGAGAAAGACATAGAAAAAGAGGAGATCCCTTTCCATGATTCAAACTAGGGGCCTTTTGTAGATCATATCCCATCTTTGTCATGAGTTCACGAGATTGTGGACTGTACAGATGGAAAGCTAGTTGGTATTTGGCTTCTGATTTTGATAATGTTGTATCAGGGAAAGAAAAAGAAGGATTATCTACTCCCGGGATGAAGGTAGCAGTTAGAGGTGGAAGACAATGTTCACCAAATAAAATCATATGACATGATTTACTTTTAGTGGCCTTCTTGGACTTGGTAGAAGAAGATGGTGTTTCAAAGTCCGCCACTAAATCTGGATGTATCCATATGATCTCTCCTTTATCAGTAGACAGAGGAACAAGACCATAGCAGGTGGAAGATTAACAATTTTTAGAGTAGTTCTCAGAATGGGGATGACGTCGTCTTGCACAAGTTGAGCTGAAAAATCTCCAAACTGTAAAGAGACGACATTAGCCGTTACAGTTTTCTCGTCTTGCTGGACAGTAATTGCACCAGAATTGACCATCTCTTGAATTTTACCCTTGAGCACATAGCACGCCCGAGTTGGATGTCCAATAAACCTGTGGTAAACACAATATTTAGCATGGTCAATTTTACCAACTTCATCTGGCCGTTTAGGTTCTGGCAGTTGGAGGTTGTTGCTCTTGATGAGGCAATCAAAGATACTCATGATATCATCTTTATCGAAAGTGTATTCTTCTTTTGGACGAGGTATCCGTTGTGGTGGTGCTGAAGGGATAGATGTTGGCTGATTTACATTAATGGCTAGAGCTTCTTTGCCTTTGAGGTTAATGGCTAAAGTCTCCTTGCTCTTATGATTGTTCTGTCGGCCATTATTATTTGGTGTAGCACGTCATCTTTGTCAAGATTAGGCATTTGAATGCCTAATTGCTTGAATTTATCAGCACTTTCTTCTGCGGCTTTGGCATTTATTATGAAAGAAGGCTAATCCTAGAACTATGTTGATCCTGTCTACATGCTGATTATAGGCAACAAGTTTGATTTGCAAGTGTCTATAATTAAAACATCTGGAGTTCCGAAAGGCATTTTGAGTGCTTCAAGATAGAACGTTCAATGAAACATTCAGTCGTTTCATTATGTCGTTGTTTGATTTTGATGAGAGCAGACATAGTCATGTCGTTGGTTCCCTCATAAAATTGTTCCAAGAACATTTATTTGAAGTCAACGAAAGAAGTTATACACCTATCTGGTAAACTACGATACCAGTTATATGCTGCACCAGCTAAACAGCCAATAAATACTCTAGTAAGAAGAGCATCATTTGGTTGAAGTTGATCAGTCATTACTTCAAAGTGGTTGAGATATTGACTTGGAAACATGCTGCCATCAAACAACATAATAGTAGGGGGTTTGTATTTAGGAGGAAATTGGACCTCTTTCCATTCTATGGGATAGGGCCGTTTGATCCCAAGCTTCTGCAGTCCATCCTTCTGTTTAAAAGCTTCAAATTGAGTACATAGAAGTTTTACGGCCTCATTGGTATCTCTTGTTGATTACAGAGTAGTGGATTGATTCAATGTGTTAGGAAGGGGTACCGCATGATAAGTACCACCCCCTGCACCGGATTGACTTGGAATAGCCTGCGCAGAAATGGAGGCAGTGTGAGGGGATTGTACCCCCAGATCAATATTGGTGGGAATTGACGTTGTCACAGGTTCTTGAGTCGGAATCAGATTCGCGACTGGTGGAACTGTATGTTGTGCCATGATCACAACATGCATGCCTGCCATTATCTCAACCATATTCTTCAAGCTAGCCTCCAAAGCAGCATTTTTCTGCTCTTGACTGGAAGAAGTGGAGGTGTCTTGATCTTCTGTGATGGCATAAGCAGTCACTTCTCTAGCCCTTGAAGATGAGCTAGTGGAAAGAATGTCCTTTCAGAACTTTTACTGTCAGCATCAAAGTTACATAAAGAACTACCCCCAGAATAAGTGATAGGGATATCTGTTTGACTGAAGGAATCTTGGTTTGAATCAAGAAGATTCCTTTGACCGATTGTGTCTCGGCTTCTTGATCGAGTATATTGGTATACTCCTTCACTGGATTCATGGATCCGATCTAAGTATTGCTGACTAGGATTATGGGATGCATTACGTCTTGGACGCTTTCCACCCCTAGTGCTTCCAGATGCCATGTTGACAGAAGCAAAGAGTAATTCATCTTCGTCCACTAGGATTGGTTCAGGAGTCTGAACATCACTCAAACGGTCAAAGACGGACCGTTTGGCTGACTGACAGCAACATTTGATGACAACTTCATGATGGTGGTTGCAATGATGTTCTTGCTGTTGGACTACCACTGGACGGGATGGATTTGCAACCTTCCTCTTCTGTATTAAGAGTTTACGGAGGTCACTAACAGGACGAGAAGAAGTTGCAGGAATATAGTCCTTGATGATATTCGGGACGTGGTTCCTGTTTCTGAGGTGTCCTGTACCTTGAGTGTACAAGGACGTGCTAAGCTGGTTAGCATAAGTCACAGGATCTTTCACCTCAGCATTCTTCCTCGGTGTAAGTTAGAAACTGGTGCAGATTGTGCTTGATACATCTTGTGATTTCCCGAGGCTGATCCTAATTGGCACCTGTTGATATAGGTGTGCAAGTCTGGCAGAGGAGCTGCTTCTACATCTACTTGAGATACTAGTAATTTGCCTCGTCGGGATCTTGAAATACATAAGGTTGGTAGATCCTGCCCTGATCTCTTTGGAGTGGGCATAATGCCCTTTTGTATTGAAGGTTTGTTCTGAATAGAACTCATTTTCCTGACAGAGGTTTGGTTGTCTCTGTTAAGGAGAGCAGTACTTTCCACCCAGTCAATGACTTAAACAAACTGAGGAAAAATTAAAGCGTGTTTTCTTTGATTTAGTGATTTCTCACTGAACTTCTAATTTGGTGGCAAAAAGTGCTTCTCTTTATATTATGCTAGTGCATAAGTACATACGGGTTTCACCAAGGCATGAACTTGCGTAAGTTGCGCCGGAGCAGAAACATGTGCAAGTTGCGCTGAAGCAGGAACATGCGCAAGTTGTGCCGGAGAAGAAAAGGTCAAAGGACGCTTTCCTTTGTTTTGGACAACAGTGTGTCGAAATAGAGTCTCCTTCGATTTTAGAATCGGAGAAGTAGAGGGATTAGCCAAAAGGATGTTTCCCTTAGGTTGCGCCGAAGCATTGATGGGCACAAGTTGCGCAGAGGCAGGAACATGTACAGGTTGCGCCGGAGGAGAAAAGGCCAAAGGGCACTTTCCTTTGTTTTGGACAGCAGTGTGACGAGACAGAGTCTCCTTTGATTTTAGAGAAGTAGAGGGATTAGCCAAAAGGCTGTTTCCCTTAGGTTGCACCAAAGCATTGATGGGCGCAAGTTGCACAGAGGCAGGAGATTGTGCCACCGAGGACTTAGGAGTCCAAATAGAACACATCTTGCTCTTAACATCGGCAGCAGTGCGCTTGGCACTCCCAGCATTGATTATGGTCTCATAGGCTATCTGGTCGACCTGAACGACCAGGGTCTTCTGCGTCTTGCCGATTGACGCGGTATCATATTGAGTTGTCACTTTCTCGTCGGAGGAGAAAGTCATCCCCAGCAGAGTCACCATTTTGTTTGCAAAGAACAAAAAGTTTTATTACAAACTAAGAAAAAGAGTACAGGAGTACAATTGATTTCTGGGGAAGTATAACTATAGGAATCTGATAAGAAGATGATCACTTTATCCCTTGGACGATATGATATCGAAGACACGAGCCTCTAGAGGATACAACAGCACTTTAGCAGAAGATTATGATCACTCTTCATATTTTGTGATTGATTTGAAATCCTATTTATAGAGTTCTTGAAATAACTGTTTAGTAGTTATTCTGGATTACATGCGCTTCAGGTTGCGCGCCTCATGTTCACTTGCACAAACGGTTGTACTAACTGCTGTGGACGTGTGGCATCGTTTGATTGAGATGTACGTAGTCGTGAGCAGTATAGTGGGCATGTTCTACGAAGTTAGTAGCTTGCGCGCCATGTCACTCTGTCGTGAACACCATTTGATCACTTTGTGCGTGCTTTATCAGGTTGCGCGCGGGGCGCAATACAATAACCTGCACGAGTGGTTCGTACCAACTATTGTAGACGTGTGGCATTGTTTGATTGAGATGCGTGTGGTCGTGGGCAGTGTAGTAGGCACGCTCTGCGAAGTTGATAGCTTGTGCGCCACGTCACCCTATTTTTAAATAAGAGTTGATCAAGTGGCATCAATTTCTCAGGCTGCACATAGGCGCAACTTAACAACTGGCGCCTTTAACTAGGCTGTGCTGTACTGATTAATCCTCGCACCATTCAGTGACTTGTGCAAACCAGCTGTCAGCATTAATTACATGCTGATAAAATTTTCATGAGCGTCGCGTTGCACGGGGTTCGAATGGATTTTCCTTAATCTTCGTGCTGTCAGTTGTCATATAATAATGACGCCGTTACAGCTTCTCGAGAAAGTGCACCACGTAGCCCTCGTGCAACCTGACTCCAGCGCAACCTGGTATTGGTGCAACCTGATGCTGCACTACTTGTTTGTTCGGCACAATATAATTTTTAACGCCATCTGATGATTTGAATACCTTAATGGGTGGCATAGTTTAATTTTTAGCCTCTATATATACACTTTACCTTTTTGTGATCCGGATGCTCCGCTGGAGATACGGTGTGAGATGACCCTTTATTTTACTGACGGCCACTTACGTTCTGCGACACGTCATGCTCTTACTTATTGGGCCTCTGGTGCCCCAAGGGGGAACCATGCCGATCCCATTTTAGCCAGGGCCTATGCGTTGGAGGATGTTCTTAAAACTGCATACACTTAGACTCGTTAGGCTACCTTATCCGTTAGGTATGAGTACTCTTGGTTTGGGTACTTGTATCTGACCGTGGCTTGGAACAATAACTTGTCGTAGACTAGTTTGTCACATCTTGTCCTTGTTTGGTTGTAGGCGTAGCTTACTACTTCGATGAGAAGGTGCTGAACCTTGTTGTGGTCCGGATACCATATTGGATTCAGGACTTGGAAAGATACTTCATCGTGGGTTAGTGTGCCATCTCCTGTCCTTGTTTGGTTGGGTGATGGTACGCTAATTCAAGGGTGAGCATTGGACCATGTTATGATCCGATTGACTTATTATTGAGCAATATTTATTCAGTTTATATGGCATGATATTATGTATCTTGTTACGTCCCTGTGAGGACCTGGTGATCTCTCCAGGTGTGTGCTCTTATCTTTTCACAGGTGTTCTAGCCGAGACGTGGTCTTCTCCATTCCTTCGAAGAAGACGTGTCTTGGATCTTTCTTGCTACCTTCACTAAATCACTTCACATGTCATGTACTTGTTTTCATTTAAAAAGTTGGTAGTAGATTTGTCTCCGTCCAACATTTTGTACAAAGAAAATTCTACGTTGATTTATGACATTATCTTTTATTCTTTTATTTTGTGGATGACATTAGATTACTATTAGTTTACTGCATTTTATAGCTTATGTATACATACGAGGTTTCCGTATATTGGAGTATACTACGTATGTATACAGCTGACATGTTTACGTACTTAGTCCTAAGTATTTTAGGACTGGGGCGTCACTACAAGAAAAAGACCATATAATAATGTTTGATAAGAGTTTATTACAATGGTTCATTTATAAACGTTATAGAATTTCTGCAACAACACATAATATGACGAGTATGAAGAGTTTTTGGCCTATTATAACGATTTATATCATCAAGCGTTATATATTTTTCACACATATGTAACGTTGTTACACGCAAACGTTATAAAAAGCGATAAAAAAATTAGAGCGCCCGCTTGAATGCCCGCTCAAACCCGACCCCCCTCCTCCAAATCAAAACCCTCAGTTCCTTTTTCTTTCCCTCCTCTCTCTCTTTCCCATATTTTCCTTCTCATCTTCTCCTCTCCTCTTTCCCTCCTACCACAGCCCCGAAAACGCTAACCCTAATCTTTTAGGGGTTTTTAAGGAGGAAAAAGAGGAAGGAGTGAAGCCTCATGCCTTGTAACTCCCAAAATCATGTTTGGTAAATTTTAGGATTTTTTCTAATTTTTCTTGAATTTAAATATTGTTTCTTACAAAAACGTAATTTCGATTAAAATGAATTTCGGGTTTTCCTCAATTTAAAAAGTATTTTAATACTAATTTACGTATTTTAGATAAATTGCAATATTGTTATTGTTATTAATATTGATTGAGTTATAATTAGTTATTAACTATTAATTAAGTTAAAGAATTAATTATTGTTTTCGAATTTATTTAGTATATGATTTTATTGGAAGAAACAGTCAATGTTTTTGTTAACAGTTGGTAATTATAAAATCTGTTAAAACAGTTTTGTATTTTGAAATTTGTTTCAAAACTGTTGGAGGAAAATGTTTGGATTTTGATATTTGAAAGTCTTTTGATAATTGAAATTCTGTTGGGAATCTGTTTCCTATCGTGTTTCTGAAAAAATTGTTTGATTTCGAATTTTGAAATATGTTGGAATTATTGAAGGGAATAATTGGTTTTGAAAAAACTGTTTAAAATTCTGTTTGAAATTCTGTCGTTTGATTTTAAAAATCTGTTACACAAGTTATACTAATACCATTAGATCTGCATCTAATTACGACACTGCCACTACCACTATACTGATATGAACAACCCCCAGATCTACACTAATTCACCGTTCTGCCACTCCCCACTGGACACACACACACGCACAGTAATTATTTTATTATAAATAATGCACAGTTCCCCAGGTTCTGACACACACACACACTCTCTACACGTCACCCTCTCTTTCTCTCTCTCTCTCTCCACTGTACAGTTCTCTCTCTCTCCTCTGCCCGGTCATCCTCAGCCGTGCGCCACCGCACCTCGCCGGAGCGTCACCGAGCTCGCCGGAGCATTGTTCGCCGCCACCGCCTCTCTTTTCTCGGAGACCGTGTCGCCGTCGTCGAGCAGCGAGCCGCCTCGACTGTCGAGCTCGCCTCGACTGTCGCGCCACTGACGAGCTCTGAAGACCGTGCTACCGTCATCGAGCAGCATGCCGACCTTTCAAGATTCGAGTGGTCATCTCGAGTCCCGTACGACTGAGAGGCCATCCCGAGGAGTCTCGCCACCGCCGACTGCCTCCTCGTAGTCACCGCCGCCGTCGAGATCCAGCAGCAGAAGGAGCCGCCGACCAGATCCACTGGATCTCGACGACCCTTGCCTGAAGCCGAGCCACCACCGACAACTAGACCTTCACCGAGACGCCGGAGCGCCACCGTCTCACCGTCAGAGCTGTACTCCGCCTCGTCGAAGATCGCTGTGGATCGACGTCCCCGTCAGGCCAGTGAGATTTCTCATCGATCTCTCTCGATCTCCTCTCTTTGCTGTTAGGGCTCTAATTGGGAATTAGGGTTTCTGTGTAGAGGAAGATCTAGGGTTTCCTGACCTAGAATTAGGATTTTGGGGCATTGATTAGGGAAGATGAGCTCGGATCTGTTAGGGTTTCGGAAGCTTGAAGAAGAAGTCTAGGAATTAGGGTTTCTGTGACAGGAAGAACTTTGGGTTAGGGTTTCTAACCCAGGCGGCCATGGAAGAGGCTGTGGAAGAAATTAGGGTTAGGGTTTACCTTGGGGATTTCAGAGGAAGAAGACGAAGTGGGTTGAAGAGACTGGGCTAGGGTTTCTTGGCTAGGAGACGAAGTGAAGGAGAGGCTCGGCTTCTTCCTTGCTGTGGACTGGAGAGAAGCTTTAGGGTTAGGGTTTTGGAAGCTCAAAGAGGAAGAAGACGAACGGAAGACGAAGGGGTGAAAAAGAGTCTAGATGTTCTGTTCGTAAAAGTGAACTGAGTTAGGAGAGGGAAAAGCAGGTTTATGTTGGGTGGCTAAAGTAGGCCGAGTCTTGGGCTGTAAGAGTGTGGGCTTAGTCTATCCGGTTTTAAATATTTGTTGATTTATCAGTGTATATATTGGGACTGTGGGTCGGGTTTCTGGCCTAGAGAATGGGCCAGTTCAGAGTGTAGGTTTTTGAGAGAGGAATAAAATGAAGAAAAATAGAAGTTGGGCCCTGGGCCAGGTCGAGTAGGAATTAGGTTTAAATTGCTGTTCAGTTAACTGTTTAAACAGTTAATTAGTTGTGGGCTGGATTTTGGGCTTGTTATTGGTAGTTAATTTTATTTTTAGTTAATCTTGTTATATGCTAATTAGCATGATATTAGTAATTAAACCATAATATATTATTATATTAACAAATGCTTTAGTATTGTTACCATATCAAATTGTTATAAAATATCATAAGCTAATATTTTGAGAATAGTTTAGTCTCCAATTATTTTCTAAGATGATTGTGGTTAAAACATAGTTAATACTAGTATTTATTTTTATCAAAGCTATAAATATTTTCTAAAATATTGATAACTAGTATATCTTCATTAGCTAGTTATGGATATAGTTAGCTTGCAAATATTTTTCTAAAAAGATTAATTGCTAGTCTTTATAAATATTTTCTAGTCACTTTGTTATACTACTATATGTTTCTAATCAACTAGTTAACCTTAATTAGCTAGTTGTCATTATTCAAAACCCTAATAATTGTACAAATATAACAGGTGATTTACAACCATGCAGTACTACTCTCGTGCAACCAAACCGAGGCAAGTACACCGACTCGATTCCTTTACTCTGTATTTCTGTCTTGCTTCATGTTCTCATACTGACACGTTCTACCCATGACTGTTCATTGTTCATTGTTCACCGTTTACCATTCATCGTTCATAGTTTATTGTTCTTACTTGTACATTGGGGTGGGGAAATACTACATATATGTGACCAATCCTATTTAGCTAGGCATTGACTAATAGCTTAGGTCCCACATCGTGCACGTGGGACTCTAAGCCGTACCATTATTCATTGTTCACTGTTCACTGTTTACCCAGCCGGTCACATACTCTGATAGTTATTTCAAATGCATGATTACACTGATAGTATAGTTCATTGTTTCTGGATCCGGTGCCATAGTTTCATTGTTATTTCTGTACCACAGTTTCATATTTCTGTCTTGTATCATAGTTCATATCGTGATTCTTTTTCATGCACTTCAGTTTACATTATTTAGAGTTTCTTGTCGGGGTTGTACTTTGCTCTTTTTCTGACAGGATCGTTGCAGGTAAGTGGGAGATTACATGGAGCTGGTGATTGCTTGGATATTGTAGCTTTTATTTTAGTTTATTTTTTTGGAGATTGTATTGTAGATATTCATTATTGTATATTATTTCATTTGACCGGATTTGTCTCCGGCTGAGTTTGTATTTAAAAGACTTGGTGGATATTGGTGATTTCTGGGAACGTTATAAAAAGCTGTGTTTTGTTTACATTACATTGTGACTTGGAGTTTTCCTTAGTATTGTACAGCTTACTTCGTTGTGTCCATCGACGAAGGCTAGACGTGTCCGACTCGTATTCGATTATTCGGGAGCGGGTCGTGACATGCCTCAGGATACTTCTTCATCAGCATCGTCCAGGCCAACTCCTCCCTGGAGGACCACGGCAGGTGCTTATCTCTCCCTCGATGACCTACGTCGGAGTCTACGACAACCATGGTGATATTTTTCCTCCTCTCTTTAGATCTAGGTTTTCTAAACCCTAATTTTTCCTTTTTACTTCCTCGAACTCGAACCCTAATTTTCGATTTCGAACATAATATGGTCGAGATCTCATTACGAAAAGGACGTAGGCGCCGGAGACGTGGAGTCCGGCCGGTGCCTGCTATACCCGAAGATGCTGGAGGGAGCTCCGATGGGCGTTCATAAGGAAGATCGATGCCATCCTCACTGTCAGCTCCTCTTTGCCGTTGTCGTCGCCTCCATCGTCGTCGTTGTCTGCCCCATCTCCCACTTCTTCGTGTCCAGTGGCGTGCGCTTCCTGCTCTGGATCTTCCTCGTCATCCTTTATTTCATCCGTATGATCTGTGATGATTTATTTTTTCTTTGTTTTCTTAGTGTTATTTTAAGGATTTTATTTTAATTATTTATTTTTTGGTAAATGATGGTTAAGTTCTGTTCTAGTTGTATTACTACCACCAGAAGCACCCGGTGAATCTACTCTTTCTTGGACTGTTTATCGTGTCGATCACCTTTGTTGTCGGATTGTCGTGCACTTTCACAAGTAGTAAGCTTACAATGGTAAGTTTATTCAGTTTATGGTTAACATTGATGTGATTAATTGCTGTGAGAATTAGAGTCATTTTCAGTACTTTATTGACTGTTGTTAAATAAAAGGAAAAAAAAAATCTAATTATTGCAACAAATGTTGGAAGGTTCCTTTTAACTCCTGCTTTGGTGTAGTATAATGGCAGGTTCCAATCTTTGTTTTAGGTTTCAGATTAATCAAAGAGAGGAGAAATTTGGACAGAGCCTTCTGTGAATTATTTTTTTACTAGTTAATGTATTAGATGTTGCAACTTTTGAAGATGGTTCCTGTGAACCAAGTATATGCTTATATATAAATGCTCAATTTTACCCCAATATTGAAGGTTGAAGGACAAACATAAGATGTCATCTTTGACCATATAGATGCAACTTCCTTCCAATGCACTCCATTAGGAAGTATGATCCTTGGTCCTGAAGCGAACATCATGAGGATCACTCAGGATGACCTTCGAGACTATATCTCAACTCAATACACAGCTCCTAGAATGGCACCCCCTGCTAGCATGTAATTTTATTAGGAAGCCCTTATAAATATTGGGTATAAATTTGTCTTCCAATCATATTGAACAATTTTTTTGGGCATTTGTGCAGCCAGGTCATTTCTACTGCAGGTGCTGTAAAGCATGAGAAAATTGTCAAGCTGGTGGAGAAGTTGTTCACGAAGCTTTCAGATAATCCCCTAACGGTCGACTTAATTTTTTTTCATTTTCAAAGCCCATAGACTTCAATTTATTTATGTTCTATTGCAATGCCTGCAGATTTTCATATAAGCATTTTCTTGTCTTTTAGGATATTTTTATAGGTGGTAAAACATCTGTGTGAAGTATAATTTTACATGTTATGACAAGTAGAAAAAAATCCCTGCAGTTACGCTTTTTATAGCTTGTTTTTGACCGATTAATTTGGTTCACCAATATCTTGACCAACTTTTGCTTTTATGAACATGTGGAGGTACAGTCTTTTTACTAACTTGGCCTTTGTTGTTACATGTTTATGGATGTTAATCTTTTCAATATGATTATATTTTTCCATTTGTTCTAGACACTTATATATCCAACACTCAGGAAGCCAAAATATTTGCTTTCCCTATTTGAGGAAGGAATTGCTAAGGGCACTCGAAGAGTAACTGCTGTTATGGGAGAATATGCTATTGAGGCTATACAATTAGCACATTCTCTTGATTCTGAAATAAGTGACTCTTCAAAAGATGAAGAACTCTTGCTGGAAAAGGTAATTTTGAGATACCATGGTAACTTTTGGATACATGTTACACATTCCATGTGTCTCTGTTTCACATGATATTGGGGCTAGTTCTGGTATTTGAAGTTTTCTAAGGGTATTTTCTTAAAATTTTGTAGGACCATGGTACTTAAAATTCGAAACTAGTATTTCTTTTGTAGAGGCCAACATTCAACTATATATTGATTCTATGGATAGGTACATCGAAGCATTGTATCACTTTGATAGCAGTAAAGGAATTATTTACTTGTTCCGTGGTTTCTTTTACGGATTTAGATGGCCACCTTATGAATCCATCAGGTTCAAGTGTTGGCCTCTAAGAGTGTGGGTTCTAGTTTCCTTGAGACACTTATATTTGTAAAACATACTTGACTTTGGGGCCTCACTGTCATAGCACAATCATCTATAATAGTTGCCTTCAAGACCTTCCCTCACATGCCATGGTGGATGGTATCTGAATCAAAGTAAATTGGTATTTTTTAAGGTATTTTTCGGTTGTAGACTTCCTTATATACATATTGCAGCTTGTTTGCCTCTTGAAACTTTTTGTGTCTGCCTTTAAAATCTAATGAATTTGCACATCACTTGCAAGCTTTTATTTGGAGATCATCTATTAATTTGCACATGGTTGCTTCCTAATGATAGGCCAAATCTTGTACAAGGAAAGTATCCAGTCCAGGTAATTACTGAATTTTTGATGGTTTCTTCTAAGGTTCTCAATTTTTAATGTTATGTTTAGGATGTTTTCTAAGCTATTCTGTGCATATTATTTTCCGTGTCCACCATCATGAGCTTATTAAACTTGTCTATAAAATGTTTTACTGATTGTCTTCAAATCGCTGGGCATTGTATAAGGTCTAGCTTCATGTCTATTCTTTGATAAATCAAGTTATATAATTTTATTTTAAAGTATTATAGTACTGGCTGAATTTTATGTTGGCAATTTTTTTGCAAAGTTACTTTGTTGTAGGAACAAGTTTTATCCTATTGTGCAGATCCTATTCTGATCTCTGTTCAGTGACTGCAGTGCAGCCCAGTCCCTATTCTGAGCTCTGTTCAGTCTGAAATATTGATACTTTTGAACTTTTCTTGCATTAATATAAATTATAAATATAACTATTATGATTTATGGGCGTTGATGAGATACATTAGACTTTGGAGGTTCTATGTTGCTTGTAGGCTATGATTTATGGGCGTTGATGAGATACTTTGGACTTTTATAGTTTTGCCTTGCATGTAGGCTATGTTGTTTGTAGGCTTCTTCTTTTAACTATGCTGTTTTGTTTTCATACTTGATACTTTGGAGTTTGGACTTTGGAGGCTATGTTGCCTACTTGCCTGGATGTGTTGTCTGTCGGCTTCTTCTCATTTTATGTGTTGCCTACTGGAATCTGGAATCTGGATGCCTCTTTACTTGCATGTAAGCAGTAACTTTATTCATTATGATGTGGTGATCCATCTCTAATCTCTGAGCCCATTATAGTATATATATTTACTATTTAATTTTGTTTTCATACTTGATACTTTGGAGGCTATGTTGCCTACTTGCTTAGATGTGTTGTCTATAGCCTGTAAGCTTCTTCTCATTTTATGTGTTGCCTACTTTAGTCTGGAATCTGGATGCCTCTTTACTTTCCTGTAGGCAGTAACTTTCTTCATTATGATGTGGTGATCCATCTATGATCTCTGAGCCCAACATAGTATATATATTTATTATTTACTATTTAATTTTGTTTTCATACTTGATACTTTGGAGGTTATATGTTGGCCCATTGGTCATGGTCAAACCTGATTTTAATAATTGATCAAACTCTGTCTCGATATACGAATGTTTACTAAAGATATTTTGGACACTTGAACACTGATCAAGATCAGATATCTACTCAATTCAAGACCGAAGCTGTGTTTGCCACTCGAGTCTGTATTTCTTTGTACAATATATTTTTCACTTTTATTGAGTCTAGAAATACGTTGTACACGGAGTCGTACTGGCAAATAGGCTATCCAAATCATTTTCAAAAATGACTTATGTTTTAAAAAAAACATCCCTTATTTACAAAAGCTTCTGAAGAATTTCAAAAAGCCCAAAAATTATTTTTGAAAAACCCTGACCAACCCTGACAGAACTCGGCCCGAGTTTGGCCAGAGTTCGGCCGGAGTTCGTTTAGTGACCGTTTGATTTTCAAACGTTTGAAAACTTGGTCTCCCTTCAGTTACGAATTTTTTTCATAGAGTTCTGTCCGAATTTTGCCAGAGTTCTGCCTTTGGAAAAACTATAAATAGAGAAAAATTCTGATCATTTTAATCACTCAATTCACTTTCATCTCTTCTCTCCTAAGCTTACGTTTCTATTCCAAAGAGTTCTAAAAAGCTTTTATTTTCAAATCCTAAGCCAGTTACAATTCTCTAGTAAATTTGTCGGTACGGTCTAGAAGATTTCAGAGAAATTATAATCAGAGGCTTGATTGAAGAAAGACTCTTCAAAATTGAAGTTGGTCGATTTCTTTGTATCAAAGCTTGCTTCTGTAGAAGTTACAAGGACTTCGTATGAAAACTTGCGAGATTTTCCAATAGTGGATTCAACTGGAAGCTAGAGTTCTTCCGACTGGACTAGTCCTCACAAGAGAGAAATCAGTATACATCGCTGTGTTTGCGTTTGCCTTCTGATCTCATTTCTTTTACAGTTATTATTTTGTGATTATTGATTTAATTCTGTGATCTTAATGCTAACAAATTTTTAATTAGCAATATTTCGCTGCCTACTCTATTCACCCCCTCTAGAGTATTCTGCTTTACGACTTCGTTCTTACAATTGGTATCAGAGCGGGTTATACAGGTAAAGCAAGGTAAAATTGCAGTTATATTCAATTATTCTTAATTACGATATAGATCACAGTATAACACATGGCAACTGTAAAATTCACAAGTGAAGGCCAAGCCACAAATAGACCTCCACTATTTGACGATACAAACTACACTTATTGGAAAACACGGATGAGTTTCTTTTTAAAATCTTTTGATTTTGACTTATGGTCTATAGTTATTGATGGCTACAAAAAGCCTCCTTGTATTACTGTTGAGGGAGTTTTAATTGATAAACCCCATGATAAATATACTGAGGATGACAAAAAAGGTCAGTATTGACGCACGTGCTATTAACGCTTTGTTTTGTGCTTTAGACAGAACTGAGTTTAACATGGTGTCTACTTGTACAACATCGAATGAAGTGTGAAAACTTCTTGAAGTAACCCACGAAGGAACAACGCATGTCAAGGAGTCAAAGATCAGCAGACTTACTCAAGAGTACGAGGCATTCAAGATGAAGCCAAATGAATCCGTCACTCCGATGTTTACGAGATTCCTGGATATTGTAAATCCTTTGTCTTCATTAGGCAAGGAATACAGTAACCATGAGAAGATTCACAAACTTCTACGAGCTCTCACGAAGAACTGGATTCCAAAGGCTACAACAATCATTAAAGGAAACGACCTCTCAATAATGTCTCTGGAAACACTTATGGGTAAGCTACTCACTCACAAGTTGGAACTTCAAGACTTTGAAGATGCTACACCAAAGAAGAAGTCAGAGAAGTCGGTCGCTTTCAAGGCCCAACAAAGAAGAACTGTCGAAAATGATTCTAACGACAACGACTCTGACTCTGAAGATCAAGCTCTTCTGGTAAGAAAATTTAAGAAGTTCATGAGATTCAACAGAAGAACAAAAGACAACAACAGCAATAACAACAAGGACGATCCTATTTGCTACGGATGTAAAAAGAAAGGACATATGAGGAAAGATTGTCCAACATCATCATTATCAACCAGAAAAGCAGTAAATATGACAAAGGCTACCTGAAGAGATATACATTAAGGAAGTACGCCAATACAAGCATATGACATGAGAGTGAAGCCAGCGACTCAGCAGACGAACAATCGGATGACGCTGCAAATGTATGCTTGATGGCTTGCAATCAGGTAACCACTAATCCTCTGTTTGATCCTTATGATGATTTCACCTTTGAGCAACTAAGAGAGGCTTTCAATGACCTGTTAAATGACTACAGAAAACTGCGTAGTAAATATGAAACCTCTAAGAAGGTACTTAAAGAGTACAAAGGAGAGATAGAAAGACTTACCAACTAACTAGCTGTGTAAAACCCCAGAATTTTTGGATTTTATTTATTTATTTGGCTTAAATAGGATTTTATAAAATTTTTGAATATTTTAATTAATTAGTTATTATTATAGATGACCTTAGCCATGGTTGAATTTTAGAGTACAAGATGACCAAGAATTATGGCATGGATAGTGTACTCATGTGCTTTGACTAGTATTTTACCCATGGTAGGGAAGACCGAGCCATAGGTGTGTTCTAACTAGAAAAACTAGGCTAAGTTGCAACTTAACCCCCCACCAATGAATTAATTATTTATTAATTAGATTTTTGACTTTTAAGAGACCCGGTTGAACCAATTTAGTCCGTATTGGGCCCGAACCAAATCCAAGACCATGTAGGCATGTAGTGAGACCGAAGACGACCATGTAGACATATTTTGGGTAGACGCAATATTTTGTATCTATTTTTTTGTAATTGAGAAATATTTTCTAAATAATTGTTATAAGTATAAAACAAGTAGTACTAATATTTGTATGGCCTTTTAGAATATTTGATGTTATTTCCTGTGGACCAAAGTAGGAGTATAATATTCTCACCCAATATTATACCCCTTAATTGTGTATTTTATTATTATTATTATTATTATTATTATTATTATTATTATTAATATTATTATTATTATTACTTTAGTAGTAATAATATTATTATTATTAATATTGTTATTCTTGGTCATTGTTAATTATAGATGAGTTTCAATAAATATAAGTACTAGTAAATATGTGCATTAAAAATATGTTTGTTGAATGTAGGTTAAAGAAATTACAAAGTATTTTTTTAACATTTATTGGGGGTTCTTTGGTTATGTTTATAAGTATATATATACACATAGAAAGGGATATATTAGGTTAAATGAAAAGAAAACAAAGAAAAATATAAATTAAAAAAAAATCAAAACACCCCAAGCCCAGCCAAACCCCAGCCTAGCCGAGCACAAGGAACCATACACCCCTCCTGAGAAGCCACAACCCGAGCCTTTCTACTGTATGGACCGACCATATACTCGTAATATATAATAAGAATCCGAGAGAAACTCAAAAAAACCTAAACTATATACGCCGTCACCTCACCACCACCTTAACCCCAGGCGCACCCCAGCCACTGCGTGCCGCCACAGCAGGGCCTGGGCACCGCCGAAGGCTGGCCACACAGCCGTGCACCGCAGCAAACATCGGCAGTAGCGGCACTTGCAGTCAGCAACAACAGCCTGCACGCCCAATTTCGTGACGATGGTTCTTTCACGTCGTTCATCCATTTCATGAACGGATTACACAGGTACGAAGTCAACCTATACACCTTTAAGTCACTTTAAACACTTCGTATCTAGACGTACCATGTTGTCCGATGCATCGACTCGAAGTTGAGGAAAAACATCGAACAACAGAGCACGAAAAATAGTTCAATGACACCACTTTGTATCAAATTATCTTCCAAACCATGCATAATTTTGAAAATTAATTTAAAGGAGTTTATTGACAACATGTAGGGCAGAAAATCCTTTCTTTTCATTTTTATTAACTTCATATATTCATGGAATAAAACCTCTTCGAAGTAGACCAAAATCATATTGAAACTATTTTCAAAAACTCAAAATTTCTCGATACGGAGTCCTTCCCGACAAACTGGGCGACGTTGTCACAAACCGAAAGCATCTAAAGGTGTGTATCGACTTTGCGGACGTGTGGGCTTTAACGAAATTTAAATTGGTTGCGTGTGTGCGACGAATTTGATACGTATCCGTCAAAATTTACCGTATCGACCTTTTCTGAAATTCTACAATTACTTTATGCACGTTCGTCAAATCGAGACGAAACTCGTGCCAACAGAACCATATCATTTTTTGGTCCTGTATGTCAAGTTTGGTCCAAATATAAGACAGTTGACCGGATCGCCGTTTTGCGGGCCCCACGATCCAACTCAACCGGCGAATTTGTGCACGGCCTGCCGGAATCTAACTTTGGACATACGGTTGGGTTCGAGTCATCAAACTAGACCAGTAGACATATAGTTTGATGACTTTAGAGAGCATAAACTCTGGTACGCTTTTCGATACAAAGCGGGTCCAACGGCGGACACCGTTTTAACCCAATATTATCGTTTTGCCCCTGTGTCCAGAATTGGACTTATGGGTAGGCTATTTTAGCTATTTTGCTTATTCTAGGAATATTGGAAATATCTGTTTCAGCATTCGAGGATAGTTGCAGGAGTTCAGCTTTCACGAACATTTGATTTGACAGGTTATTTAGACGTGGTCGAGTCTACACAAGGCAAGTACACCTTGCCAAACTTTACAGCACTTACATATTTTTTTCTATTTCCATTCCTTCTTGCTTGGTTATATATTCCTCTTATTTCCTGTTATAATTACTTTCTAGTTTCACGTGCACGTAGATTTTTACTTTTCTTTCTATACTACTTGTTCTATCTTTCCTATCTTGTCCATGTCTAGTGATAGTATTGATATACCTGTGCCATATTTTTCCTGACCTGTTTGACCTGTACTTGACTTGGATATGACTAGATAGGCTTCACTTCCTAGTACCTTAGGAGAGAATATTTTATTAGTCGTGGCTATCCTCTATTGTTAGTGCCTTCCCGGGCTACGATAGAGAACCTGTTATAGGACTGTTAGTGCCTCCCCGGGCTACAATTTTAGCCACGATTAATATTATATTCTTATGACATGTCACCACATATAGAGTTCCCTTACGTGTCATCCTTTCCTCTACTTGTTATTCCTATTTTCTTGCATGTTATTTACTGTACAGTAGGCATGTATATTATGTGTCTTACTAGTCCTCTGAAGACCTGGTGATCTCTTCAGGTATTAGATGAAGGTATGGTACACCGATGGAGGATGATTGCTACACCAAGACTGTATGTATATTTAGTTGATGTTTTATGTTTCTCTTCCGTAATTAGATTTTGTCCTATATTTAATTCTTGCTGCATTATAGCCCAGTCTTGTACAAGCTTCTATTTTTCTCTAGCTTGTTCATGATAAATGTGTTATTGGGGATCCACTCTAACATATTTATATATTCTAGAATCAGTATATTATTGTCTGATAAGCCTTACTGCACTTGATTCGTTATTGTTACCGATATTTAGTGGATTGAGATATAGTTGGTCTAGAATAACCAAACAGCTTATACGTATTCGAGCTGGACTGGAGTCCTCTCGATGCGTAGCTGGCATGTATATGTATCATAGTCCTACGTATTTTAGGATCGGAGCGTTACAAGTTGATGTTAGAAATAATGTTTCTTCTATTGAGTCTGGTGAGCTTTCTTCTATTAAACTGTTGTTACACGATACTACCAAGTTATCCGAAGAAAAAGACCAAACTATCATCCAGCTAAAGGAAGACCTATCTAAGGAGAGAAAGAGTCTCCAGTGTGCATAAGTCAGAATAGAAACACTTACATATGACTATACTAGATTATATGACACCTCCAAAAAGTTGGAAATTAGTTTAGAAAAACAGCCTGAAGTTGCTGCTTCCTATTCTAACACGTATCAATTACCGAATCATCAAAACACAACCAAACCAAACACTGTCAGACCTAACCATACCAAACTACTGCCCAAGAAGACTAATAGGCATGTATTTTTCTATACTAGAAAACCGAAACCTACCAATCATGCACCTCACACAACTTTCAACACTCAACATGCAAAATGTCATTATTGTGGCCTCATTGGTCATATATCCTCTGCATGTAGAATCAAAAAGTTAGAAGATTTAAATGTTTATGCATGGATACCGAAGACTAACATGTCAGGACCCTACAAGAAATGGGTACCAAGAGTTTTATCTGTAAATTATTTTATAGGTGGGACACCCTTCACATGCTAAAAGCAAATGGATCTTCGACAGCGGTTGCTCACGGCACATGACCGGTGATGCATCATTATTCGCAACACTGTCGAAGAAGAATAAAGAAGGATACGTCTCCTTCGGTAATAATTTGAGAGGGTACATAATCGGTATCGGTGATATTGATAAGGCTCCCTACCCTGTGATTAAAGATGTCTGTCTAGTTACCGAGTTAAAACATAATCTGTTCAGCATAAGCCATTTAGCTGATCACGGTTATGGCATTAACTTTGTCAAAGACAAATGTACTATAGTTGATAGCTCAACTGGTAGTACTATCTTTGAAGGTATCAGGGAAGACAACATATATGTTTTCTATCTGTTAGAAGATGCTAACAAAACAGGTAGATGCTTGATGGCTAAAAGCATTAAGAGTCAACTATGGCATATGAGACTCGGTCATGTAAACATGAACACAATTTCAAGATTATCCATAAAGAAGTTGGTACGCGGCTTACCGGACAAATCTTTCAAGAAAGATACGGTATGTAGCGAATGTGAAAAGAATAAAACTACCCGATTCGTCTTTAAGTCCAAGAACGCTATAAGTACCACTAGACCTCTGCAATTACTGCATATGAATTTATTTGGACCTAGTAGAATTGCTAGTCTAGGTGGTAAGTTATATGCATTTGTCATTGTAGATGATTTCTCTAGATACACGTGGGTATATTTTATTGCACACAAAAATGATACTTTGTCAGAATTCGTCATATTTTGCAAGAAAGTACAGAATGAAAAAAGTTTTATGATTACTCGCATTCGTAGTGATCATGGCGGCAAATTTGAGAATGTAGAGTTCAAGCAATTCTGTGACACACAAGGTTATTTGCATGAGTTTTCCTGCCCTAGGACTCTACAACAAAATAGAGTTGTAGAACGTAAGAACAGGACTTTATCTGAAATGACTAGAGTAATATTGAACCAGTTCAGTCTACCTAGATACTTTTGGGCTGAAGCTGTCAATACAGTGTGCTATGTTCTCAATTGGGTTATGATTCGACCTATATCGAAGAAGACTTCATATGAGTTATGGTTTGATAGAATACCCACAGTTTCATATTTTAAGATATTTGGTTGTAAATATTTTATTCTTAATACTAAAGACAACCTGAGTAAATTTGATAAAAAGACCGATGAAGGTATCTTTTTAGGTTATGCGACAAAGAGCAAAGGGTACAGAGTCTTCAATAAGAGAACCATGATCATCGAAGAATCAATTAATGTCAAGTTTGATGAACTAAATAAACATTCAGTCGATGACAATGATGAAGACATAAGTACACCAAGTACAGCTACTGCAAAATCTTCACACAAAGATGCAAAACCTTCACACCAAGCACCAGTTGAGTCTTCAAGCAAATCACATACCGAACCAAAAACCGGAACCAGCAATCCTGAGGATATGCCAAAAGAGATGAGATTCTTGGCAGATCATCCAAAGGACTTGGTAATTGGTGAGATTACCAAGGGTGTAAGTACTTGTTCCTCTAATAAAGATATAGCTTTCTGTGTTGCTTTTATCCCACAGCTTGAACCCAAAAATATTGAAGAAGCATGTAATGATAATTTTTGGTTAGATGCTATGCAAGAGGATTTAAACCAATTCAAACGAAATCAAGTTTGGGAACTTATTCCCAAGCCCATTGATCATCCGGTCATTGGCACCCGTTGGGTAGTCTGCATACACTTTTCAAAGTATATACAGAATGAGTTTGAGATGAGCATGATGGGAGAGCTGAAATTCTTTTTCGGACTGCAAATCAAATAAACCAATAATGAGACGTTCATAAATCAAGCAAAGTACACAAAAGATTTAGTAAAAAAATTCGACCTGGAAGCAGTCAAACCACTTAGCACTCCAATAGCGTCTTCAACGAAGCTTGATATTGATGAACAAGGCAAACCCGTAGACAAACGTAAGTATCGAGGTATGATCGGTAGCATACTGTACTTAACTGCTAGTCGACCTGATATTATGTTTAGTGTTTGCTTGTGTGCACGTTTTTAAGCCAATCCTAAGAAATCACATATGTGTGCAGTTAAGCGTATCTTCTGATACCTTAGAGGCACTTCTTCTGTCGGCTTATGGTATCCTAAAGCTACGTCGTTTGACCTAATCGGTTATTCTGATGCTGATTTTGCTGGATGCAAAGTAGATAGAAAAAGTACCAGAGTCATTTACTAGGAAAAGCCTTAGTCTCTTGGTTTAGCAAGAAGCAAAATTCTGTCGTATTATCAACAACTGAGGCTAAGTATATCACCGCAGGACATTATTGTGCACAAATTTTGTGGATGAAGCAAACTTTAGAAGACTTTGGCTTACACTTCACACACATACCCATTTTCTGTGATAACACTAGTTCTATTAATTTGACTAAGAATCCAGTATGTCATTCTCATACTAAGCATATCGAGATTTGATATCATTTTCTTAGAGATCATCAACAAAATGGAGATATAGACCTTGTATACATAGACACACAAAATCAATTGGCTGATATTTTCATAAAACCTCTAGCGGAAGATCGTTTCAATTATTTACATCGAGAATTAGAAATTTTAGATGTCAATAATATTAATTAATTTTGTTTTATTAATTAATTTTTTAATACTCAATAATTGTTTTCGAGACAAGCTTACAAAGAGTCTGTCTGTTACCACGACTACGGTCGAAGCGAAGTGGCACTTAATTGTTCTCCGGTGAACTCCCGTTAGCTGGGACAGTACTCCTACAACTAATATGAAACATACGCTGAGTAATGAAATTTAATTTATAAAATAATATTAATTATATTATTTGAAGTTTAAAATTACTAAACTTTGAATTAAATATTTGAAATGAATTGATGAAAATGATGTGGCCCAAATTTTTTTTAAAACCCAGGAGAACCCTAGGCGAATTCGGCCCTAGTTCGGTCTGACTTCGGCCAAAGTTCTGCTGGTGCTGTGCTTTTTTAAGCCACAACCTGAGGCCCCCTCCTCTTCATCTCTTCTAAATCACCTAAAAACAGCAGCAACAGCCGCCCGAAGTCCCCCAAACCCTAGTTCTTCTCCACTATATTGCTTCCAATCTACATGGAGAAATCAATCCAAACTTTGGATTTGTGCGGAGAATTTGTTCCTCTACAACATACTTGAATTTCAGAAGGTATAACTCCTTATTCCCTCCACTTTCAATTTCGTAGGGTTATCTAGTTTTGGAAAAGAATGCCTAAGGGATTCAATCCTTTCAAGAGGAAGAAGACATATGCTAGTGAAGAGGCATCATCTTCAGATCCGAATACGAATTCCCTCTTTTTTTTGATCCAATCGGGTGACGGTGTGTCTGATGAGTTTTACTTCAAAACTCATGACCAAGCATTGCTATGGTATACCGATTTTGCCATGCGTCACATATGTACCGGCGCTCCGATCAAATGGACTGTATTTTCCGATCACGTCCCTTGTTTGAGGCATTAGGGTTACATCGTCTCGTTACCCATAAATTCTCTATAGCTACTAATGCCCTTCGACTATTTTACTGTAACTTCGTATTAGACACATTTACCGCAAGAACTCGTGTTGGCGGGATCGATATCGAGTTCGATGATGTGTTGCTAGCGAAAATCCTTGGTATTCCAAATGAAGGTGCCCCGTTCGATGACATCACCAACTTCGACTTTTTCGAGGGCACGACTCTTGTTAGTTTCAAGAATGAGCTTTGTGCTCTGACATTCCAAGCTAGTATCAATACTTTTATTATTTGCATGTGTGGTTGTGATTTCTTTTTGTGACTTTTGTCTGATGAACGTTCCTTTATTGTTATTCTCTATTTCAGAGATTTATATCGGTTCAGTTTTATTTAGCATATCTTTTATTTATTATGCTTCCATTTAAACTGCTTGTGAAATTTTTTTATATACCATGCCTATGAATACTTTTCACTGCTTGTGATACATATTTCATATTTTTTTGTTATGTTTCTTCGCTGATTGTTGCTTATACATATATTGCGGGAGAACTTTCTCTTTTGCAAATATTTTGCTAAGTGACAACGAGGGAGAAATAAGATCTAACATCTTATCTTGTAAGAATATAGGATATGAACAATCTACAGGAACAAAAACTTTTTGGTACAATTCGTTTTGATAAATACCAAAGATGTTATATCGATCAAGGTTTGTCAATTATCAAAATGGGAGAGATTGTTGGCCTATTAGTCATGGTCAAACCTGATTTTAATAATTGATCAAACTCTGTCTCGATATACGTATGTTTACTAAAGATATTTTGGACACTTGGACACTGATCAAGATCGAATATCTACTCAGTTCAAGATCGAAGCTGTGTTTGCCACTCTAGTCTGTATTTCTTTATGCAATGTATTTTTCAGTTTTATTGAGTCTAGAAATACGTTATACACCGAGTCGTACTGGCAAATAGGCGATACAAAATCGTTTTCAAAAATGACCTATGTTTTAAAAAAATATCCCTTATTTACAAAAGCTTCTGAAGGATTTCAAAAAGCCCAAAAATTATTTTTGAAAAACCCTGACAGAACTCGGCCCGAGTTCAGTCAGAGTTCGGTTAGTGACCGTTTGATTTTTGAACGTTTGAAAACTTGGTCTTCCTTCAGTTGTAGATTTTTTTCATAGAGTTATGTCCAAATTCTGCCTGAATTCTGTCTTTAGAAAAACTATAAATAGAAAAGAATTTTGATCATTTTAATCACTCAATTCACTTTCATCTCTTCTCTTCTAAGCTTACATTTCTATTCCAAAGAGTTCTAAAAAGCTTTCATTTTCAAATTCTAAGCCAGTTACAATTCTCTAGTCAATTTGTCGTTACGGTGCGGTCTAGAAAATTTTAGAGAAATTGTAATCAGAGGCTTGATTGAAGAAAGACTTTTCAAAATTGAAGTTCGTCGAGTTCTTCGTATCAAAGCTCGCGTCTGTAGAAGTTACAAGGACTTCGTATAAAAACTTGTAGAATTTTTCAATAGTGAATTCAACTGGAAGCTAGAGTTCTTCCGACTGGACTAGTCCTCACAAGAGAAAAACTAGTATACATCACTGTGTTTGCGTTTGCCTTCTGATCTTATTTCTTTTACAGTTATTGTTTTGTGATTATTGATTTAATTATGTGATCTTACTGCTAACAAATTTTTTATTAGCAATATTCTGCTGTCTACTCTATTCACCCCCCTTAGAGTATTCTGTTTTACGACTTCGTTCTTACACTATGTTGCCTACTTGCTTGGATGTGTTATCTGTAGGCTTCTTCTCATTTTATCTGTTGCCTACTTTAGTTTGCAATCTAGAATTTGGATGCCTTTTTACTTGTCTGTAGACTTTTTCTCATTTTATATGTTGCATGTGAGGACTAGTATGTAGTTATTTCATCATTATAATATTTTCAAGTCCTGAAAAATCACTATGCCTCTATAGACATCCTGAAAGAAACTTGTGTGAATGAATTTTTTGTTTTTTTATTTATCTTCTTGTTAATTCGATTCATTATGCCTCTATAGACCCCCTAAAAAAAATTCTTCTCATTTCCTCTCCTTGTAATACCTTTTTTCTGTAGGGTACAGTATTGACTTTTGAAGGGATATACAATGTTGGCATTTGGGATGTCACTATTTGGTGTTGGTGAATGCAATGTTTCAATGTTTTGATGCCGGCATCCCTAAAAGGGAAAGATGTAGATATTTTTGGATTTTGAAATGTAATGGTGATATGTTGGTGAAACAAAAGTTGGAAAAAGAGTGATATGTTTTGAAATATAATTAGGATGATGTGATATTTGGTTATTTTTAATGAAATGTTTCAAGTGTTAGTTAAATTTCATATTTCTGTTGTCTCAAGGAATTAATATGCTTTTTATAATGTATTGGATTATAAGCATTAACAGGTGATATATATGTGTGTGAATAACCAGAACAGAAAATTAGAAAGTGTTATGTATAAATTCTTTTTATAACATTTCATGAACGTTTTATGAATAGTTCCAGAACCAGACCATTTTAGTAAGCGTTATGTATATATAACTTAGTCAAAAGCTTTCGGATAGATATGTTATATATAATGATATTATTAATGTCGTTTTCAAATTAGTGTTATATAAAATTGACTTAATTATCTCATTTTTTTATAAAAAGGTGTCATATAAGTGTAAGTCATATATAACAATTTTTCTAAACTTTTATAACACCCGTGTTCATGACGGTTGCCTGCTTCAACAAAACCATCATAAATTATCATATATGACGATTTTTACCCGTCATAAAATGGTATTTTTCTTGTAGTACGTTAGATCTCATGAAGGAGATCAAGTCTCAGTTCTATCTGGAGAATGTGGAGTTTGCAGCGGGACGGAGCTTGTGGCAACTCAAGCATACCGGGACGATCAAGGAATACATTACTAAGTTTACACGCTTGATGCTCACGATATCTAGCATGGACGAGGAGGATCGCTTATTCTTCTTCCTCGATGGACTCAAACCGTGGACGACTAAAGAATTGCAGTGACAAAGGGTACAAGACTTGAATACCGCCGTGGCAGCAGTCGAGTGGCTCGTCGAGTACATGTGGGATGACACCGATGCCAAGGCCAAGCTAAAGTACAACAAGGGGAATGGTGGTAGAGCGGGAGAGTTCTCCTAAGGAGGGTCTGTCCTAGGGAAGAAGCACGAGAAGTGTTACCTCCATGTTTTGAAAATATGTATGTAACTATATTTTGTATTTTGGGGATTTTAAATTTGTGTATTCTTAAAATTTTCTTGTTATTTTAGATTTTATCCTCATTTTATTATTATTGTTATTACTATTCTAATTTATTTCCTATAACTACCCTTCCCATGACCTAACCCTAACCCTAACCTAACTCTCACTATCCCCATCCCCTTCACTTAATCGACACCCCCAAATTCTTCACTCCCCCCTCTCATCCTCACTCTCATCTCTTTCTCCCTCCAGCTCTCTCTGCTCTCCTCACTCTCTCTCCCTTTCTCACTCGACTTCCTCCTCAATGGCTGCGGTCGCCCCCATCTCCACCGCCCATACCACCTTTACCACCCCTTCCACGACCACCACCATCGTCATCGTCGTCTTCCTCCACCACTGAAACCGGCGCCACCGCATGGCGACCTCCTCCCCGAGCTTCCTCTTCCCCTGGTTGCCATATCCTCCACCACCCACTACCTTAGCTGCAACCACCACCATCATCTCTCCCCTCGTCTCTGAGCTCCATCGCCAAGAGTTGCAGTCGATGTCGCTGCTGACCTCCCTCCGCTGCTGCGAGCATCACCCGACCTAGTCGAGCCTCGGTGGCTCCTCCGTCTCCCCTTTTTTTATTTTCCCGATGGCCATTGTTGCACTGCCACGGCTCCTCCGTCGATGAAGGACCAACGCCCCCTCCTTTCTCCCTTTTTCGATCCGCGTGCTTCCTCGGGCTATGCACTGTCTCGAGCAGTGCACCTTCGGGGTAAGTGCTAGGGCTGAGCAATTAACGGTTATAGACCGAAAACCGATCCGACCCGAACCGAAAGAGTGATTCGGGTCGGTTCTAAAATTATCGGGTCGGATATCGGTTACAGGTTTACAAATAGTCAGTTTTTCGGTTCGGGTCGTGGTTTTGGATTTTTGGAATCGACCCGAACCGAAAATCGATATACCTATATATATTACACTAAAAGACCCAACCCTAAACTCTCTCTCTCTCAAATCCCTCATGCCGCCTCTAGGAGTCTCCACTCTCCGGATCTCCTCTCTCTCTCTCTCTCTCAAATCCCTCCTTCCTCTCTAGGAGTCTCCAGATCATCCCTCTCCTCTCTCTCTCTCTCCTCCTCCAAGTAACTTCTTCCAAATTTAAACCTTATTCATGTCTGGATCCAAGTCTCGTCTACGAGTTTCTCCAAAAAAAAATGTAGAAATCGACTAGGTTCGTTTGTTTTTGAACTAATATTTGTATTTTTTGTTACTTTTTTTTGTTTGACAAGAGCCCTAACATATTCTTCCTCTAATGCTTTCTTTATCTTTATCTAATTGTTGGAACTAATGCTTTGTTTATCTAATTGTTTGACAAGAGCCCTAAACTTTTTTTTTGTTTGACAAGAGCCCTAACCTATTTTTTGTTTGGAACTAATGCTTTCTTTATCTAATTGTTGAAGGATTTTGCTTCAGTTTCTTCATTTTTTACACGTATTTATATACGGTATCAGTTCTGGATCTAATACATAGTTTTGCTTCAGTTTTGGATCTAATTTTTTTTATACATAGTTTGATTCAGTTGTTTTTCATGGATCTACTAACACAATCTCTTCTATGTCATTATAATATTTTATCCCTCTTTAGTGGTTTATATTATTGCAGGTTGCAATATTCAACAAAGCTTCAGTAGGATATTTGCTTCGGTGGAATATTTGATACTTCAAAGGAAAAATGTTAGCAAGAATTTTTTTTATTTGAGTCTTTGTATTAGAATACCTTTAGCAATATGTGTAACTATTGAGACGCTGAGTGTAAAGAGTATTTATAATTTGTATATTAGTGAATATTTGTTGTATTGGTTTTTAGTTTGGTTTGGTGCTGTTCGGTGTTGGCATTTGAAAGATGTAAAGTTGTATTAATTGTCTCTGTTGTTAATAAATCATGCTGCATTTAAAATTTGATAAGTTGCCTTTGAAAGTTGATGATTTGGTGCTGGCATTTGGAAGATGATGCTGTATTTAAAAAAAATTATATTTTGGTTTGGGAGATCCGGTCCACTCCACCGAACCGAATTCATTTGGGCTATTACATTTTGGCTTGGGAGAACCGGTCCACTTGGACCCACAGAACCTAATTCATTTGGGCTGTTACATTTTGGTTTAGGAGATCCGGTCTACTTGGGCCCACAAAACCGAATTCATTTGGGCCAACAGAACCGAACCGACCGAAAACCGAACCGACCAAATTTGGTTCGGGTTGGTTCGATTTTTACAATTACGGTTCGGTTTTCGGTTTTATAAATTACGGTTTTCGATTTATACAGTTTTTATATGAACGGTTCGGTTTGAGCCGAACCAAACCGTTGCTCACCCCTAGTAAGTGCACCCTTCATTTTTCGTGCTGCTACGGGAAATGTGCTTCGAGCTCTGTGCACGCCTCGAGCAGCGGAACGCCTTGGGCCCGGCGCTGTTCAGACTTTGTGTTGCCTCGATTTGTGCCCCTTTATTTTTTTGTGCTTCTCGGGATGTGCGTACCTCGGTAGGTGTGTGCCTCGATTTCTGTGCCATCTCGATTCACGTACTGCCTCGGGCAGCGAGACGCCTCGAGCCCTATGCGGCCTCGGGCAACGTGCCATTTCGTTCTACGTACAACCTTGGTTTTTGTGCCTCGGCCTTTGTTCCTATCTCGTGATCCGTACCGTACCGATTTGTGTGTTCGTACCGATTTGCATGTCGTATTGAATTATATACTTCCTTGAGTCTCACATCGTCTCGATTTACGTGCACGCACCGATTTACGTGCCGTATTGATTTACGTGTCATATTATATATTACATTATCTCGATTTACGTGTACGTCTCGGTTTGCATGACCGTATCGATCTACGTGTACGTTTCGATTTATGTACACGTTATGTTTTTTGTTTGTCTCGATCTTCATGCCATCTAGATTTTCGTTGCGTCTCGATATACATGTACGTCTCGATATACGTGCGCATCTCAGTTTGCGTGTCCGTATCAATTTGTGTGCCTCGATTTTCGTACCAGATCCCTACACTGCTTACGGGACCTATATCGTATAGCCTCCTGCCACCCTTCGTAATTTCTATCATTTTTTATTATTTAATGCTAATGATTATTTGTTTTGTGTTCTGAGGACCTTGATGGATGTGCTAGCTTGGATCATGATCGCTGAAGACTTGCTTACCTTGTCGAGCCCTCTAGGCAAGTATCCCTTGCTCATCGACGACCCTTGTCCTCTAGTTAGATTTTTTGTATTTAATTAATTGTAATTATAATTGTATAATCGTGAGTAGTGTAGCTTAACAGTAGAACTACCATGATGATAACCTAGGATAGCTTGGTTTGATACCAGTTTACGACCGTATCGGACAACTCGGATGGGTCATCCACACCTTCGAGGACACGAGCACGACTCATATGTATGGATTGTCCCCGTATGTCCCGTGTCCGATTCCTGGTCGGGTAACGACTTGGCTAACTGTTTCTTTGACTGTACTTGTGGCTTGGATACGACTGTGGGTCCGTGATGCGCCCTGTGTGGTGATTCTTGTTGCTTATGTTGGCTTGGTGCCCAGTACGCATTGTAGTGCTATTGGAGGTCGAGACTTAGTGTTCTCGGCTATAGTTTGGTTTCCAGTACACATTGTAGTACTGTTAGAACCCGAAACTTAGTGTTCTCGGTTTGCGATTATGCGGCGGGTTACGCCGAGTGGATTTAGCCCCAATTCACTGGGAGCTCCCATACAGAATACAAAGGAGACTGCCAAATTTTTTCAGAATTCTCGATCTGGAATTTGGTTCGAAGATTTAGGCAGAACCGTTCCTTTGGTTTGCTGAACCAGACTCATGCACATTTATCATAGTATATTTTACTTGATTCCAGTACCTGTTAGGTAGACTCATGACTAGATTAGTAGCTAGCCTAGCTACTTGACCTGTCTTGTCCATCGGATAGCGTGAGGAGCGCGGTTCCACTCGGGGGACGGTCTGTAATCCTGGTCCTTGTTTAGTTTAAGGGTTGTGGATCTGCTCCAGAGTATTTCATGTAATCCTTGCCATTTCTCTGGCGATATTTAATTAATATATTCTTGTCCCCTAACCATTCATTCTAGGAGTTATCCTAGTCTAGCTAGATATGGCTGGCAGTTGTCCTATGTATCGGGACTGCGACCTTGGATATACTTGAGGATTGTGTACTATATGGAGTATGATCTCGAGATATTGATTTGATAGACTCACGTGGATTCTTGGATAATAATATTATTATTTCTTCAGATGATGTTCTAATTTGATCAGATATGACTGTGGATTCTTGGATTTTGGTGATCGTACGTGTTTTGCGGAACGAGGAGAATATCGAGGGTATCCTTATATGATTTTTACTTGACTTTCCAAGCACCCAAAACCTGGTACGATTGCTATATCTTGGTAGTCGAGAGGCTTGTTTCTTGATAGCTTGTGATCATTGATTCAGAGGATTCTTATGAGCCAGAGGGCCTAGTATTGTTTATGATGATTAGCTTAGTATCTGGTGATCATGCTTCTTAGCATGATATTTATTCCATCGTAGATGGGAGGCTCCTGATAGATTGATCCGGTGGATAGGCCGACTTGATGATTAGAGCTGTAGGCTCCCATGCATGCTTGAGATGATATTATAGTAGAGATCCCGACCATGTAACTGACCTGATATCCATGCCACGATGTGGGTAGATGATTTCATGTGACTGACATATTTATCCTTGTTCCTGACATGACTACTTGTATCCGTGCTATAAGTCCAGTTAACCTTTTGAGGTACTGGCCCTGATTTTGTACTGAGGTGCTCCTTGTCTACTGGCACTTTGAGGTGCTACTTCCATGATTATATGACATTGTAGTGCTATCCCGATATTCTAGCTATATGATATGATTACCTGCACGGGTACCCTAGTATTTAGCCTGTAGACTTAGCGTGGTCCGGATTGATTGATTGCTTGTGCATTACACTAAGGATGAATCACAACTGGGACTATAGGTGCCGAGGTTGATTCTTACTTAGCGTTTCGTACTGAGGTACGATATTTAGGAGGATGATCATGTGACCACGACATGTGATTCCGGATAACTGTAGGGATAATCTAGGTAACTCAAACTAGTAGAAGCATTGGAAGGTAACAGAATCTCAAGATCGTGCAATACTAGCCTTATTCCAGACATTAGTTATGACTTGCAGGTTGACCGCCACAGATATTGTTACCATTCGCACTAGTGGATGGCAGTATCCGACTACTATTATGTACAATGTACTTTTTTTGCTCGTACGGTGGCCTTACGAGGGATAGGTGCTCTTCTTGCTTGTTATACTTGGCCCCGCTGGCCCTGCTGGGATGGCATGATTTGAGGATTCCTATATCTTGCATCGTTGGGGTAACCCAACCTCTACCTAAAAAGTCGTAGGCATTTGAGTGGCCGCTTTTTCCTTAAATTGTTTGGCTTGTTGCTTGCATAGCTGGCTGATATCGAGTTTCAGTTGGCGATGCAGGCATTATTGGATGTTAGGGAGATTATGATGATTGTTGGTTATTTACCTACATTAGTTGTAGATTGTTATCGTGCGCTGGTGCCGCACGATTCTTATGCTCATTTACTATTCATATATGTTCTGCTTTATATTTTATTCTGCTAGCTTTTTTTCGCCCGTCCTTGAGCCTTCCTTACTGGTACTTGCTGCGGTTGGCCTGACCAACCCTGGATTATTCCCAGATTGTCTGTGACCGACCCTGTGGATCTTCTAGACTTGACTTGGAGGATGTGCTTCAGTTCCAGACCATGCTAGGAACTGTGGGAAGGTATACTCGTCTATATTATTATCTTGTATTGTAGACTCTTGATTATTATATTAGTATTTTTTGCTTTCCATAGATTGATTGCATACTAGGATACCCAACAAGATTGACAGCCGTAATCGTCGTATGACGTATTCGTACCTTATACGGTGTAGCTGGCCTTGTCTGTCCCCGTATTTCGGTACTGGGGAGTGATACGGTTTTAGTGATGGCCCATGCAGGTCTCATTTTGAGATATTATTGGGTATCACATGATTATTGATCTCAGTCCATTATTCCTTGGTATTCCAGCTTGTTACACTTGTCCTTCGCTCTGAACTTGTGAACTGGTCCTCATATCTACCTGGATCTATTTTGCTTTTTCTTGTGTTATTCATTGTTATCTACCTTTATTCCTTATTATGATAGACATGGTCCTGTAGTTAGCCATGTCGATCGCTTTATCAGATAAGATGTTATCTTGTCTTATCATTGGGTTACTCGTATCTATCTTGGGTTCTGTACTCTCTACCGGTGTTTAGCCTTGGTTGATTTCCTATTATCCCTTTCGTGCGTTGACAATGTGTTGACTTAGTATCATTATCGCTCTCTTCGAGCGTTGGCGTGATTGTTGTGGAAGGAAGATTTCACCAGGACTCTAAGATTGAATATTTATATTTGTTGAGTATCTAGTACATATTCTTGTATTAATTCAGCTCCTTTGATTTTGGACAGTTCCACAATCATTATTATCTGTTTCAGATATTATTTTGATTATAGGAATATCTTCTATATATTATGTTTTGACATGTATTTTGGATTTAGATTATTTTTCCTAGAAAACTATCTTGTCTTATTATTGAAAGTGCTTTTGGATGTATATTATGATTTGACATGGATTATGGATTTTGAGTATTTTCCTAGTACGATCTTGTTATATTGTTAGATGTTTTGTGAATTTTAGTGATTTGGACATTTGGATTATGAATTTGATTCGTTTTGGGTATTTGTCAAAAAGTTACCGGGTGAGCCTAGTATACCTTGATGGCAGGGTAACAAAAGTTACAGCTGCTCGATTATAGTGTCATGATGAATCGTTTGCAGCCATTCCGGATGGTGTGGCAAGGAATGACCATGACATATTTTTCGGATATTAGGAAACTATGGTCGTCGGTTTGAGACAGATATCCTGTATTTTATGATTCTGTGGATTTTCATGCAGTTGGGATTTCAGGTTTTCAAACATTGATTTCGATATTTTGTACCTGTTTTGATTAATGGGGTTATTTCGTACATGTGAGATTTTGATTTTCGAGATTCCTTAGTGTTTTGTGTTTACTTTATGAGTTGATTTGTGTAGCTAGATAATGTTCTCTTTGATGTATTTGAATTGAGATTTTATTCATTTCTAGTTGTATTACTTGATTTCTGTAAGGTGGGTAAAGTTTTCATGATATGTATGTACTAGTTTTGAAATTTTTATTTTAAATGATTTTAAAATTTTGAGGAAATTTTTTTTGTAAGATGGGTAGGATGTTAACTCCCTGTTTTGAAAATATGTATATAATTGTATTTTTGTATTTTGGGGATTTTATATTTGGGTATTCTAATTTTTTTTTGTTATTTTCTTGAATGTGGATTTTATCCTCATTTATTATTATTGTTATTACTATTCTAATCTATTTCCTATAACTACCCTTCCAATGACCTAACCTAACCCTTACTCTCCCCCTCCCCTTCACTCAGCCGACACCCCCAAATTCCTCACTCCCCCTTTTCCTCCTTACTCTCATCTCTCTCTTCCTCGAGCTCTCTCTGCTCACTCCTCACTCTCTCTCCCTTTCTCACTCGACCACCTCCCACATGGCTGCGGCCGCCCCAATCTCCACCGCCCACACCACCTTCACCATCCCTTCCGCGACCCCTACCATCGTCATCATCGTGTCCCTCCCCTACCGCAACCGACACCACCCTATGGCCGCCTTCTCGTCGAGCTCCCTCTTCCCCTGGTTTCCATATCCTCTACCACCCACCACCTTAGCTGCCACCACCACCATCATCTCTCCTCCTCGTCTCTGAGCTCTGCCGTAGCCGCTGTCGCTGCTGACCTCCCTCCGTCGTCTCAGCATCACCCGACCAAGCCGAGCCCCGGCGGCTCCTCCGCCTTCCCTTCTTCTTATTTTCCCGGCGGCCAATGCTGCACCGTCGTGGCTCCTCTGCCGACAAGGGACCAACGTCCCCTCCTCTCTCTCTTCTTCGATCCGCATGCTGCCTCGGGCCATGTACTATCACGAGCAGCGTGCCCTCGGGGTGAGTGTACCCTTCATTTTTTGTGCTGCCATGGGAAATGTGCTTCGCGCTTCGTGCACGCCTCGAGCAGTGGACACCTTGGGCCCCGTGTTGTTTGAGCTTTGTGCTGCCTCGATTTGCGCCCTCTCATTTTTTTGTGCTTCTCGCGATGCGTGTAACTCGGTAGGTATGCACCTCAATTTTTGTTCCACCTCGATTCACGTGCTGCCTCGAGCAGCAAGACGCATCGAGCCCCGTGCTGCCTTGGGCAACATGCCATCTCGGTCTGCACACCGTCTTGGTTTTTGTACCTCGGCCTTTATGCCTATCTCGTGATCCGTACCGTACCGATTTGCATGTACGCACCGATTTGTGTGCCGTATTGAATTATGTGCTTCCTTGAGTCTCGTACCGTCTCGATTTACGTGCACGTACAGATTTGCATGTCGTATTGATTTTCGTGTCATATTATATCTTGCATCATCTTGATTTACGTGTACGTATCGATCTACGTGCCCGTATCGATCTACGTGCACGTCTCGATTTACATGTACATTATGTTTTCTGTTTGTCTCGATCTTTGTGCTATTTCAATTTTCGTGTGCGTTTCGATATACGTGTGCATCTTGGTTTGCACGTTCGTATCAATCGGTGTGTCGCAGTTTTCGTGCCAGATTCCTGTACTGCTTGCGGGACCTACACGGTATAGCCTTCTGCCATCCTTCATGATTTCTGTCATTTTTATTATTATTTAATGTTAATGATTGTTTGTTTTGTGTTCTGAGGACCTCGATGGATGTGCTAGCTTGGATCATGATCGTCGAAGACTTGTTTACCTAGCTGAGCCCTCTAGGCAAGTATCCCTTGCTCATCGATGGCTCTTGTCCTTCCGTTAGATTTGTTGTATTTAATTAATTGTAATTGTTATTATATAATCGTAAGTAGTGTAGCTTAGCAGTAGAACTGCCATGATGATAACCTAGGATAGCTTGGTTTGATACCGGTTTACGACCGTATCGGACAACTCGGATGGGTCATCCACACCTCCGAGGCACATGTATGGATTGTCCCCGTATGCCCCGTGTCCGACTCGCGGTCGGGTAACGAATTGGCTAATTGTTTCTTTGGTTGTGCTTGTGGCTTGGATACGACTGTGGGTCTGTGATGCGTACTGCATGGCGATTCTTGTTGCTTTTGTTGGCTTGCGCCCAGTACACATTGTAGTGCTGCTGGAGGCCGAGACTTAGTGTTTTCGGTTATGGTTTGGTTTCCAGTGCGCAATGTAGTGCTGCTGGAACCCGGGACTTAGTGTTCTCGGTTTGCGATTCTGTGACGGGTTGCACCGAATGGATTTAGCCCAAATTTGCTAGGAGCTCTCATCCAGAATACAAAGGAGACTCTGCCAAATTTTTCCAGAATTCCCGGTCGAAAATTTGGTTCGAAGATTTGGGCAGAACCATTCCTTTGGCTTGCTGAACCAGACTCATGCACTTTTATCGTAGTATAGTTTACCTGATTCTAGTATCTGTTAGGTAGACTCATGACTAGATTAGTCGCCTAGCTACTTGACCTATCTTGTCCGTTGGATAAGATGAGGAGCGCGATTCCACTCGGGGGACGATCTGCAACCTTGGTCCTTATTTGGTTTAAGGGTTGTGGATCTGCTCCAGAGCGGTTCATATAATCCTTGTCATTTTTTCGGCAGCATTTAATTAATATATTCTTGTCCCCTAACCATTCATTCTAGGAGTTATCCTAGTCTAACTAGATAGGGCTGGCAGTTGTCCTATGTATCGGGACTGCGACCTTGGATATATTTGAGGATTGTGTACTATATGGAGTATGATCTCGGGATATCGATTTGATAGACTCACGTGGATTCTTGGATAGTGTTATTATTTCTTTCGATGATGTTCTAATTCGATCAGATATGACTGTGGATTCTTGGATTTTAGTGATCGTGAGTGTTTCGCGGAACAAGGAGAATATAGAGGGTATCCTTATATGATTTTTATCCGACTTCCCAAGCGCCCAAAACTTGGTACGATTGCTATATCTTGGTAGTCGAGAGGCTTGTTTCTTGATAGATTGTGATAATTGATTCATAGTATTCTTATGAGCCAGAGGGCCTAACATTGTTTATGATAATTAGCTTAGTATCTGGTGATCGCCCTTCTTAGCATGATATTTATTCCATCGTAGATGGGAGATTCCTGATAGATTGATCCGGTGGATAGACCGACTTGATGATTAGTGTTGCAGGCTCCATGCATGCTTGAGATGATATTATAGTAGAGATTCCGACCATGTACCTGACCTGATATCCATGCCACGATATGGGCAGATGATTTCATGTGACTGACAGATTTATCCTTGTTCCTGACATGACTACTTGTATCCGTGTTATAAGTCCAGTTTACCTTTTGAGATACTGGCCCTGATTTTGCACTGAGGTGCTCATTGTCTACTAGCACTTTGAGGTGCTACTTCTATGATTATATGGCATTGCGGTGTCATCCTGATATTCTAGCTATATGATATGATTACCTGCACGGGTACCCTGGTATTTATCCTGTAGACTTAGCGTGGTCAAGATTGATTGATTGCTTGTGCATTACACTAAAGATAAATCACAACTGGGACTATAGGTGCCGAGGTTGATTCTTGCTTAGCATTTCCGTACTGAGGTACGACATCTAGGAGGATGATCATGTGACCACGACATCTGATTCCGGATAACTGTAGGGATAATCTAGGTAACTTAAACTGGTAGAAGCATTGGGAGAGAACGGAATCCCGAGATCGTGTAATACTAGCCTTATTCCAGACATTAGTTATGACTTACAGGCTGGCCGCCACGGATATTATTACCGTTCGCACTAGTGGATGATAGTATCCGACTACTATTATGTACTATGTACTTCACTTGCTCGCACTGTGGCCTTACGAGGGATCGGTGCTCTCTTGCTTGTTATACTTGGCCCCGCTAGCCCTGCTGAGACGGCACGATTTGAGGATTCCTATATCTTTCATCGTTGGGGTAACCCAACCTCCACATAAAAAGTCGTAGGCATTTAAGTGGTCACTTTTCCCCTAAATTGTTTGGCTTGTTGCTTACATAGCTGGCTGATATCGAGTTCCAGTTAGCGATGTAGGCATTATTGGATGTTAGAAAGATTGTGATGATTGCTGGTTATTTAGCTACATTAGTTGTGGATTGTTATCGTGCGCTGGTATAGCATGATTCTTACCCTCAGTTACTGTTCATATATGTTCTGCTTTATATTTTATTCTGCTGTCTTTTCTTCGCCCGTCCTTGAGCCTTCCTTTGTGGTACTTGCTGCGGTTGGCCTGACCAACCCTGGATTGTTCCCAGATTGCCTGTGACCGACCCTGTGGATCTTCTAGACTTGACTTGGAGGATGTACTTCAGTTCCAGACCATGCTAGAAACTGTGGGAAGGTATACTCGTCTATATTATTATCTTTCACTGTAGACTCTTGATTATTATATGAGTATTTCCTGCTTGCCATATGATTATCTCTCTTGATGTTATTTCATTGTTATTGCCTGTGGATATGAGATCGGATTTAGGCCATAGATTGATTGCATGCTAGGATACCCAACAAGATTGACAGCCGTAATCGTCGTATGATGTATTCGTACCTTATACGGTGTAGATGGCCTTGTCCGTCCCCGTATTTTGGTATTGGGGTGTGACAAGAAGGCCAACCCGAGTGAGTTGTTTCGTGCTTCATATACGGAGAGAATCACTTTGCTCGGGATTGTCCAAAGAGGTGCATGCGGTTAGCGTCGTCCGAACCGAGGAGGTGGAGGACATGGAGTGTAAAGTAGGAGCGCACATGGGAGCGTTGTGCTTACTCAACACTGTGAAGACCAAGTCTGCTGCGTCGACGACTGCGAGCAGGAAGATCATGTACGTTGACGTGAGGATCAATGGCATGAGCACACGGGCGTTGGTTGATACGGACACCACTCATAACTTCATCTCGGACACGGAGGTTCGTCTCTTGGGTCTAACGTTGGAGGAAGCTTCAAGTAAGATAAAGGCGGTCAATGCGGAGGCGTGTCCCGTGCAGGTGGTAGCCAAGGGGGTCCGCATAGCGGTTGGAAATTGGTCGGGTGTTGGCAATTTTACTGTTACGTCGCTGGATGACGTAAGATGATACTGGGTATGGATTTTCTTATCGCGGCTAAGGCGATTTTGATACCACATTTGGGAGTTGTCGGCTTTATGGAGGATGACTCGTCGTACATGGTGAAAGCTGTACGGGACAAGCCTTCGAAGGGAAATCTATCTCCACTACTCAGCTCAAGAAGGGTGGCAAAAGGGGGATGTTATACTGTCACTGTCACGCCCCAGAACTAGAATACTGGAGAGCGGGGGAATGACACAGTCAGCTACGTATTATGGGTAGATGAATACCGTATAATACGATCAATACTGTCTAACCAGACGAGGGGGTGCATACTACATGAAAGTCTTACTATGGTCACTTCACATCTATTGTCTCAATCGTTCAAACAAGAAACAGTAATAGAGAACATGTAAGATAAAGCAGTAAGACGTCCCAAACGCTCAGTCAAAATGTTCTTGATATCTGGCTTTACAAAACATAGCCAGATGGTATAGCAAAGTATACACAATTGTTATCAGCTGCAGTCTGACTTAATTATAATTATGCAAAAGTAAGTACAAGACGATCCGACTAACATGTCCTTGCCAAACGGCTAAGTATAAAGTAAATAACAAAACGAGCGGTGAAGTAAGGAACCCACTCGAGTCCTCATGCGATCATTCCCCTAGTATTGACCATCTTGGAGGTAGAAGTAAGCTGGATCCTCGGGGACCGGCTCTAAATCTGGCCATGCAAAACCAGAGAGGTTAGACCTCTAATAGCAAGTACCACAAGGAAGGACGATATGAAGGATTAAACCAGTAAGTAAGAGAATATAATAATAGATCTCTGCTTTCCACTAGGATTCACATAACGTCACGACACTTCGAACCAACCTCCCAACCAAACAAGGACAGAAGTTGGCCCGTCATGTCTTGACATTCTGATCATCTCAGTTAGGCAACAGAGTAGGTACAGTACACAAACAAATCATCTTGAACGGCCAATCAACTACTACGGCTTGCTATTGTAAGTCCCAAGTTATCCTGGAATTATGCAAAATAGAGATTCCTCAGTTCTTACTATGTGCGAGCAAGGCTAGTCTATCCAGTCAATCAATTGCGCCAATCATGTAATTAGACGAGTCCCAGCGGGACGCCCGTTGTTAATATAGCATGTACAATAATATAAGCATATACCGTTCCCTGCCCGTGTGACAGATTTACAGTATCTGTGGGAACCAGCCGGCCTGTCGGGCACTACTAGTCCCTAGAGGGCTGCCATGTAAGAACTCGGAAATCCATTCTCTCCATGCCATCATTATTTTATTTAACTTAAAGCCTCTATGTTAAGCGAAATTCCATGCCGTGGAACATGGTCATTCAAATGAGTACTTTTGTACGGGGTACGATATGCGCAACTCTACAACGATACCCGTGCGGCTATGTTGTAGGTCTTTACATAGCGTAATACAACAATCAAATCTAACCACGGAGTAATCATGCCTTGACCATAAAGTACACATGCTATTTTTGTAAGATAAATAAATAACTAAATAAATAAATAAATAATTTTGAAGCCTGCATGTGCCTATATGCCAATATTCGGGGTCGGCTAATCGAGTACAATAGTTCATTACATGAACGTGTCTCATTCATTCAATTCAATAAGACGACTAGCCAGTCTTTTAGTTTCAACTAGGAACGCATGATCAATTTTAGTCAAGATAACCATTGTCATTAATGGTGACAAGGCATGAAAGTCAATTAGTATTAAATGGGTCGAGTCTATAACTCTCAAGGTCAAGTTCCAGTCTCACTGGGTATTCATAAACCAATCAAGACACAAGGCACGTCCTACACAACCATATGTATCAAAAATATTAACATGCTAAGATTATCAAGTTCATAAAAAGGCGTAAGGATATAATAGAAGAATTATCATGCCACCATTAAATGAATAAACTATAGAGCAAAATTGAAACACCTAGGTCAAGAAGTCACGCCAACAAGTCTATGCTAAGGCCAACAAGTCACGTCAACAAGTCTAGTAGAAGTGAGCGTGAAAAGTGGTTCATGCTGGCACGCACAGTGTGAGCGTGAAGGAAAATTCACGCACGCACAAAGTGAGCGTGAAAAGTGAGCATGGAAAGTGAGCGTGGAAAAAGTAAGCGTGAAAAGTGAGCATGGAAAATGATAAGAAATTCACGCACGCACTCAAGGACGTGTGCGTGACTAAAAATTCACGCACTCATGCAAAGATGTGTGTGTGACTAAAATTCACGCTGGCACGTAAGGACGGGTGCGTGACTGAAAATACACGCACGCACGTAAGAACGTGCGTGTGACTAAAAATTTACGCACGCACGTAAGAACATGTGCGTGACTAAAAATACACGCTGACACGTAGAGACGTGTGCGTGACTAAAAAATACACGCTGACACGTAGAGACGTGTGCGTGACTAAAAATACACGCAGACACGTAAGAACGTGAGCGTGACTAAAAATACACGCAGACACGTCAGAACGTGTGCGTGACTCAGGAACCTTCGTCCCAAGCCAGAACTGAAGTTCCCATGGTTCAGAACCCATGGACAACCGAGAATACACGCCAGGTTGGGAGATCAAACCCATGAATAACCGAGAATACAACAACTTAGATCTAGAAGAAACAAGCCAACGAAATCAAAAATGCTAAGTACTAAACTCTCTCAGAATCGTGAGAGGAAGAATAATGAACCATAAAAATGGTTCTCCAAGCAAGAAGCAAGATTGTACTTGCCTGCTGATGGGTTGGTGGAGAGAGTGATGAGGAAGAAGAAGAAGTAATGGTGAAGGAAAGTTATGAAGAGAGAGAAGGAGATGGAAGCTTTAAATAGGAAGGGTGGTGGTAGGTGGGGTTATTGGGTCGGGTTTGTGGGGGTTCGGTTGAACCACCATGAACCCGAACCACAAGCAAGACTAAAGCAGAAAATAATAGCAGGAAATAAAATTCAGAAATAAAATTGCAGGAAATTAATTAACATGAAAATTAAAGAGCAGATAATTAATTAACATGAACTTATAGGAATTTAAATACAGGATAATACATGATAAATACTAAATAAATATATATGAGTTGTACATGTATAAAAATACGTATTCTTGGAACGGGGAGTGACATCTCTACCCACCTTAGAAAAATTCCGTCCTCGGAATTTCAAATCCAAGCAGGTAGAAATATCGGAGCTAAACTAATACAAGCAATTCTAGTGAGCAAGCAATCATTTTACCATATCAAAAGCAAGTACTATATATATAAATTCATCAATCCATGATATCAAGTAGCTCTACCCATAAAGCGATAAGCATGAAGAATCAGGACAATCAAGGTATACAGAAAGAGATATACCTTGCGAGTCAAACAGGTGTGGATACCGTGATCGAATATCATTCTCACGTTCCCACGTTGACTCTCCCAAGGAGTGATGACCCCAACCAACACGGACAAGACTAATTGTTCGGTTCTTGAGTATCTTCTCTCTTCGGTCCAAAATGGACACGGGCTGTTCCTCGTAAGACAGGTTGGTACCAACAACCAACTCTGAATGATCGAGGACATGGCTTGGGTCCGATACATACCTACATAATTTAGATACATGAAACACATCATGCACCTCTCGTAACGAAGGTGGGAGGGATAAATGATAAGCAACATCGCCTATCCGATCAAGGATAACAAATGGGCCCACGTACCGCGGACTCAATTTCCCGCGAACGCCAAATCTAATGACCCCACGAGTAGGTGAGATCCGCAAGAATACGTGGTCCCCAACAGAGAACTCTAACGGCCTACGATGCTGGTCTGCCCAATGACGATGCCGGTCCTGTGCAACTCGAAGTCGCTCCCTAATTCCCTTAACCACTTCAACCGTCTGAACAATCATTTCTGGGCCTAACATCTTCCTCTCTCCGATATCATCCCATGCAAGCGGTGACCTGCACTTCTTACCATATAGTGCTTCAAATGGCGCCATCTGGATACTGGTTTGATAACTATTATTGTATGAGAACTCGACTAAGTGCAGGTGACTCTCCCAAGATCCTCCAAAATCCAAAGTGCAAGCTCACAACATATCTTCTAAAGTCTGAATCGTTCTTTCTGATTGCCCATCCGTCTGCGGATGGTAAGCCGTACTAAATCTTAACTTGGTACCCAGACTATGATGTAAGCTCTTCCAGAAATGTGATGTAAAGCGGGTATCTCGATCCGACACAATACTGACAGGGACTCCATGCTGCCTGACTATCTGTTGCATATACAACTCTGCCAACTTTTCTGTAGATTGTCCTACTCTGAAAGAAAAAAAATGGGCTACCTTCGTAAGTCGGTCCACTATCACCCAAATAGCGTCCTTTCCACTTGGTAATCTCGATAAACCGGTCACAAAATCCATTATAATATGCTCCCATTTCTATTCCGAAATAGGAAGCGGTTGCAGTAACCCAGCTGGCCTCTGCTGTTCTGCCTTCACTTGCTGACATACCAAGCAACGGGAAACAAATCTAGCTATCTCCCTCTTCATCCCGTTCCACCAGAAATGTTGCTTGATATCTTGGTACATCTTGGTCCCTCCAGGATGAATAGAATACTGAAAACTGTGAGCTTCTGCCATAACCTCCTGTCTGATATCTCCACTAGGCACACATAGACGTGATCCAAACCTAAGTGTACCATCTTCATGAATCCTCATCTCCTTCCTGAGTCCTGACTCATATTCTGCCCTAAGCTTCTGAATCCTTGGGTCTTGTGCCTGAGCGGCCTTGATCCTGCCTACCAAGTCGGATTGAACTTGCAGACTTGTTAGAACTCCTACATCACTAGGAAGTATAACCTCGATGTCCATCTCCTGAAGGTCTTCTAAGATATGCCTCTGTGTTGTTAACATAAATGTGCCACCTCTTCTGCTAAGAGCGTCTGCTACTACATTAGCCTTGCCTGGATGATACTGAAGCTCCACGTCATAATCCTTAATCAACTCCAACCATCTTCTCTGCCTCATGTTCAGCTCCTTCTGAGTAAAGATGTACTTCAGACTTTTATGGTCTGTGTACATGTCCACTCGGTCACCATATAAGTAATGCCTCCATAGCTTCAGGGCAAACACTACTGCCGCTAACTCCAAATCATGAGTTGGGTAATTCTTCTCGTGGTCCCGAAGCTGCCTAGATGCATATGCTATCACCTTCCCATGCTGCATAAGGACACATCCAAGTCCTTTTCCTGACGCGTCACAATATACTGTAAAACCTCCGGGTCCAACTGGCAATGTAAGAATAGGTGCTGATATCAACTTCTGCTTCAAAGTCTCGAATGATGCCTGACATTCTGCCGACCAAACGAATGGTACATCCTTCCGGGTCAAGCGGGTCATGGGTGCTGAAAGGCTTGCAAAGTCTGACACAAACCTTCTATAATATCCTGCCAATCCCAAGAAACTCCGTACATCTGCTACGGTCTTGGGTACTGGCCAACTTTCTACTGCTTCTATCTTCTTGGGATCTACTGCTACTCCAGCTCCTGATATGATGTGACCCAAAAATGAAATGTGATCCGACCAAAACTCACACTTACTGAGCTTGGCATACAACTGGTTCTCTCTCAGAACCTGTAATGCTTTCCTGAGGTGGTCTTCATGCTCCTCTTCACTAGCAGAGTATACGAGTATGTCGTCAAAAAATACAACGACAAACTGGTCTAAATATGGCATAAAGATGCGATTCATCAAATCCATGAATATAGCTGGAGCATTGGTCAAACCAAACGGCATTACTAAGAACTCATAATGCCCATACTTCGACCTGAATGCTGTCTTGGGAATATCTTCTTTCCGAACCCTCACCTGATGGTACCCTGAACGAAGATCTATCTTGGAGAAAACTCTAGCTCTGCTCAACTGATCAAATAAATCGTCGATCCTGGGTAATGGGTACTTGTTCTTCACTGTTGCTGTGTTAAGCTTCATGTAGTCAATGCACAATCTGGATGATCCATCCTTCTTCCCCACAAGTACCACTGGTGCTGCCCATGGTGACACGCTAGCTTGGATGAACTTCTTCTCCTTTAGTTCCTCTATGTGCTGATATATCTTGGCCTGCTCTGAATCCTCCATTCTGTAAACTCGATCTGATATCGGTTTAGTTCCTGGTGCCAATTTTATACTGAACTCAATATCTCTGACTGGTGGTAGACCTGGAAGTTCTTCGGGAAATACGTCTAGAAACTCTTCAACTACCTTCGAAATCTGAGCTTCTTCCATTGCCGTTATTACTCCCTGCTCTGGCTGAGTTGCCTCTGATCTGACTAGGTGAATCGCTCCATGCCTGGAATATCAAAAGATACACTCCCTCTACGATAATCTATTGTCGTATGACTGTCTTTCAGCCAGTCCATGCCTAAGATAACGTCGAAATTTCCAATAGGAAATTCTATCAACCGGGCAGGTAAGGAATGCCCGCAAACTACAATGCTACATGCTAAAATAACTCTGCTAACTCCTACGAGCCCATTACCAGTGAGTATATTCAACCTCCCTGGCAATGCCTCGAACTCCATTCCTAGTCGTGTCACAAATTGTGCAGATATAAATGAATGGGATGCTCCCGAATCAAACAATGCTACTGCGGGATATGAGGCGACGAGAATGTTACCTGCCACAACATCTCCCGATGCCAATGCCTCCTCCAAGGACAGAGTGAATGCTTGCCCTCGACCTCCTTGCTGGTTCCCATGCTGCGGCCTAGCCTGATGCTGCTGCTGGCCCCTTCCTTGATGATGCTGGGGTGGTCTATGCTGGTGTTGCTGCATCGGCGGCCCCTGCTACCGAAACATCTGAGCCTGCGGCAGTAACGGACGCTGTGCCAACGGCCTTACTGCCACTGCTGGTCCTCGATACTGGCCTGCCCCTGGTGCTGGCAGAGCAGGAAACTGCTGCACTGGTCCTCCTGACCTCGAATTTATGGGACATGTGGTAACCCGATGGTCTGGATTTCTACATATCAGACACAGTCCATTCAATGTCCGACACACACCTCTAGTGTGCCCCATCTTCCCACAATAAGTACAGCCCACCGGGGGTTGCTGGTTCTTCCTCTGTTGCTGTTGCTGCTGTCTGGGTGGTGGTGCTGGTCCTCGTATCGCCACATCGTAGATACGAATGCCAGTGGATGGTGCTGTTGTTCGGGGCGCTGCTCCCCCTCCTCCTTCAATCTGACTGTGGGATCTCTTCTGACCCCCAGTCCTTGTCGCAAGCCTCTGAATGGTGATCTCATGCCTTCGAGTTGCCGTCAATACTTCGTCAAAAGTTTGGTAATTGTGCCCCTCTATCAATTGCAAGAGTTCAAGATGGAACCCTTGCTGAAACCTCATGGCCCTCTGGCTCTTTGTTGCTACCATCTCTGGGGCGAATCTACTCAATCTGCAGAACTCCGCTGCATAAGCATCTACAGTCTTGCCGGCCTGCGTGAGGCTGATAAACTTTTGTTGTAGCTCAAACCGTGCCACAACTCCATAGTACTTGGTCTTGAATCTTGTAGTAAAATTGTCCCAAGCCATAGGACGTCTGATGCCCACTTCCTCTGATTCCCACCAATCACGTACGAGATCCTGAAGTAACAGCTTCACTAGATCCACACGTTCTTTCGCCGGTACCTTAGCTGCTGTCAGAATAGCCTCAATATCCTTAAGCCATGCATCTGCTAAGATGGCATCCTCCGTGCCCTCAAAACGGTGGGGGTTGTACTTGCAAAACCTGGCTGATGCTCCTGAATCTGGCCTCGTCCCTCTTTCCAATGCCGTCTACAATCATTGGTTAAGCAACACATTCTGCTCTTGTAGCTGAGTGTGCATGCGCTGTTGGGCCAACATCTGATGTTGCTGAGTAGCCATCATTCCTCTCATGATCTCCAGAAGGGCTGGTGTGTCCACTTGGGTAGATGGAACTATGGTTTGGGGTGGAACATCCGGATACTGCGGTCCAGCTGCTGGTTCTACTATAACTTCTTCTTGGATAGTCTCTTGAGGTGAGACTGGCCCTTGTTGCTGACCAACCTGGTCAGGTTGCCCATGTTGCCCCTGCTATTGTTGTTGTCCAGTCCTGGCAGATGCGGATGAAGTGTCCCTAAGAAAAGGGACAAGAGAACAATCAAACAACCGGACATGAAGGATCAATGAAGTCAAAGGATACCGGAATGTCAAGCAAGGGTTGAGAATAACGAATCATGAGATCAAGAGGGGACACATATGATTGAGACATCCTATAAATCAAAACACCCTACAAGTCTGAAATCAGACCTGCCTGGGCCACCACTAAAACCTTATCACGCCCCAGAACCAGAATACTGGAGAGCGGGGGAATGACTCAGCTAGCTACGTATTACGGGTAGATAAAAACCATATAATACGATCAATGATGTCTAACCAGACGAGGGGGTGCATACTACATGAAAGTCTTACTATGGTCACTTCACATCTATTATCTCAATCGTTCAAACAAGAAACAGTAATAGAGAACATGTAAGATAAAGCAGTAAGGCGTCCCAAACGCTCAGTCAAAATGTTCTTGATATCTGGCTTTACAAAACATAGCCAGATGGTATAGCAAAGTATACACAATTGTTATCAGCTGCAGTCTGACTTAATTACAATTATACAAAAGTAAGTACAAGACGATCCGACTAACATGTCAGTGCCAAACGGCTAAGTATAAAGTAAATAACAAAACGAGCGGTGAAGTAAGGAACCCACTCGAGTCCTCCTGCGATCATTCCCCTAGTATTGACCATCTTGGAGGTAGAAGTAAGCTGGATCCTCGGGGACCGGCTATAAATCTGGCCATACAAAACCAGAGAGGTTAGACCTCTAATAGCAAGTACCACAAGGAAGGACGATATGAAGGATTAAACCAGTAAGTAAGAGAATATAATAATAGATCTCTGCTTTCCACTAGGATTCACATAACGTCACGACACTTCGAACCAACCTTCCAATCAAACAAGGACAGAAGTTGGCCCGTCATGTCCTGACATTCTGATCATCTCAGTTAGGCAACAGAGTAGGTACAGTACACAAACAAATCATCTTGAACGGCTAATCAACTACTACGGCTTGCTATTGTGAGTCCCAAGTTATCCTGAAATTATGCAAAATAGAGATTCCTCAGTTCTTACTATGTGCGAGCAAGGCTAGTCTATCCAGTCAATCAATTGCGCCAATCATGTAATTAGACGAGTCCCAGCGGGACGCCCGTCGTTAATATAGCATGTACAATAATATAAGCAGATACCGTTCCCTGCCCGTGTGACAGATTTACAGTATCTGTGGGAACCAGCCGGCCTGTCGGGAACTACTAGTCCCAAGAGGGCTGCCATGTAAGAACTCGGGAATCCATTCTCTCCATGCCATCATTATTTTATTTAACTTAAAGCCTCTATGTTAAGCGAAATCCCATGCCGTGGAACATGGTCATTCAAATGAGTACTTTTGTACAGGGTACGATATGCGCAACTCTACAACGATACCCGTGCGGCTATGTTGTAGGTCTTTACATAGCGTAATGCAACAATCAAATCTAACCACGGAGTAATCATGCCTTGACCATAAAGTACACATGCTATTTTTGTAAGATAAATAAATAACTAAATAAATAAATAAATAAATAAATAAATAATTTTGAAGCCTGCATGTGCCTGTATGCTAATATTCGGGATCGGCTAATCGAGTACAATAGTTCATTACATGAACGTGTCTCATTAATTCAATTCAATAAGACGACTAGCCAGTCTCTTAGTTCCAACTAGGAACGCATGATCAATTTTAGTCAAGATAACCATTGTCATTAATGGTGACAAGGCATGAAAGTCAATTAGTATTAAATGGGTCGAGTCTATAACTCTCAAGGTCAAGTTCCAGTCTCACTGGGTATTCATAAACCAATCAAGACACAAGGCATGTTCTACACAATCATATGTATCAAAAACATTAACATGCTAAGATTATCAAGTTCATAAAAAGGCGTAAGGATATAATAGGAGAATTATCATGCCACCATTAAATGAATAAACTATAGAGCAAAATTGAAACACCCAGGTCAAGAAGTCACGCCAACAAGTCTATGCTAAAGCCAACAAGTCACGTCAACAAGTCTAGTAGAAGTGAGCATGAAAAGTGGTTCATGCAGGCACGCACAGTGTGAGCGTGAAGGGAAATTCACGCACGCACAAAGTAAGCGTAAAAAGTGAGCATGGAAAGTGAGCGTGGAAAAAGTAAGCGTAAAAAGTGAGCATGGAAAATGATAAGAAATTCACGCACGCACTCAAGGACGTGTGCGTGACTAAAAATTCACGCACTCATGCAAAGATGTGTGCGTGACTAAAATTCACGCTGGCACGTAAGGACGGGTGCGTGACTGAAAATACACGCACGCACGTAAGAACGTGTGCGTGACTAAAATTCACGCACGCACGTAAGAACGTGTGCGTGACTAAAAATACACGCTGACACGTAGAGACGTGTGCGTGACTAAAAATACACGCTGACACGTAGAGACCTGTGCGTGACTAAAAATACACGCTGACACGTAGAGACGTGTGCGTGATTAAAAATACACGCAGACACGTAAGAACGTGAGCGTGACTAAAAATACACGCTGACACGTAGAGACGTGTGCGTGACTAAAAATACACGCAGACACGTAAGAACGTGAGCGTGACTAAAAATACACGCAGACACGTAAGAACGTGTGCGTGACTCAGGAACCTTCGTCCCAAGCCAGAACTAAAGTTCCCATGGTTAAGAACCCATGGACAACCGAGAATACACGCCAGGTTGGGAGATCAAACCCATGAATAACCGAGAATACAACAACTTAGATCTAGAAGAAACAAGCCAACGAAATCAAAAATGCTAAGTACTAAACTCTCTCAGAATCGTGAGAGGAAGAATAGTGAACCATAAAAGTGGTTCTCCAAGCAAGAAGCAAGATTGCACTTGCCTGCTGATGGGTTGGTGGAGAGAGTGATGAGGAAGAAGAAGAAGTAATGGTGAAGGGAAGTTATGAAGAGAGAGAGGGAGATGGAAGCTTTAAATAGGAAGGGTGGTGGTAGGTGGGGTTATTGGGTCGGGTTTGTGGGGGTTCGGTTGAACCACCATGAACCCGAACCATAAGCAAGACTAAAGCAGAAAATAATAGCAGGAAATAAAATGCAGAAATAAAATTACAGAAAATTAATTAACATAAAAATTAAAGAGCAGATAATTAATTAACATGAACTTATAGGAATTTAAATACAGGATAATACATGATAAATATTAAATAAATATATATGAGTTGTACATGTATAAAAATATGCATTCTTAGAATGGGGAGTGACAGTCACGCCCCAGAACCAGAATACTAGCAAATAGGGACGGACCAGGCCAGCTACATATACTAAAGTACTCCAGTACTCCAAAATAACGTATAAGCTGTATAGATATGGGGGTTACTACTATAATCCAGTAGTCTATCCTAGGTATCTCAATCACAGGCAAATATGCAAGGTACAAGAAGTATGATCATCGGACATAAAAATAGTAAAGCATCCCAAACTATATATACATGGATGATCATGAAGCTAGTAATACAAGGTAAAGAACTAGCAAGAGTAATAGTCATACATGATAAGCTCTAGCTATAGTCTAGAATATGCAAATCATGTTTAGGCCCGTAGGCAAAATTTTAAGATCCAAAACATGAGCTAAACACGTGCTCGGAGGCTAAACACCATAAAAGAATAATGTACATAACTAGTGGGAGAATGATATAGGAAAACCCACTAAGGTACTTTGGTGCTCCGGATAGTCACCGTCGAGTAGATGGTACGAAAGATCCTCCGGGCTCCTCTATCAGATCTGGCCAAACAAAACCAGTTTAGGTCAGACCCCCAATAGCAAGTACCACAAAGGAAGCCAAGCTATGAACTAAAACTAGCAATAACTAACATAGCAATGGATAGAGACAGACCTAAGTAAATATGGATCGAGACTCGTGCACTACCAATGCACTTATCTCGAGAATAAAAAAGACAATAAGCAAACAACATGGGGCCTAAAGTAAATCATATGTGACATAAAGTAAATTGTGGACATGTGAATTAAACGGAAGCATATGAACATGTGAAATAAACTGAACAATGTAAGAGAAATGGTATATGTGAGCATGTTAGATAACTGGAACATGTGAGCATATTAGATAACTGGGACGTGAGTATGTAAGAACTATATAGAACGACAAATGATAAGATAAGTCAGGAACTATTCCAGAACCCAAGTTACAACCCGTAAACCAAACAAGGATCAGAGTTGTAACCCTTCTCCTGAAAAAAACTCTATCTCTAATCAATGTACAGCATAGGGATCATGTATAGCGTGTTAGTACTGAATAGGACGACAAGTGACAAGATGACTAAGAAACTATTTTGGAACCCAAGCTACAACCCGTAAACCAAACAAGGACCGGGGTTGTAACCCTTCTCCTGAACAGAACTTCGTCTCTAATCAATGTACAACATATAGATCATGTATAGCGTGTAAGTACTGAATAGGACGACAAATGACAAGATGACTAAGAAACTATTTCGGAACCCAACTTATAACCCGTAAACCAAACAAGGACCGGGGTTGTAACCCTTCTTCTGAACAGAACTTAGTCTCTAATCATTTACTGGCATAAATAAAGCATAAACAATGATGTATTGAAATAAACATATACGGACAATGCCTAGACAAAACTAGACTAGACTGGACTCCATACAACAATCATGGCCAAGTAATGAGTACGGCTTTATACATTAGCTAACTAGGGTTATCACAATTCTAATTACTAACAAGATGCAGTTGAGATATTTTCCGCAGTCACAAGCCCTGCAGACTATCCATGTTATCCAAGCGAGGTTACAAGAGTTATCAAGAATTATTAGGTGACTTAGAGTGCAACACATGACAGTGTGCTAGAAATGCGCCCTACTCGACGACATGCTACAAGTCCACTGGTGTGGCTGGGATAATGGGATCGTCTGTAACTGGAAAATATTTCTATATGAACTACTCGATCAATCTAGTCATTTAACCTAGTCAGATTCATTATGAATTCCTAACCATGGTAATCAGGAATCCATGTCCTAGACATGTAGCTTATACAATCACAATCAGGAAAATCAACCACGACGTCCAGACAAAAGTTACACTTAAAAAGCTACAATAAAATAATATAATAAGCTGGAAGCTAGAAGTACGCTACGACGAGCCACTATAGAGAGAATAAGGAGTGCGTCATGACATGCCACTATCAAGTAAGCAAGGAAAGACATGTACAAGAGTGCACCACGATGGGTCACTATCTAGTAAGCAAAGAAGACATGTAACATGAGTGCGCCACAACGGGCCACTATCTAGTAAGCAAGGAAAGACATGTACAAGAGTACACCACGATGGGTCACTATCTAGTAAGCAAGAAAAGACATATACAAGAGTGCACCACGACAGATCACTATCTAGTAAGTAAAGAAGGCATGTAACAAGAGTACGCCACGACGGACCACAATAAAGAAATTCTAGACATGGCATAGACTGTAAAGTACAATAAATCTGAGAAGGCATGTCAATACATAGCATAGCATATAAGAAAGAATCGAAAGAAAAGACATATCATGGCATGTGAAAAGGAATAAATAAAGGTAAGTACATAATATAGAATAATAATTGAACATGTGCTAGTGTCAAGTGTATATAGGGCAATCATTCTCTAACTATACGAGTGTGAGCCCCATCTAAATTTTTTCCTTTTCTTATGAATATTTAATTGTTTAGGTTATTTAACATTAATAAATTGTCAAGTTCATGGTTCACATTAAACCATTACACCTAAGTATATATAATATTCTGTATAAGGCTTCTTCTTGCAAAACCATAACATTTAGGGACCTAATGGCAAAGTTAAGATTTAAACTTTGCAACCTGATTTGCTCGAGAGGGGCTCTGTAATTTGAATTCAAATCAAGAACAGAGTGAATTCCAAACATCAGATGATAAGCTCGAATCCAATTCAAACCAAACCTGAAATCTCTCAAATCCTTCTCTTGATCACATCCCCTTCGTGTATATATATAGCAAGCAATGATCCAACTGGGTTCCCTTGCAAACCCTAGCAAACCACCCTAATCCAGGCAGCAAGGATCGACAGAGAGTAGGGGTTTGGACGATTGCAACATGTACTTCTTCCACCTCCTTGATTACATATTTTGATCTATGAACCTACACTATATATGAGGGGTAGATGTTTGGGGAAATCCCTCAATAGATGCACATGTACGATTTCTGACACAGGCTAGAAAACAAAGGAGAGATAATGTGGTTCGTTAGGAAGTGCACCCTTCCCTGTTTAGTTATCTATGTATTTACCCATCATATCAGTGTTTTTCTCATTAAGTTATGATATATTTTGCACCCTGGATTGACATACCACCACAGGAAATCTGTGTACCTGGGATTGGGATGGAAGTTTGAAAGCCAACCATTGTTATGCATCCTGAAACCAGGTGAGGTGAACCATAGGGAAGGGTACACTGATACAGGGCCTACCAGTCTTGAATGACTCGTCATCCTAAATCAACTTGTAGGGGTGTCATGTAAGAAACCAGTATACTCATGCTTCTGACCTGTACACCTGAGTAGTCTAGTGAACCAGGCCCTTAGGGTCACACCAATACACCCCTACCGCCAGGTTCATATTTGGGAGTGAAGCCTTAAGCCAATATACCAGGCCAGATGGACTGGGTACATTGGTACCTAAATTGCCTTATGTAAACCCCCAAACTCGTGCACTTGGCAACCCAAATAAGTCAAGGATTGACCCTGGGTAAACAATGTAACTGATAAATTGTACCTATAGCACATGCTGCAGGAAAAACCCAGCCTAAGGACTGTTCTTCTCTGCCCAAGTTCTTGGGTACTAAACCAAGGATATTGCTAGGTATCCAGTCACTTAGTAGACTATTAAGTAGTTGTTCTTTTAAACATACACCTAGAGATCTAGGCAACACATGGCATCACAGGGTGATTCTTCCATATAAACACATAAAGGAGGTTGTCAGATCAGGTCTACAAAGGAGAGGACAGGCCTGACAGGCGCTCCAAGGCATAGGAAAACCTGGGTTATCAACAACTCAAGATTTCCTGAGATTTGGCTATGGTACACTGGCCAGAAGCCACCTAATATCAGGAAAACCAGGTAACAAGTTAACACCTAGGTAAATGAGTGTTTCCTAATAAACCGTTGGGTAAAGCCTAGGTTTGTGAAATCCAGTAGGTGTACCAGGTTATAGGGTTACTGAGGAACTAAGTAATCATAGTTGTACCAGATATGAAAAGTAGTTGGTAAATTTCTAGGTTGGATATCACTCAAGTGGTGGTGCTAACAGAACCCAAAAAGGAACTGGGAATTGTCAGCCAACCAAATGGATAGGAAGGGCCAGGCCATGTGTCCAGATTTCATGGAATTGTGTGCTCATCAATACACAGGAAAAACCTGATGACAAGGGTTAAATCGTATGCAGGACTTATACTATATTCTTGAATAGGTACCAAAATTGGAACTTGACCCAGGAACTAGCCCTGTGTGAGAGAATATGCAGTAAGGCCAGGACCTATTAAGGTTAGCATGTGGGTAGTCTCGAATAGAGGCATATGTCCAGTGAGTGGATATAGGTTGTCAAATATTAACTAGAGAAGCAGAACACCATACCTCATCTCTTACACAGGTACTTGGGTAGAAGACCAATGCCCTGCACATAGGCAGAGCATTAGAGGGTACCTACAGGAGCAGGGGGTGTCTTCAGGAACCTAGGGACCAGATGGACTAATTGGGGGTCAGGAAGCACAGGTATTGGAAATATAAGACATGAGACTACAACCTATATATTGTAGTATGAGATTAGGGCTCATCATTATGAGGATTACGAGTTGAACTGTAGGACATATATCAAAACCAGTAGAATACATATGAGTATTACCAACTGGACAAAGTTAGGAGTCCTTGCCTGGGCAATTAGTGATCAAAGGAGTGCAAAGACACATGGTAGGCTAGGAAATCACCATAGCATGACTGGGTTATTACCTGCACATGCCAGAGTGTCCAGTATATCTAGTTTGAGTTGAGAACAGGTTGGCCAAATCAAGTAGGCTGTGTTATAAGGGTAGACCAATACAAAACTAAGGCTGAGGATTGGTATAGAAGGGTAACAATAGGATAGATATTAGAATAACACTTAATATCTTATCATGATTTTCAGTATAGGTTCACCCAAACACTAGTGTTTGAGATTTCAACCTAAGGAAAAAGGGTGACCTAAAACATGCTATAGGCCAATAGAATAATTGTTGTTTTTACATATTCAACCTTGTATATTGATCTTTATAAATTATTAAATAGGTCATTTGGGCTCAGACTTGGCATTGGATCTATTACAGCAGTTCAGGACGCCAGACGAGTACAGTTTGTTGTCTGTTTTCAATATTGAATTTTACTATATCTCATTGATTGGTCATTAATTATGTGAATTTTATTTTATTATAAAACAATGAGTCGGAAACTTGAAATACCAAAGATATGTGATCTGACCATAGCCCGTGTTTATTTTCTGTAAGTAGATATTGTAGCCCGTGTTTATTTTTTGTAAGTAGACATTGTAGCCCGTGTTTATTTTCTGCAAGTAGACATTGTAGCCCGTGTTTATTTTCTGCAAGTAGACATTGTAGCCCGTGTTTATTTTCTGCAAGTAGACATTGTAGCCCGTATTTATTTTCATGCAAGTAGACATCGTAGACCGTGCGGTGTATTACCCCAGACCGATCACATATCAAAGGTATTTCTAACAGTTGGGAAGGTATTGTCTATATTATTTACTTTACTGTCTTTTCTCACAGCTTTACTATTTATTTTTAAAACTCATAATTGATGTCTAACCTTTGTTTATATTCACTTTCATATATTAGAACTGCATTCGATGAATTGTACTCGTTCCATCCTGACTGGGTAACCAAATAAATTTTAGGTGATTGCGAGGAGGTCGAGTGCCCTGACCAGTATGGCCCATACATGGGAGATTTAGTTGAGACAGATTTTGCTTATCAGGAAGAGTTTGCAGCGTCTAATCCTGCTGCGTTTGCTTAGTTTCATTTTTAGTTAGAGCTGAGACTTGTATTGGATTTTTGAGTTGATGTTGAGACTTGTAGTGGAGATATCATTTCATTTTATTATCATACATTTCCTTTGAGATGGATATTTATTTCACTTTCTAGTTATCTAGCTGTGACTTTGAGTTTTGGTTGTCCCATGTGAGGATTATATTATTACGTGGTTGTTCATCATATTGTTACAGCGTTCTACCGCCGACTCTGCGGCGTAGGCTGGGCGTGTACACGGTTCATGCCCAAATATTGGGTGCGGGTCGTGACACGTTTTTATGGTGGCCCATGCAGGTCGACGTTTCGCAAGACCAGCGAAACCGTGGTAGTACTTAAGTTAGTCGTACTACTGCGGGCCTGTGACTAGGACTAGGAATAGGGACCTAAGGACTGTTTTCGTGAGCTGAAAATTACGTCATTGACTTCTATATTCGACTTTAATTTCTCTTATGCATCCTGTTTGAATCATTCTATTCGTCTAATGAACAACGCTGCATGGAACACTCCACCGACTATTGGCGAATTTTATACTTACGAGACTCCTCCGACTCAGGGAGGCCAGCTTACTCACCAGGGTGGACCGGCTCAACCACAGTACTCGAGGTTCCGCAGGGATGACATCCCGCCACCACCACAGTTCCCTCCGCAGACGCCAGCACCAGCACCCATTCCTCCACCGGCACCAGCAGCTTATCCACCACCTGCGATGCACCCAGCACCAGCCATGTATTCCAAACCTATGATGCAGCAGGTCCCCTATATGTACCCAGCACCAGCCATGCATCCAGCTCCAGCGATGTACCTAGCACCTACTATACATCCCGCACCAGCGATGTACCCGGTGCCTGCACTGCTTCCGCCACCAGCACTGGACAATGTTACACTCCTCGGGATCATCCAGCAGCAGGCCAACATATTCTGCGACACTCTGAGAGAGGCACTTCAGATTCGAGATGCTCCCCGACAGCAACCGGGGAATCCCAAGCACTTCATGGACTTTAGGCCCATGCCATTCTATGGGACAGAGGGGATCGTCTACGCTGACGAATGGCTGGAGAACGTGGAGAGGTATCTGAAGATGGCCCGAATCCCAGAAGATCTGAAGATAGAGTCAGTCAGTAGACAGTTTTTCGACATTGCGTGGACATGGTACCAAGGAGAGCCCTACTTTTCTGCTCCTGACGTAACTTGGGAGGAGTTCAAGCGCCTGTTCAAGAAGAAGTTCCACCCATATGTGGCACGAGAGGTGCTAGTGAGCCAGTTCGAGCACCTGGAACAAGGCAACCACACCGTCGATGAGAATACAGCAGAGTTTTCTCGCCTCAGTCGCTTTGCGGAGAACTTGGTCAGCACCCCGGAAGACAAAGCACGACGGTTCAGGAAGGGACTGTCACACGAGATTTGCTTGGCCATCGCCACCAGCCGAGCTACTACCTATGAGGAGATTCTGGAGGTCGCACAAGCAGTGGAAGAAGAACTAATTTACAGACCGAAGAGGAGTCGAGGGACTTTTAGAGGAAATAACAACCAATCAGCCCCGGCGAAGCGTCCCCAGTTCCAGCCGAAGGCCTTTCAGCACCATCATCAGCAGCAGCTCCAGCCTGCTGGTAAGACTCTAGCATACCAGCAGAACCGGGCACCAGCTCGAGCCCAGACTCAGCAGCCGTAGAGACAGCAACAGCAGATTTCGTACTGCACTCACTGCGGGAGGAACAGACACATTTGGGACGACTGTCGGAAGAGACTCGGAGCATGCTTATATTGTGGATCTCCATCGCATCAGATGAAAGACTGCTTACTAGTCCCTAAACGGACAAGACCTGAAATAGCACCGGCACAGAGAGGACCAGCAGCACCTCAGCTACGAGGTCCCCCACTTCCCACTCAGCAGCAGCGGTTCGCTCAGCACCAGCAGAGAGGCGCACCACAGCAGGGCCGAGCTTTTGCTATGGCCGTTGAGGAGCCAAAGCCTACCTCGGACGTGATAGCAGGTTCCATACTTCTTGATTCTATTTTTGCTGTAGTTTTGTTTGATTCCGGTGTATCCCATAGTTTTATCTCTGTAGCCTTTGTATTCAAGCATAGTATAGCGTCTATATCCTTGGGCGGTAGTTGCAAAATTATGACAGGCGGAGGCGTTATCCTAGTTAAGGATTTTTGCATGAGGCGGCGCATCACCTTGGGAGGTAGGGAGTTGCACGCCAACTTACTTGTAATGCCACTACCGTTCTCAATATGGATTGGTTGAGTAAGAATTTTGCCAGTATAGACTGCCACCGAGGATGTGTTGTATTCAGTCCTCCGGAGGTACCGGCATTCGAGTTTGCGAGAGGAGCAGTCGAGCAGCAGCACGGAGCTATTTGCGGAGCTATGATCGAGGGAGAGGAGATCCCGCATCCCATCATCACGGAGTTTATGGACGGTTTTCCCGAAGACCTACCAGGATTGCTGCCAGACAGGGACATCGAGTTTGCTATTGATCTAGTGTCAGGCGCAGAACCGACGGCTCAACCGGTGTACAGGATCAACAACAGGAAGCCGAAGAATTGAAGAAGCAGATAGACGAAATTGCTAGAAAAAGGGTTCATCAGAGAGAGTTCGTCGCCATGGGGCTCCCCTGTCCTTTTTGTGCCAAAGAAGGATGGTACGGTACGAATGTGCATCAATTATCGAACCTTGAACAATCTTACTATCAAGAATAAGTATCCGCTGCCAAGGATAGACGATCTTTTCGATCAGTTGAGCGGCGCACGGGTATTCTCCAAGATAGATTTGAGGTCGGGCTACCATCAGTTGAAAGTAAAGAAGGAAGACATACCGAAGACTGCTTTTCGGACCAAGTACGGACAATATGAGTTCATGGTGATGCCATTCGGGTTGACCAATGCCCCGACAGTCTTCATGAACTTGATGAACAAGGTATTCCATCCATACCTTGACAAGTTTGTAGTGGTGTTTATCGATGACATACTCATCTATTCGAAAATACCGGAAGAGCACGAGGAACATCTGAGGATCGTACTAGAGACCCTCAAGAAGGAGAAGCTCTATGGAAAACTCTCGAAATATGAGTTCTTCTTGGACAAGGTAGAGTTCCTTGGTCATGTGGTGACTGGCGACGGTATATCCGTCGATCCGAAGAAGGTGACAGCAGTGGAAGCATGGTCTACTCCGACTACAGTGGCAGAGATACGAAGTTTTCTGGGGATAGCAGGGTATTATCGGAAGTTCGTGTAGGACTTCGCTCGGATTGCAAAGCCGCTTACTAGGCTCACAAGAAAAGATGTGGAGTTCGTATAGACGGAGGATTGCCAGGTTGCGTTCGACGAATTGAAGAAGAGACTGACGATAGCCCCTATCTTGGCCTTGTCTTCAGGATCGGAAGGTTTCACCATTTATAGTGATGCCTCAGGCAAAGGACTGGGTTGTGTCCTAGAGCAGAATAAGAGAGTGATAGCCTATGCGTCTCGACAGTTGAGACCACATAAGAAGAACTATCCCACTCACGATTTGAATTGGCAGCCGTGATCTTCGCCTTGAAGCTGTGGAGACATTATTTGTACGGAGAGCAAGTGAAAATCTTCACTGACCACAAAAGCTTGAAGTACATCTTCACGCAAAAGGAGTTGAACATGCGGCAGCGCAGATGGCTTGAGCTGATGAGCGACTATGATATTTCTCTACAGTATCATCCGGGAAAAGCCAACGTTGTTGCGGATGCCTTGAGCAGGTATCCCATAGCAATGTGCTTGACTCGAGATCGTCACTTGTTAGCAGATTTGGAGAGTTTAGGCATCGAATCGTCATTTCGGGAGCCGAGATTCAGATGATGGGCATGCAGATTCAGTCAGGGCTGATGGACAGGATTCGGGAGGCACAACATCAGGATGAGCAGCCAAAGAGCATCATAGCACAGGCACGAGCAGGTTTGCTCGATGATTTCATCATTGCAGAGGATGGTTCGTTGCGGCATGGGACGAGACTCTGTGTACCGAGTGGAGAGCTTAGAGAAAAAGTTATGCAAGAGGCACACCGCTCCCAGTATTCTTTACATCTGGGAGCCAATAAGATGTATAAGGACCTGAGAAACCACGTATGGTGGTATGGCATGAAATACGAAGTAGCTCGCTTCGTTTCTAGGTGCCTCGTATGTCAGCAAGTCAAAGCCGAGAGGCAGAGACCAGGAGGATTGTTGCAGCCGCTACCGATACCTGAGTGGAAGTGAGAACACATCACTATGGATTTTGTTTCCGGTCTTCCACGGTCATCGGGCAGAAAGGATGCGATTTGGGTCATCATTGACCGGTTGACCAAATCGGCCCACTTTATCCCATTTAAAGTGGGGTTGTCTACGGAGAAGCTGGCAGAGCTCTATGTGAAGCAGATAGTCCGGTTACACGGGGTTCCAGTGATTATCGTGTCAGATCGTGAAAGCAGGTTCACATCTCATTTTTGGAGGAGCCTACAGGCTAGCCTGGGCACAGCGCTCAAGTTCAGCACTGCTTATCATATCCACAGACAGATAGACAGTCGGGGCGTACCATTCAGATGCTCGAGGATATGCTGCGGACGTGCGTACTAGATTTTGGCGGCTCATGGGAGGACCACCTTCATCTCGTGGAGTTCTCCTATAACAACAGCTACCAAGCTAGTATCGAGATGTCCCCATTTGAGGCGTTGTATGGTCAGAGATGTCGTACCCCGCTGTCTTGGGACGATGTGGGAGAGCGTGCACTGTTGGGACTAGAGATGGTAGTAGATGCTGCGGAGAAGGTCAAGATGATTAGAGAGCGGCTTCGCGTGGCTCAGGACAGGCAAAAACACTGGGCCGACAGTCACCATAGGCCGTTAGAGTTTGAGGTATAGAATTTACGTAAGATTATTTGCGTGTATAGTTATGAGTTTCGTGTTAACCCCTTTGTGCATCTAGGTCGGTGACTTGGTATTTTTGAAAATTTCTCCGACACGTGGCACGATCCATTTCGGTAAAGGCGGTAAGCTCAACCCACGATTCATTGGCGGTTTGAGATCCTCGAGAAAATTGGTGCAGTAGCATACCGATTATCCTTGCCGCCTGCACTGGAAGGAGTGCACAACGTGTTCCACGTATCCCAGCTGCGACGATACGTGGCAGACCCCAGCCATGTCTTGGACCATTCAGAGATCATGTGGGACCAAGTCTCAGCTACCAGGAGCAGCCCGTGGAGATCCTGGACCGCAGAGAGAAGGTGCTGAGGAATCAAGTGATTTCCTTGGTACGTGTCGCGTGGAGACACCACTCCCCGGGTGAGTCCACTTGGGAGAGAGAGGATGAGATGCTGCGAACATTATCCTTACCTGTTCGAGCCATGAGGTATATTTCCACCTCTTATCTATTCTAAATTTTGAGGACGAAATTAATTTAAGGGGGTTAGACTTGTGAGCCCCATCTAAATTTTTTTATTTTCTTATGAATATTTAATTGTTTAGGTTATTTAACATTAATAAATTGTCAAGTTCATGGTTCATATTAAACCATTACACCTAAGTATATAATATTCTGTATAAGGCTTCTCCTTGTAAAACCATAACATTCAGGGACCTAATGGCAAAGTTAAGATTTAAACTTTACAACCTGATTTGCTGAGAGGGGCTCTGCAATTTGAATTCAAATCAAGAACAGAGTGAATTCCAAACATCAGATGATAAGCTCGAATCCAATTCAAACCAAACCTGAAATCTCTCAAATCCTTCTCTTGATCACATCCCCTTCGTGTATATATATATAGCAAGCAATGATCCAACTGGGTTCCCTTGCAAACCCTAGAAAACCACCCTAATCTAGGCAGCAAGGATCGACAGAGAGTAGGGGTTTGGGCGATTGCAACAGGTACTTCTTCCACCTCCTTGATTACATATTTCGATCTATGAACCTACACTATATATGAGGGGTAGATGTTTGGCGAAATCCCTCAATAGATGCACATGTACAATTTTTGACACAGGCTAGAAAATAAAGGAGAGATAATGTGGTTCGTTAGGAAGTACCCTTCCCTGTTTAGTTATCTATGCATTTACCCATCATATCAGTGTTTTTCTCATTAAGTTATGATATTTTGCACCCTGGATTGACATACCACCACAGGAAATCTGTGTACCTGGGATTGGGATGGAAGTTTGAAAGCCAACCATTGTTATGCATCCTGAAACCAGGTGAGGTGAACCATAGGGAAGGGTACACTGGTACAGGGCCTACCAGTCTTGAATGACTCGTCATCCTAAATCAACTTGTAGGGGTGTCATGTAAGAAACCAGTATACTCATGCTTCTGACCTGTACACCTGAGTAATCTAGTGAACCAGGCCCTTAGGGTCACACCAATACACCCATACTGCCAGGTTCATATTTGGGAGTGAAGCCTTAAGCCAATATACCAGGCCAGATGGACTGGGTACATTGGTACCTAAATTGCCTTATATAAACCCCCAAACTCGTGCACTTGGCAACCCAAATAAGTCAAAGATTGACCCTGGGTAAACAATGTAACTGATAACTTGTACCTATAGCACATGCTGTAGGAAAAACCCAGCCTAAGGACTGTTCTCTGCCCAAGTTCTTGGGCACTAAACCAAGGATATTGCTAGGTATCCAGTCACTTAGTAGACTATTAAGTAGTTGTTCTTTTAAACATACACCTAGAGATCTAGGCAACACATGGCATCACAGGGTGATTCTTCCATATAAACACATAAAGGAGGTTGTCAGATCAGGTCTACAAAGGAGAGGACAGGCCTGACAGGCGCTCCAAGGCATAGGAAAACCTGGGTTATCAATAACTCAGGATTTCCTGAGATTTGGCTATGGTACACTGGCCAGAAGCCACCTAATATCAGAAAACCAGGTAACAAGTTAACACCTAGGTAAAGGAGTGTTTCCTAATAAACCGTTGGGCAAAGCCTAGGTTTGTGAAATCCAGTAGGTGTACCAGGTTATAGGGTTACTGAGGAACTAAGTAATCAGAGTTGTACCAGATATGAAAAGTAGTTGGTAAATTTCTAGGTTGGATATCACTCAAGTGGTGGTGCTAACAGAACCCAAAAAGGAACTGGGAATTATCAGCCAACCAAATGGATAGGAAGGGCCAGGCCATGTGTCCAGATTTCATGGAATTGTGTGCTCATCAATACACAGGAAAAACCTGATGACAAGGGTTAAATGTATGCAGGACTTATACCATCTTGAATAGGTACCAGAATTGGAACTTGACCCAGGAACTAGCCCTGTGTGAGAGGATATGCAGTAAGGCCAGGACCTATTAAGGTTAGCATGTGGGTAGTCTCGAATAGAGGCATATGTCCAGTGAGTGGATATAGGTTGTCAAATATTAAGTAGAGAAGCAGAACACCATACCTCATCTCTTACACAGGTACTTGGGTAGAAGACCAATGCCCTGCATATAGCAGAGCATTAGAGGGTATCTACAGGAGCAGGGGGTGTCTTCAGGAACCTAGGGACCAGATGGACTAATTGGGGGTCAGGAAGCACAGGTATTGGAAATGTAAGACATGAGACTACAACCTATATTGTAGTATGAGATTAGGGCTCATCATTATGAGGATTACGAGTTGAACTGCAGGACATATATCAAAACCAGTAGAATACATATGAGTATTACCAACTGGACAAAGTTAGGAGTCCTTGCCTGGGCAATTAGTGATCAAAGGAGTGCAAAGACACATGGTAGGCTAGGAAATCACCATAGCATGACTGGGTTATTACCTGCACATGCCAGAGTGTCCAGTATATCTAGTTTGAGTTAAGAACAGGTTGGCCAAATCAAGTAGGCTGTGTTATAAGGGTAGACCAATACAAAACTAAGGCTGAGGATTGGTATAGAAGGGTAACAATAGGATAGATATTAGAATAACACTTAGTATCTTATCATGATTTTCAGTATAGGTTCACCCAAACACTAGTGTTTGAGATTTCAACCTAAGGGAAAAGGGTGACTAAAACATGTTATAGGCCAATAGAATAATTGTTGTTTTACACATTCAACCTTGTATATTGATCTTTATAAATTATTAAATAGGTCATTTGGGCTCAGACTTGGCATTGGATCTATTACAGCAGTTCGGGACGCCAGGTGAGTACAGTTTGTTGTCTATTTTCAATATTGAATTTTACTATATCTCATTGATTGGTCATTAATTATGTGAATTTTATTTTATTATAAAACAATGAGTCGGGAACTTGAAATACCAAAGATATGTGATCTGACCATAGCCCGTGTTTATTTTCTGCAAGTAGACATTGTAGCCCATGTTTATTTTCTGCAAGTAGACATTGTAGTCCGTTTATTTTCTGCAAGTAGACATTATAGCCCTTGTTTATTTTCTGCAAGTAGACATTGTAGCCCGTGTTTATTTTCTGCAAGTAGACATTGTAGCTCGTGTTTATTTTTGCAAGTAGACAATGTAGCCCGTGTTTATTTTCATGCAAGTAGACATCGTAGACCGTACAGTGTAGTACCCCAGACCGATCACATATCAAAGGTATTTCTAACAGTTGGGAAGGTATTGTCTACATTCTACATTATTTACTTTACTGTCTTTTCTCACAGCTTTACTATTTATTTTTAAAACTCATGATTGATGTCTAACCTTTCTTTATAGTCACTTTATATATTGGAACTGTATTCGATGAATTGTACTCGTTCCATCCTGACTGGGTAACCAAATAAATTTAGGTGATTGCGAGGAGGTCGAGTGCCCTGACAAGTATGGCCCATACATGGAGGATTTAGTTGAGACAGATTTTGCTTATCAGGAGGAGTACGCAGCGTCTGATCCTGCTGCGTTTGCTTAGTTTCATTTTTAGTTAGAGCTGAGACTTGTATTGGATTTTTGAGTTGATGTTGAGACTTGTAGTGGAGATATCATTTCATTTTATTATCATACATTTCTTTGAGATGGATATTTATTTCACTTTCTAGTTATCCAGCTGTGACTTTGAGTTTTGGTTGTCCCATGTGAGGATTATATTATTGCGTGGTTGTTTATCATATTGTTACAACATTCTACCGCCGACTCTGCGACGTAGGCTGGGCGTGTACACGGTTCATGCCCAAATATTGGGTGCGGGTCGTGACAACAAGATCATCTAATGTTAAGAATTTATTACAGTCGAAGAAAATATCAAAACAACTAAGTACAGAAAACATGCTAAAAAATAAAAACCATGATTAAAATTATCAGTCGCATATGAACTCCAATTAAGGTAAAATAAGAAGATTCTTGAAACCGAGGCAAAGATCTACAACTTTCATATTTAAGTTTTTCAAGATTCTAGCTACAAAACAGCTTAAACATGCAAAAATAACTAAGTACAGAAAAACGTAGTACAGTCTGTGCAGGAAAAAGCAGTACAATGCAGGAAAGCGCAGGTACAGCCTGTGCAGGATAGCGTAGGTGTAGCCTGTCCAGGAAAGCACAGGTACAGTCTGTGCAGAAAAGTACAGGTGTAGTCTGTGCAGGAAAAGCGCAGGTACAGTCTACGCAGAAAAGATGCACAGGCTGTGCAGTTTGTGTTGGAAGGTGCACTGGCTGTGCAGTCTGCGTAGAAAGGTGCACAGGCTGTGCAGTCTATGCTAGAAGGTGCACAGGCTGCGTAGGAAGGTGCGCAGGATGTGCAGGAAGGTGCAGGCTACGCGCGAAGTGCGCAGGTGCAGGCTGTTCATCTTCCCTAAATCAGCACCGAAGTGCATAAGGAACTCATGAACTCAAGGAATGCCATAACTTCCTTAAAGTAAGTCGAAATCAAGCGATTCAAAGCCAAAATTGGGTATAATGAAATTTTCCACAACATGGAACCCTAAGATTTTAAAAATAACAAACTTTAAGAGATCAAAACAAAAAAAATCAGAAAAATCTTAAAACTTAGATCTACAAAAATTAACCATCAAAACCAAAAACTCCAAGTTCTGAAGAGGCTTAGAATCATGCAAGGAAGAGAATAGAACAAACAAAAATAGAAAAAATAATATTGTTCAAGATTTGGCAAGATGTACTTGCCTAGGGTTGGTGGAGGAGTAAATGTAGAAGAAGATGAAAAGTAAATAAATTAATGAGAGAGAGAGAGAGAGAGAGAGAGAGAGAGAGAGAGAGAGAGAGAGAGAGAAGTTGGTTTTTTATACAAAATCCTTCTCATCTAAAATCCAAACCAAGCCATGCCAAGTTGAACCAAACCAAACTAAACCAAGTCATAATTAAACCAAGGCAAGGATAAGAAAGACAAGTCAAAACACGGGTCACCTGACAAATGTTAGAATTTCGTATGTATACTAAAAATACGTATAATGAAAAACAAGAGTAACAGATATGCCGTCGGTATGCACTGGTATACTGGCGGTATGACGATCAAGGAGAAAATCTATAAGTTGGAAAAATCTTAAAACGTTTCAAAAATTACGAAAATACGAAATACAGTACAAAAATACGTATCTGTAAATAATTAACGATACTGTGAGACAAGTCTCACACATACCTAGCGGTGGTCGAGAAGAAAGAAGGCTTCGAGGAGGTCGTGCGAGACCAAGGGTGTTGCAAAGGGGCATCCCGAGGAGCCATTTTTGCAGAAGGAGGTAGACCGTCCTGCCGGGCTGGGCACGAGTACAGAGAAGCGCGTCGCAAGCTGCATGGAGGCAGAAACGACGAGACGGAGTAACTCACGCAAGGAGTTACTCAAAGCTTGTAGGGAACATTCGGGTCGACATAGTTGTAATGGGACTCACATGGGCGAAGGTGTGCAAAACCATGTACAACCACGATACGAGGGGGATCGACGACTCGACAACCTGCACGAGACTCATCGTGTGCCGAAGAAGACACGGACCATGGCTAGAGTTGGTGTGGCGCACCAATTTGCTTCCGATCTTGAGAAGAAGATGGACAAGTCTGGAAGGCGTCACACGAGACGCACAAAGAAGGACGATGCATAGTGACCATGCTTACGAGAGTGGACATCATCCCGATACTTGGTGCACCCGTCGACGAGGACGTCGACGAACAGGTGGACGAGAATGTCACGCACACAAGTTTTCGTCCCACCGAGACGGGCTTGCATAACTCTCCACAGACCAAGATTATGTTGTAAGCTTCTAGAGTGTTCCAGAAAGATGGTAAAATGTTCCAAAAGATGGTGGAATCTTCCAGAAGATTCGAGAATCTTCCAGAAGGTCCGAGACCCTTCCAGAAGGCCCAAGTATCTTCCAGAAGGCCCAAGATCTTTCTAGATGGACCATGATCTTTCTGGATAGACTAGAAGCTTCATTATAGTTATCTAGTAGTAGAATAATTCCTGAAATTTTCATTTCTAGAAGCTTCTTGTAGGCCTTAGAAGCCCTATAAATAAGTGGAGGCTCATTTTTTCTCACCATCCAAAGTTGTAATGTCTCTCTAGTAAAATGAAGTTTTAATCTGCCAATCTCTCTCTTTTGCTCCACATTATTCTCATTTACGTCTTAGCGATCTAGCTAAGCGTTTGGAGAAGGCTGGCACGGGACTTCGTGCAGGAAGCTTGTGCGCCGCACGAGTCGAAGTGTAGCCTGAAACACTAAGTCCGTGACAAAATGCTCTCATTATGAGTAAAATAATTAAAAATTTTGTTAAATAGCGAGAATATATCTTAAATTTTAAAATATTGTATGCAAAGGATAGAAACATTTGCTAATTTTTCAAATATATGGAGATAATAATCGTTCTATATTTGTAATGGAGATATTTGCTAAAATATCCCAAAATAAAATCACTCTTTACGTTTCTTGAAAGTGAAAAAGATTTTTTTTTTGCTAAGTCTTGATTTTCCACATTGTGATTGGTAGGCCGCAGATGGGCCTAATATATAATTTGACTTCAGCTATATTCCACTAAACGCCTATAAAATTTGACGCACCAAATACTTAGTGGTCACTCACATAGCATATTTATGTTTCTCTATGGGAGCTCTTCCTTGTGGTCGACTTGGCAACACTACTTTTATCAGTTTTGAAGAGTTTTTGGATCGGCTGTTTTTTTTTTAGTGTTTAAAAAAAAATTATTGTTGGGTGTTTTTTTTTGAGGCACTGATTTGATAGGTTCAAATTTTTTTACAAAATCTGTGGGGGTGTAATTTTGAATATTTTTATAAACAATCTAATAGGTAGATTTTAAAGAATTTTATTATTTTATTATATTTATATTTTCAAAAAAATCATAATTATAACTACTAATACTCTATCAGATTTCATCTTTCTTATCTTTGTCTCTCTTCTACTTCCTCCAAACTGCGGCTACTTTCTCCAATAAAATTTTTAAAATCTTCTTTTTATATAGTCTCTTAAATCTTCATCCACACAATATTTATAATGACTATATTTATCCAAGAGACTATTCTTATAAATTCTGAATCCATCTAGATTACTGATTTCATGGCAAACTCATCTAGATTGTCAAAACAATGAGTTTACCATGAGACTGTCAATTGGGCTGTCTTACATGATTTGGACTTAGAGCTATTTAATATACTCAAACATAGCAAACTCATGAAATCAGTTAACAAGTTCTCGTTTAACAGATTCTTTCCAAATGCTAGCTTCCATATGCTAGTACTTTGATAATTGGACAATCATGTTATATCTTCTGTTTGCTAGAGTACTAAGTACATATTATCTCCAACAATCTATAATTCTTCTTCCCAACAACCAACCAAGTTCTCACTATACGTTATTATTAGACCAAGTCTTGTATAAATGTCAGATTAAGTCTGATATGACTTCATCCTATACCCTTAATCAAACTAGGATTTAATATATTGAAAGTAAAGTATATTTTTAATATTGACTCTTCATTTTTTATGTTTTTATATATGGGCACATAGACAATTTTATTCTTATAAAAAAAATTCAAATCCGCTCGTTAATGAATTACTAAGCATGGATTGAACTGTTTTAAAAGTCTCTACTTAAAACCACCAAAAATTAGGCTTCCCATATCCGCTCATAACCAGTACTCTAAAAATACGTTATAACCATTACCACAACAATTGTCAAGCAGATCTTAAATAAAATTCAATAATAGAGTCTCTTCGTTGAAAAAAGTCTGTGAATGAATTTTTGTGTGCAAGGCCCTATCCTAGGTAAAAAAATACTAAAAATAAATAGACTCCATAATGGACTCTACATTGTAGAGCTCTTGATAGTTTTTTTTGTGTGTATTGGCATATGAAAATATATCGCACAATACTTTTTTATTGTTGATTTTTTTTTTTTTTTTTGTATAATTGCTATATGAATTAATATAGTTGACATATGGAAGACTTCTTAAAATAACACGTAGAGTAAGAATAAATATATATAAAAACAATCATCGAGGCATATCTTTTATAGTTGGATTTCTATATGTATAAATATCACCTAGACATAGAAACCTTCTTAAAAAGACTTGACATAATGAATAAAAATCCAAATAGGGATAACTATTGGAGAATGCCTTAAAATCTTATTTTAGACTAGTAATCCCCATGTTGTTGGCACTACCCGATAATTCAATGTTTGAAATTACTTCTCATTTATATATATAAGTTTCATATTCTTAGTCATTCCTATAATCTTGTAATCACGACAGTAACGTTCTATAAGAAAAGATACTCCATTTTAATCATGATACTTTCTATTTTGTCGAAAAAAGTCCTATCAGTTAATTTGAGCACTTCTTATCCATTTGTTGAAAATCATGGGTGTTTTATATATAGATAAATTATTTTAGATTTTAGGGATATTTTACCAAATGTCCCCATTCAAAATATTGAACTAGCATATGCTCCATTTTTTTTTTTAAAGAAGTAGCAAATGTCCTCATTCTTTTGTATGGAACAAATAACATTTTAAGACTCCCACTATTTAATCAAAATTTTGGTTGATTTACAAAAGAATATGGACATTTGTTATTTTTTTAAAAAAAAATTGGAATTATATGCTACTTTCTATATTTTAAATGGGAACATTTGCTAAATCATGTTTTTCGAGCAAAATCCTATGTTTCAACTTATAAAGGCTTAGGGATGTACATAACCAAGATCTGCAAGAAGTAGGGCTAAAGGCCAGGTTGAGTATGGAAAATTATTAGGTCAATTTACACCACCATAAGTCCATAGCACAGGCCAGAACACCCATGAAGTATGGCATCATCATTGAGCCATAGATCAGTGACCTTCATAATTAATAAATCTCTAAAAAAGTGAAATATACATAAGTGGCCAAAGACTATTTTTTTAGCTCCCAGAGTGGTAAAGCAGGTAATAAACATCAAGTTAGTTATGAATGTGTCATTCTCGTACAATTCATTCTAAATAGAACCTTGTGACACAAATTCGAGGTATAATATCCTCATCTTCAAACTACAATATATTTTTAGTAAATCAACTTCTTATGTCTGTGATTCCTTTAGGCAGGTGGCACAAGGGGGTTACAACGACACTTATAGCACACTAATGTAATGTCCCCAGTTCTCAGGCAATCCAAGAGTTGAAACCTAGCCCATCAAGGAGTTGGTCATTTCTTGTTACTAAAATTGGACTGGACCGATGGTTCAAGCGGGTCCAACCTGGATAGTCCAACCGGGATAGTGAATGTTTTCGGTTTGGTTCAAATTGAACCATCATTTTTAAGAACGGACAATTTTTTTATTAAAAAACGGGTCCAACCGTCAAAATTGCATGAACCGATAGGTCTGAACCGAACTGGTTCAACTCATACTAATTCATATTAACCCAATACACTTGCATGTATTTATGGTCAATTAGAAAAGTCTACACTAACGAACAAATTGTATGCAAGTGCATTTAATTCACACCAAAACCTGGTAAGAACTAATAAAGTCTGCATTAACGAGCCAATTGTTTATACGATTTTCTATGTATTTTTTCTTCATATTAATTAAAAATATTAAAAAAAATCGGTTCGACCACGATCTAACTTGATTGATAAAATTTTGATTCGATCATCGGTGATTTTTAAAACATTGCTCTTTAGAGACTCATCCCAGTCTAACGTCTTTCAATGAGGCATCCTACATCCGACTCCAAGTCTAGTCATTGACCAACATATGCAGAATTATGTGATGTAGTTGTTAATCCAGTTACTTATAACTTCAATAGCTCAAACTATCGTAGTTCCCCAACCAATAGTAGCACCATTTGTTTTATATCTTTTTGGTTAATAGCCTTGCCAGGAGTTATAATGGGACTCAATGCTCCTTTTAAATACTACACACATGCCAACTCCACCTCCTCTGGCTCAATCAATGTCGATATTGTTTGACGGCCATAATAATTTAGGGGTATACTATGGTTGTATTAATTCCTCATCCACAATATGTTTTGTTGGACCGAACTCATCTGGCTCTTGTGGTCAGTGAGAAGAGGTATAACCTTCTTGGCTAGGCAGACAGTCTCGAAATTGAACCGCCGGAAATGTGTGTGTAGGTGTGTGTGTAAATCGGAAGACAATGGACCCAAATGGCATGCAACCCACCTTGCACAAAGTCCGTACGTTACGTCAGGTATCACAAAAAAGAATGTTTCGTTGGCTTCATTGAGATGCACATAACATATCATTTGCACCTTCCTTCAGTTACCTAGGAGACAAGATTCTATTCACATCAGCCTCCATCACCTACTCACTCTTCTACAACATAAAGGGAATCCAGATTATTTTCCTACTACTAGAGATTTAAGGATTTAGGTTATGATCGCCAATTTCTAGTTGTTGAGGGTAGTTGTTCTTCCCATCCCCATCCAGCTCTATCAATACCATAATAAGTCAAATTAGAGACAAAATTAGCGACGCCTGAAGAGAGCGTCACCAATATTTGTACATTAGTGACGTATGTAAAAAAATGTCGCAAGACGTCACTGTTTTGCGACATCGACGTTTTGGACTACTGTAATTTCATGAAAAAATAAGCGGCGGTAGTCGGTGAACGTCGCTATATTTTAGCAATAGCGACGTTTAGCGACTCCAAATTTATTATTGTTGGGTTTTGGTCTTTTACAAAGTGAATTTTAGTCCCACATCGGCTAGACCAAAGGAGTTGTATCTCTATATATTAGCTTTGCTAGTTTAGAGATGCACATGTGGTGTGGAGGTGCACATGGGTGTGCCATGTGGGTTATTTTTCTAATAGAAAAAAGGCTAAATCAACAATAGAAAGCATTCATGCTTTTTGCTCTTGGAAAATTTATTTCCATGGGAGCTAAGCCCCGTAGGGGCTTAGCGACTCGGACTCGGACTCGGACTCGGGCTCATGGGCTCATGAGGCGTAATGTGGCGTTTTGTTGGGCACTTTGCACTTAGCATCGCGCTAGTCGCAGTTGGTGCAACTTGCAGCAGAACGTGCGTTTGCACGTTCTCTGGGCGGTTGCTACATGTTCGGGTGGTTTTTACCACGTCCCTAACTTTGTGGCAACCGAGCAGTTGGTGCAGGGCCTATATAAAGCATCCTCTCTCTCACAAGGCTAAGATACAAGTAAGAGAAGCCACCACAGAAAGTTTACGATGTGTTTTTTAACACAAGTAAACAGAGAATTCATAAGTATTTTTTAACACTGTTATGATCAAAATTTGCTTGCGAATTCCAGCAGCCTTCGAGAGAGAGGAAAGGCGCCACACCAGCGTTGCTTTTGCACGGGAGTTCGTGTCCATCCGAGGAGTCAGAAGAGCAGGAGTGTTCCAAGTTCTCACTACTAAAATAACCCAGATTAGCGACGTCAGGAGACGTCGCTAAATACAGAAAATACGTCGCTAAAAATGATTTGCGACGTATTTAGCGACGAAAAACTTACGTCGCTTATAGGCAAGTCGCAGATGATACTTTCGTCGCCGAACGTCGCTATTTGCGATGCGGCGTCCATTGTCGCTAGACGTCGCCAAATGAGCGACAGAGAGCGACGTATCAGTACGTCGCCAACATTGCGACGTAAAGCGACCACTAGCGACGCTTCAAAAGTTTATAAATGATGACGAGGCATGGCATCCACGTGGCCACGTGGGCAACGTAGCGACGTATATTAGCGACGTCGAGCGACGTAACGTCGCTAGTTAGCGACGTATAGCGACGTCTATTTGCCGTCGCAGTACGTCGCAGAACGTCGCTATACGTCGCTAATGTGAAAAAAAAATTTAAAAATATAATTGATATTTTTGTTATGCTGTGTTTCTGTGTTTACAGTGTGTGTGAAGTGCAGTATTCGAACCATCGACAGTTTCGCTTACTGTTCTATGTTTTATCTTGGATAGAAAGAGCAACAGTTCAGGGTGCACTTCTCAGAGCTTCCTCTTCACGTCCTTCACCTTCTCGGGAACCTTTACGACGTCCGAGAAAGTGAAGGACGTGAAAATGAAGCTCTCGGAAGTGCACCCTGAACTGTTGCTATTTCTATCCAAGATAAAACATACAACAGTAATCAAAACTGTCGATGGTTCCGAACACTGCATTTCACATTCACTGTAAACACAGACACACATCATAACAAAAATACAATATATTTTTTTAAAATTTCGGCAGCACCTCCTTTGTATATCAGATCATCGCTTATAACAGCGTAGGTAATTTGTCATCCCGTCGCAGATATCACAAAGTAAATATCACAATAAAAATAGGAGGCAGTGCAAAGTAAATATCACAGACACACATCCTCACAAACATCCAATAGAGTCAAATAAAAATGAAAGATGATAAAAAGTCTCCCACCAAGTGTATAAACAACAGTGTATAAATAAACAATTTGCCCATAGGGCCAATACATACAAGTCATAAAAAAACCAATAAAATCACTGCGGACCCCTGCCGCGCAACTGGGATAGAATGTAGTCATACTGCTCCTGGTGAGCTGTACCGTAGGGGCAGTAGGAGGCAGTACAATGTCTGGAGTCGGCCGGAGGCACTGCAGTATCTGGAGTCGGCATCGTCGATGGACCGGGAGGACGTACTTGCTCCAGCTCTCGCAGTCGCTCACCATGCGCAGCAAGGGTACTCATCACCTTCTCAGTATACTGAACGAGTGAGGCAGATATGCTCCTCTGCGATCCTCCAGCTCGACCTGTCTACGCTCTGTGCGCTGCGTAGACTCGGTAAGCGTCTGCAAGTTGGCAGCTGCAGCCAGATGCAGACTCATCAGCTCTGTATACTGCGCTCGACCGCATCAAATCGTCCGGTGACGATCGGAGGGTCGGATCGTCGCTCGACCGCATCAGAAATCTGCTGCTGCAACTCACGACGCAGCTCCTCGATCTGACGACGAACATCCTCAGCTCGTGACGACGCCTGCGTAGCCGGAGACTGCGTACTGACAGAGGGGGCCCGGGATGACTCCGAAGCCAAATACGTACCGTAGGATGTACTAAGTCAAACTAGGTTGTACTAAGTCAAACAAGGTCAAGCTAAGTCAAACAAAGTCAAACAAAGTCAAACAAGGTCAAACTAGGTCAAACTAGGTTGTACTAAGTCAAACAAGGTCAAGCTAAGTCAAACAAAGTCAAACAAGGTCAAACTAGGTCAAATAGTCAACCTTGGTCAAACAAGGTCAAATCTAAGTCAAATATCCTATTTCTAGTCATGACCTACCAAGGTACCCTTTACCTTATCGCTATTGGTATCCCAATACTAGCTAGCACACACCATTCAAGGCTATACAAGCCTAACCTATAATTCAAGTACCAATAATGACCAGAGTCAACTCAAGCTATCTCATACACACAAGTAATATCTGGGTGTCATTTGTTTAGTCTTAAAAAACACAATCAACTAAAACTAGTACCAAGTAATGAGCAATAGTGAGTTACCAAAGCAAACTGAAACTAAACTAGTATCTGGGTGTCATTTAAACAACTAAAACTAGTATCTGGGTGTCATTTAACAAACATGAACACAACAAAGTCAAACAAGGTTAAGCTAAGTCAAACAAAGTCAAACAAGGTCAAACTAGGTCAAGGGTTGACCTATAGTTGACTTTGTCAACTCTTAGTCCAATCTAGGTCAGATGTTTACTCTACTTTGACTTTCAGTAAAAATAGTCAACCTTGGGGGTGACTACTATTTCATATAATTTTAAAGTATCGGCCGATACCGATCCGATACGGCCGATACCGATACGGTTTGGCATGTTCCGATCCGATACCGACCGATACCAAATATTGACCGATACCGACATTGGTGGTCTTTGTTCCGATCAATTCAAGTACCAATAATGACCAAAGTCAACTCAAGCTATCTCATACACACAAGTAATATCTATATAGATATATACATATAATATATATATATAGGCATGTATATACTATATGCCTATATTACAAGACAAGGCAACTTTCATGCATTCATATATTTAGACACTCTAACATAGGCTATATGCCTATATCACATATGAGTTACATGATATAGTTATGTATATATGTATACAATACCATCTATCAAACATATATATATAGAGAGAGAGAAGTAGAGAGTGGGTGGTGTGTGTACATGCACATGTGAATGGGGGGTGAGTGTGTTGACTGTTACATATGACAGTCACATATACATGTATATGAGGGAGGCTAACATGCTTGTATTAGGCTATATGCGTGTGTGTACCTAGGCAAGAGTGAGTGAGTGAGTGAGTGATATGAACTATAGGTCAGTCCAATCTGGATAGTAAGGGGATTTACTGTGTTCAGTCAAATAGGAAAGGAAAAGAAAGGAAATCAGTTCATTTCACACAACATTACATACTCCTATAATATATTTCAGACCCATTCACCTCAAACCCAAATCGAGAACCAAAACTCTAACCAAATCACCCCAAACTTGAAACTCAGTCAGCACACATATAGATACACTATACTAGGGTTTTAAACATCTAAATTAAAGCATTAAACTAGGTTAAAATGGTTGTCAAAACTGGGTTTTCAAAATTAGAAAATACAATAAATTAACAAGGTATCAGTCAACATAGGGTATTTAGAAATTGATATATAAAAACATGTTAAAATGGAAAATAAATGGTTGGTAAAGGATCTAGGCTATGTATACGTGTCCAACATAGTGTCTCGTGTCCACCACAAGATGACACAGTGTGTCCAGTGTGTGTGTCCATCTGTGTGTGTGTCCGTGTGATCCTTGTGTGTGTGTGTGTCTCTCTGTGTGTGTGTGTGTCTCTGTGTGTGTGTGTGCGTGTGTGTCCGTGTGTGTGTGTGTCCGTGGGAGAGGAGGAGGAGGAGGAGGAGGAGTTAGGTTAGGGTTTACCTGAGCTCGAGGAGGAGGAGCTCGACGGGGGGGTACGGGTCGCCGGAGAGGGAGGGAGTCGCCGGAGGGGGGGGGAGGGAGTCGCCGGGGGGGAAGGGGTCGCCGAAGGAATCGCCGGAGGGGGGAGGAAGGAGTAGCGGGAAAAATTGGAAATTTCGAGTGAGTGGAAAAAACGAAACGCTGTGCCCTAAGTAAAAATATTAGCGACGTCACATGAGGACGTCGCTAAACGTCGTAAACTGGCGACATATTTTAATAATCCAGCGACGTAACGTCGCTATCCAGCGACGTAATTTTATACCTGTCACTGAACGTCGCTATTCAGCGACGTTTTGCGATGTTTATATAAAGGAGTCGCTGACTTCCATATATAGCGACGTAATTTTATGCCGTCGCTAAATTACGTCGCTAATAGATCATATTTCAGTAGTGTCTCCGACGAACTTGCTGCTTCCTGGGAGCTGTTCGTGTAGGGCGAATAAAGCTTTGAGCAACGGTGATTATTCACCCCAATAGGAGTTCTTCCATCTTTCGCCAGTCACCTTCTTCATTGCTGCCAGTAATTCAGATTGTATCTTCTTTTTAGAAGTACTACAATCGATTGCTGTGGATTACGATTCTCGTAATACTAAAACGAGATCTTTTTAGATCTTCGTTATACTTGTGCAACCTTCATAAAAGTGTTGCGTTGGAACATTGTTTTTATAATTGTTTCATCTTCTCAATTTTCCATCAAAAAATTATGCCCCGGCAATAACAATCTCAAAGCTTTAGTGCTACGATGGAAAACGTTAATGCTTCACTCCTCAATACTGACTTTTGTAAGTTAGAAAAGTTTGATGGAGAGTATTATCAAGTCTGGAAGAGGAAGGTTTATCTCACTCTTCAACTCAGTGACATTGATCACGTACTTCTTGAAGAGGAACCTACCGTTCCAGATACTGGGTCTGCTGCCGCAATCACTGCGACTACTAAACTTCAAGCCAACTGGAGAAGAAAAAATAGTATTTGCAGGCTGCTTATCCTAAATGCTATGGAGGATTCCCTAGCAGAATCCTACAGTAAGAAGACAATTACCAGAGACACATGGGAGTCTCTGGAGAAACTGTACGAAGAAGACAAAAACAGGACCAAGATATTTATGGTTGAAAAATATTACAAATGGCTCTTTGAGGACGAGAAGTCCATGTTGCCGCAGGTAAAGGAATTTCTGAAACTGCGATAAAAGTTGGAAGACGAGACGATGCCCCTTCCCGACAAGTTTGTTGTTGGAGGGATTGTCTCAAAGCTCCCCGCTGGGTGAAGTAAGTTCTATGCAAATATGCATAGGAAGAAGCTTGAGATCAGCCTTGAAGATCACTTACAGGAAATCTATGTTAAGGACCAGATGCGGGCTCAACTGAAGGTGGACGCACTGTCCAAGCAATTGGCTAACGCCAATCTGGTTCATACCAAGAAACCAAAGAAAAAGCAGACGGCTTTCCACAGCAAGAAGAAGGACCCTAACAATCTGAACATGAAAGGGACTTCCTTCAAGCGAAAGAAGGCAAAGTCATAGATGCCTTGTTTCAAGTATGGCAAGAAGGGACCACTTCAAAAGTGAATGCCAAGCAAAGACCAAGCAATCAGAGCAAGGAGAGCATAGTAAGGTATCTATGATCACTGATGTTGTTGATATGATTGCGTAGGCTAATGTGGTAAGGACTGACTCTGACTGGTGGGTAGACACTGGAGCCTCCTGCCATGTCTGCTCCAGCAAGGAGTGGTTCACCACCTACACACCTACTTCTGAAGTGGTTATGATGGCGAACCAGGCACAAGCTGAAGTGCTCGGGATCGGGACGATGGTGTTGAAGCTAACTTCGGGGAAGTCTCTGATGCTTCAAGGCGTGAAGCACGTACCTACTATCGCCAAGAACCAGATCTCAAGAGGCCTACTCTGCAACGCAGGCCTCAGGATGGACATCAATGCTGGCCAGATGGTGATGTCTATCAAGGAAACATATTTTGGAAAAGCTTTTTATATCGAAGGAATGTTCAAAATTCAGCTTGTAAATCAGTCCAATGTAATTAATGTGATTAATAAAATCACTCCTTCTGCTTATACTCTTGAGTTTTGGCATAATAGGCTAGGACATGTTCATTGTAAACAAATAAACAGAATGTCTAGTCTATGACTTATCTCCAAGTGTGGGGGTAAGATAGAGAAATGTGAAGTTTGTGCTCAAACAAAGATCACTAGGAAACCCTTTCATCGGGTTAATCGAAGTACAGATCTTCTAGAGTTGGTACACTCCGATATCTGTGACTTCAAACAGTTCTCTACAAAGGCCGAGATAAAGTATTTCATAACCTTTATCGATGACTTCTCAAAGTATGCGTTCGTCTACTTGCTGAAGGCTAAAGACGAAGCATTCAAGAAGTTCAAGGAGTTCCGAGCCGAAGCTGAGCGGCAGACTGGACAACAACTTAAAAGGATAAGAAGTGATGGAGGTGGGGAGTACAGGTCTCATGAATTTGCATCGTTCTGTAAAGAACATGAAATTGTTAATGAGACTACGGCTTCGTACTCTCCTCAATCAAATGGAGTAGCAGAGAGGAAGAACAGAACGTTAACAGAAATGATTAACTCAATGTTGTTGACTGCTGGTCTTTCTAAGTGCTACTGGGGAGAAGCTGCATTGACGGCCACTTTTATTCTAAATAGAGTGCCTCATGCAACTTCAGACGTTACTCCTCATGAACTCTGGTTCAAGGTCAGACGTAACTTGAATGTCATTCAAGTGTGGGGGTGTCTGGCATATGTCAAGCTTCCAGATCTGAAGATTCAGAAGCTTGGGACAAGGACTACTAAGACGATCTTCTTGGGGTATGCCGAGAAGAGTGATGCTCGGAGATTTCTTGATATTGAGTCAAATCATATCATTGAATCTCGCGACGCAGAATATTTTGAAGACAAATTTGCAAGGCACAAGAATATTGTTCTTGCGGATGTTCCGGAGAATAATGAGGGTGCGCAGGTCTTCAATGAAGATGTGGTCCAAGAAGATGTTGTTGTTGAAACAACGGTTGAACCAGATCTCGCTTAGCCATCAACGAAGCGAGTGAGAAGGCCGAAGGACTTCGGAAGTGACTTTGTCATCTATCATGTGGAAGCAGATCCGCTTACCTATGATGAGGCGATGAAGACCAGAGACGCAGTTTTCTGGAAGGAGGCGATTGACAATGAAATTGATTCCATCACCTTAAATAACACTTGGGTGTTGGTTGATCTTCCTGAAGGAGCGAAACCCATCGGATGCAAATGGATCTTCAAGAAGAAGATGAAAGCAGACGGAACTATTGACAAGTTCAAGGCTAGGTTGGTAGCCAAGGGATTTTCTCAGAAGCAGGGGATTGACTACTTTGACACGTATGCTCCAGTAGCTCGGATGACTACCATCAGAATGTTGATTGCTCTTGCAGCGATACATAAGATGGTGATACATCAGATGGATATGAAAACGGCTTTCCTAAATGGCGAGCTGACCGAAGAGATTTATATGCAACAGCCAGAGGGATTTGTCGTCAAGGGTCTTGAAGACAAAGTCTGCAAGTTGGTAAAATCTTTGTACGGTCTTAAACATGCTCCCAAGATGTGGCATAAGAAATTTGACAAAGTTATAAGGTCAAATGGCTACATGGTCAGCGAGACGGACAAGTGTGTTTACACGAAGTTCGCTGATCGAAGAGGTGTGATCGTTTGTCTGTATATGGACGACATGCTTATCCTAGGTACGGATATGGGTTGTGTCACTGAGACAAAGAAGTTCATCTCGAGCAAATTCAGTATGAAGGACTTGGAGGAAGCTGATGTGATCTTAGAGATCAAGATTATTCGGACAGACACTTGACTAGCGCTGTCACAGTCTCATTATATTGAAAAAATGATCACTCGTTATGGGTATCGAGATCTTCCAGGGATCGATACGCCGTACAGGTGTGATATGAAGCTGAAGCCTAATTCAGGGAAAAGCGTCAGGCAGCTGGAGTATACAAGCATAATTGGGAGTTTTATGTATGCTACTACTGCCACAAGGCCTGACATAGCTTTTGTCGTGGGAATGCTGATTCGTTTCATGAGCAATCCAGGTGTTGAATACTGGAAAGCTATGAAATGGGTTATGAGATATCTCAAGAAGACTCAGACATATGCACTGTACTACAGCGGAGATCCGCCGGTAGTGGAAGGCTTCAGTGATGCCAGCTGGTGCTCAGAGGTGGAGAGCGAGAGGTCCACAGGTGAATTCATTTTCACAATGGGTGGAGCTGCTATATCGTGGAAGTCGAAGAAGCAGACTATGCTCTCACGGTCATCCATAGAATCTGAGTTTTTTGCACTTGATACCGCAGCCGAGGAAGCAGAATGGCTTCGGGAGCTCATGTATGATCTTCCAATGGTTGGAGCACAAATACCGGTAATACCGATATACTACGACAACCAGACGACTGCGGCGATGGCATCAAATGACCTCTTCAACGGGAAGAAGAGGACTGTGCGGTTGAAGCACAAGATAGTACACAATCTTATTAAGAGAGGTGTTATTGCAGTGATTGATGTTCGGAGTCAGAAGAACCTAGCAGATCTATTCACCAAGGGCCTCAAGTGCCAGCTGGTCGATGACACAGCTTGTAAAATGGGCTTGAAGGCATTCTGATATTGTATTATTATATTCCTACCATAAAGTTTTATGCTAATAGTTCAAAGAGAAATCTACTAGGCATCTAGCTTTTGATTCAAGGGAGGATCACTAATTAGAAGAATATCAGGAACGATGGGTACATGTTCTATTGGGCATGGAGAGATTACGGACCTATAACCACTGTTGTCTACTGTTGTTTTCTATGAAAAATGGTTCCTGTGGGAAGGTTGGCTTAATTGCCTTAATGAGTTCTCAGGCAGAGTGAATGCCTGGTGTGCTTTACAGGAAGCACGGTAGAGCAGCACTACAAGGAGTAGAACTCCATGCTACAGTGGGGTGACTCCACAATGAGGTTTCTATATGTGGTGTGCTGCCCAGGAATAGGATAAAGCCTCGAATTTGCAGGCCAAGTCACAGTGGCGTAGCACTGCAAATAGGCAGTTAGCCTAATATTGTATGTTAAAATAAAGAGGGGTGTAGTCAGCACTACAAAGAGGAGGAGTTCCTCATGTTACAGTGGCATGACACCACGATGAGGTATCCGGTTAGGGATAAAGCCTCGGCCTTGCAAGCCATGTCGTTGCGGCGTAACACCGCAAAGGAGCCTAAAGCTTCATGCTGGATAGTTTGGCACTACAAAGAGGCGGTTGCCTCATGCTACAGTAGTATGACACTACGATAAGGTTCCCGGTACGGGGTAAGGCCTCGGTTTTAAGCCATGTCATAGCGGTATAGCACCGCAAGGGAAGCGCAAAGCACTTCATGCCATGTCTCTTTATAATGAACTCACCTATAGTGTATGGACAAAGAGATATCATGCCGTCTCTTAAGGGTAAACTTGTAGACGCCCAAAATTATGCACTGAAACCAGACTGGCACAGGGTCTTTAATGTATAGCCAGAAGCACATGTAACTACATTATTTGAGTGGAAAGAATTTCAGTTATGATGCAGAATTCAAGGCTTAGTCCATTCTTGTATTATAGTCTGTTGTTTGAACCATGCGGGAAGATTCAAGTCGTCATCGACATCTCTCCTAATGCATGATGGACAGTTACTGTGGGGAACACTTATACTCATATATAGAGATATGTGGGAGATTGTTGGATTTTGGTCTTTTACAAAGTGAATTTTAGCCCCACATCGGCTAGACCAAAGGAGTTGTATCTCTATATATTAGCTTTGCTTGTTTAGAGATGCACATGTGGTGTGGAGGTGCACATGGGTGTGCCATGTGGGGTTATTTTTCTAATAGAGAAAAGGCTAAATCAATAATAGAAAGCATTTATGCTTTTTGCTCTTGGGAAATTTATTTCCATGGGAGCTAAGCCCCGTAGGGGCTTAGCGACTCAGACTCGGACTCGGACTCGGGCTCGGGCTCATGAGGCGTAATGTGGCATTTTGTTGGCGCACTTTGTACTTAGAACGTCAGCATCGTCGCTAGGCGCGTAGTGTGCTTTAGTTGCACTCGTTGTACGAGCCATTTGTGCTGCCACGTTGCGTGCCACAGGTTGTGCGACCAGGGTGCGCGCCAGGTTGCACACTGGTTGCGCACTGGTTGTGCAAGGTGGTACAGGTCGCGCTGGCTGTACAGGTTGCGCAGGTTGCGCAGTGGCGTAGTGCGCGCATTGACACAAGTGGCTCAGTGCGCGGAGTGCAAGGAGCGCAGGGTGCGCGCAGTTGGCGCAACTTGCAGCAGAACGTGCGTTTGCACGTTCTGGGCGGTTGCTACATGTTCGGGGTGGTTTTTACCAAGTCCCTAACTTTGTGGCAACCGAGCAGTTGCTGCAGGGCCTATATAAGGCATACTCTCTTTCACAAGGCTAAGATATACAAGTAAGAGAAGCCACCACAGAAAGTTTACGAAGTATTTTTTAACATAAGTAAACAGAGAATTCAGAAGTATTTTTTAACGCTGTTCTGATCGGAATTTACTTGCGAATTCCAGCAGCCTTCGAGAGAGAGAAAAGGCGCCGCACCAGCGTTGCTTTTGCACAGGAGTTCGTGTCCATCCGAGGAGTCAGAAGTGTTCCAAGTTCTCCGACGAACTTGCTGGTTCCTGGAAGCTGTTCGTGTAGGGCGAATAAAGCTTTGAGCAACGGTGATTATTCACCCCAACAGGAGTTCTTCCATCTTTCGTCAGTCACCTTCTTCATTGCTATCAGTAATTCAGATTGTATCTTCTCTTTAGAAGTACTACAATCGATTGCTTTGGATTACAAAATCTTTTTAGATTCTCGTAATACTAAAACGAGATCTTTTTAGATCTTCGTTATACTTGTGCAACTTCATAAAAGTGTTGTGTTGGAATATTGTTTTTATAATTGTTTCATCTTCTCAGTTTTCCATCAAAAAATTGTGCCCCGTCAATAACAATTATATCACAGTATATTAAATAATAGCGATGTTTAGTGACGTCTATTTTGGACGTTACTAAATTATTTGACATAGGGCTCTGGCGATGGTTCGAGTTTTATTTTTCATCCCAAATTTTTGTTTGCCTCCCCCTTAAATAGACGTCACTAAATTATTTGATATAGGGCTCTAAAGATGGTTCGAGTTTTATTTTTTATCCCAAATTTTCGTTTGCCGCCCCCTTCCCCTCCCCCGACATCTTTGTCCACGATGACCCCCCGAGCCCCAAGCGACCCCCTCACCCTTCGGCGACCCCCCGAGCATCCGACGACCCCCCGACCCATGATCCCCCACTGACCCCCCGACCCCCCCCAATCCCTCCGACGACCCCTAGGCGCTGCTCCTCCCCAGCTGCTCCCCTCCGACGTAGTGCTCTGCCGTCGATCCCTCCCTCAAGTCCTCCTCCTCCTTTTCTTCCAACTAGGTAAACCCTAACCCTCTTCCAGACACAACCAGGACACACACACAGAGGGCACAACCAAGACACTGACACATACATAGACACAACCCTAACCCAGGCCTGACACGTGCACCCGGACACATGGATAGACACAGAGGACACAACTAGGACACTTTGACACACAAACAGACACAATCCTAACCCTTACACGTGGACCAGGACATATGGACACACATATTGTAGATATATATATATATATATATATTTTTAATATATATATATATATATATATATATATATATATATATATATATATATATTTTTGATCTTCTGACCTCTCGGGCCGCATGTCTCACCACTACCACTAGGCTAGAAGGTCATTGGCTATAATATATATAAGGTCCTCTGTCGCCCCCAGTTTTCAAGAACAGGGGTATTTTGGTCATTTTTATTTTTGAATATTTTTGAAATTTATTTTATTATTTATGATATTGTTTTGGGATTATTTGAGTCGAGTTCGAATTTCAACTCAATCCGACTTATATTGGAGACCCAAGGTAGCTTTGACTTTAGTGGGACCCACTCATTAGTTAGACATGGCCCACATGACAATAAAATTAAGTTAGTATGGTTGGACTAATCCATGAATAGGTTTGGTTTAATTAGAGACTTAAAACTAGACTAATTTAGCCTCAACCTAAAACTTTTTTTTAATTAAATCAATTAGAGACAAGTGGGGGTATTTTTGACATTTCAAAATAGGGACAAACCTTCCATAGGTGGCCGGCCATGAATAGGAGGGGAGTGAGTCATCCTCTCATTTGTTATTATCCATAAATTCTCTTTCTTGTTCTTTCCCAAATTTTGAGCGGAATCACCATTGATTTAATCTCCAAATCAATCCCTTCTTCCACCAAATCTTCTTCATTTCTTCTCTACTCCATGAAGAGAGGGTGCTAGCCAAGTTTGGGAGGATTTGGCTCTTGTTCGTGTCCATTTGGAGGTCTCTTCGTGTCGGTGTTGTATCGGGGGGAGTTTCTTTGGTTTTGATCTTCTGGAAGGTATAATCTCTCATCTATTTCGCTCCTACATGCATATAGAATTAATTTGAACCCATAGGAATGACCTCCATGGTTGTGTCTCCATTTGTGTCCATTTTGGACCCATTTGGAGATCAATAGGAGTGTCCTTTGTGGAGTTTTATGTCCAAGTGGGAAACCCCCAATGTTGGACACATCATGTGTTTGTGGTTTTGATTGAATGATTATTCTCCTATTTATTCTCAAATTTTTATATGTTATCATGTTGTTCTTGATGTATCAATGTTGGTATCTTAATGTATCATATAGTATCATATACATAGTCTTGTGGTAACATAGACCAACTTTTCCTTCTTCCAAGCCACAGGACGAAGGATCGAGTGTCAATTTGAAAGCCATCATGGGATGATATCTAGTTAGCAACTTGACCATTCCATGTTCTATAATAATTTGACTAACTACATGATTATTCCCTTTAGCTATGTGGGTTCATCGCTTTTATTAGCATACCTACTCAGTACAATTGAAAACATCTAATTATTACTGTAAAGGCCAAGCTAAGGCAAGTTCACCGAAGCCACCTACCCGAGCGAGGAGTTGCCTCGACCGAGCGGGACATCGAGCAAGTCGTTGCATGGCTAAGTCCAAACATCGTTGCGTTTTGATTCCTCCGATTGAACTGAGCGGGACGGGGCATTACATGTGCATTATCTCAATGTGCACACACCCATATCATTCTATGGGCGTCAATCATGACCTATTGAGGCTCTCTCTCAACATGAAATAACCCATGTGTTCTCATTCAACCATGAATACACCCTCTAGATTAAACTAATTTCTAGGTGCAACTAACTAAACACTAGTGTGTGTGCTTCGAAAGAATGACTTGTGCATGCACTAGCCTATTTTCCTTCCATATATAATCATGTACAACTTAAACATGGCATTTAGGATAGGTTAAACATGAATCTAGCAAGTATATGTGTGGTTTAGAATTCAAAGTGTGTGTGGGATAATTGGAATTAGAATATGTTCAAGGTGAGGTTAGAAGTTATACCCATGCAAAGTAGCTCGAAACACCACCCGATAGCATGTTCCTAGAGATGAGGAGGGGCTCCATGGCCTCACGAGGGGGGTAGACAGTAGCGGGAAGCTACAACAGCAGCAGCAAGCTGCTGCTAACACAACAGTAGTAAAGAACAACTAGGCTGTGTTGGTCACTGTTTTAGGAGGTGTTATGGTTTTTTTTTTTGGTGGATGAGTTGTGAAGAGAAGTTGTAGAGTAGAGAGAGAGAAATAAATGTTATGAAGGAGTTGTGGGTAAATTATTAAGAGAGTGAGAGATACAGCCGGCCAAAAAGGAGGGTGTATATATGGAGCACACAACAGCTAGCTTGCAATGGTGGCTATTTTTGAGGGGCTTGTGGGGGTGTTTTGGTGGATGAGTTATGAAGAGAAGTTGTATAGGAGAGAGAGAGAGAGAGGAAATAATGTTATGAAGGAGTTATAGGTAAATTATGAATAGGAAGAGAGCTACAGTCACATCAGCAGCCAAAATATTCTGTAGCACCCTGCAGTAGTTGACAACAGCTAGGGCTGCTTAGGCTGCTACTTTGCGGGACTTGCATGAGTTTTTGGTGGATGAGTTGTTAAGATAAGTGGTGTAGAAGAGGGTTAGGAAGAAATGTTATGAAGGAGTTGTGGGGAAAATGTGAAGGGGAAGGAGTTATGGCCGAATTTTTGAGGAGGTGCTTTTATGGGTTCAACAGGAGTAGGTTGGGTTGTGGGATAGTTTTGGGGTTGTTGTGGAGGTTTTTGGAGGTTGAAGTGTGAAAAGAAGTGATGGAGAAGAGGGAGATGAAGAAATGATATGAAGGAGATGTGGGAAAAATGTGAAGGAGGAATGAGTTTTGGCTTGGCCAAAGAGGGAGTGGGGGAAGAGAGTTTAATGAGGGAGAGAGTGATGTGAGAGTGGAGTGTATAGATTTAGAATAGTTTTAGTCATGGATTGAGTTGATGGTTGAGTGTTGGGGTGGTAAAAAGAGGGTATGATGGCTGCCCACATTTGGGTTTGGCCTAAAATAGGTTGCCGTTAAGAGCGAAGAGAGGGGGTGAGTTGATAGGTTATATCTACTTTAGGTAAATGTTGAATTTGAATTTCAAATTAGTTTACGAGTGGTTTTGTGATAGAACATGGTGTTTGGTGTGTTATAGAGAGGGGGAAT
>JANAVB010017198.1:6649529-6764529 GCA_029216955.1 Iris pallida
TGTCAACCAGTTTGATGACATTAATGCAGTTGCATCTTCTGATTATTCTCTTGAGTTGTGGTATAATAGACTAGGACATGTTCATTGTAAAAAAAATTAACAAAATGTCTAGTCTAGGACTTATCTCCAAATATGGGGGTAAGGTGGAGAAGTGTGAAGTGTGTGCTCAGACGAAGATCACTAGAAAACCCTTTCATCGGGTCAATCGAAGCACAGATCTTCTGGAGTTGGTGCACTCCGATATCTGTGACTTCAAATATTTCTCCACGAAGGCCGGGATGAAGTATTTCATAACCTTCATCGACGACTTCTCAAAATACGCGTTCGTCTACTTGCTCAAGTCTAAAGATGAAGCTTTCGAGAATTTCAGAGAGTTCAGGGCCGAAGCTGAATGGCAGACTGGACAACAACTCAAGAGGCTGAGAAGTGATCGAGGTGGGGAGTACAGGTCTCATGAATTCGCATCATTCTGCAAAGAACATGGAAGCATATGCGAGACTACTGCTCCATATTCTCCTTAATCCAACGGAGTAGCAGAGAGGAAGAACCGAACATTAACAGAAATGATGAATTTTATGCTGCTTGCTGCAGGTCTTCCAAAATGCTACTGGGGAGAAGCTGCATTAACGGCCACTTTCATTCTGAATAGAGTGCCATATGCAACTTCGGACGTAACTCCTCATGAACTCTGGTTCAAAGTCAGACCAAACTTGAATGTCATTCGAGTGTGGGGGTGTCTGGCGTATGTGAAGCTCCCAGATCTGAAGATTCAGAAGCTAGGGACTAGGACTACGAAGGCAATCTTCTTGGGGTATGCCGAAAAAAGTGATGCTAGGAGATTTCTTGATATTGAGCCAAATTATATCATCGAATCTCGCGATGCTGAATACTTTGAAGAAAAGTTTGCAAAAGACAAAAATATTGTTCTTTCGAACATTCCGGAAAATGATGTAGGTGCAAATGAGACTAAAATCTCATATGGGCCAGTAGTCCAAGAAGAAGCTATTGTTGATGAAACAACTCTTGTACCAGAACTCGCAGAGCCGTCAGCTAAGCGAGCGAGGAGACCGAAAGACTTCGGAGATGACTTTGTCACCTATCATGTGGAAGCAGATCCGCTTACCTATGATGAGGCGATGAAGACCAGAGATGCTATCTTCTGGAAGGAGGCAGTGAATGACGAGTTTGACTCTATCACCTCCAATAACCCATGGTTGTTGGTAGATCTACCTGAAGGAGAAAAGCCCATCGGATGTAAATGGATCTTCAAGAAGAAGATGAAGGCAGATGGAACTATTGACAAGTTCAAGGCCAGGCTGGTAGCCAAGGAATTTTCTCAGAAACAGGGGATAGACTACTTTGACACGTACGCTCCAGTAGCTCGGATGACCACCATCAGGATGCTAATCGCTCTAGCAGCTATACATAAGTTGGTGATACATCAGATGGATGTAAAGACAACATTCCTGAATGGGGAGCTAACCGAAGAGATTTACATGCAACAGCCAGATGGATTTGTCGTCAAAGGTCTTGAAGACAAAGTCTGCAAGTTGGTGAAATCATTGTATGGTTTGAAGCAAGCTCCCAAGATGTGGCATGAGAAGTTTGACAAAGTTATTAGGTCAAACGGCTACAGAGTCAGCGAGACGGATAAATATATTTACACAAAGTTCGATGATGGAAGAGGAGTCATCGTTTGTCTGTACGTGGACGTCATGCTAATCCTAGGGATGGATATAGGCTGTGTCATGGAGACAAAGAAGTTCCTCTCAACCAAGTTCAGTATGAAGGACTTGGGGGATGCAGATGTCATTTTGGACATAAAGATCATCCGGACAGACACTGGAGTAGCGTTGTCACAATCTCACTACATTGAGAAGATGCTCATCCGCTATGGGTATAAGGATCTTCCAGGGATCGATACACCATACAGGGGTGATCAGAAGCTGAAGCCAAACTCGAGGGAAAGCGTCAGGCAGCTGGAGTATTCTAGCGTTATCGAAAGTTTGATGTATGCAACCATTGCCACAATGCCTGACATAGCTTTCGCCGTGGAAATGCTGAGTCAGTTCACAAGCAACCCAGGGGTTGAGCACTGGAAAGCTGTGAAGCGGGTGATGAGATATCTCAAGAAAACTCAGACATATATACTGCACTACAACGGGTATCCGACAGTAGTGGAAGGCTTCAGTGATGCTAGCTGGTGTTCAGAGGTGGAAAGCGAGAGATCCACAGGTGGATATGTCTTTTCCTTGGGTGGAGCTGCTATATCGTGGAAGTCGAAGAAGCAGACTATACTCTCTCGTTCCTCCATGGAATCTGAATTCTATGCACTTGAAACTGCAGTAGATGAAGCAGAATGGCTTCGGGAGCTTATGTATGATCTTCCAATGGTTGGTGCTCAGATACCGGCGATACTGATATACTGTGACAACCAGGCGACTGCGGCGGTGGCATCAAATGACCTCTTCAACGGGAAGAAGAGGACTGTGCGGTTGAAGCACAGGGCAATACACGATCTTATCAAAAGAGGTGTAATTACAGTGGTTGATGTTCGGAGTCAGGAGAACCTGGCAGATCCGTTCACAAAGGGCCTCAAGCGCCAGTTGGTCGATGACACAGCTTGTAAAATGGGCTTGAAGGCATTCTGATAGTGTGTCTTTGTAATCCTACCATAAAGTTTTATGCTATTAGTTCAAAGAGAAATCTACTAGGCATCTAACTTTTGGTTCAAAGGAGGATCATTGACTGGGAAACTATCAGGTAACAGTGGGTACTTGTTCTCTGGAACATGGAAGGGATACGGACCCATAACCACTGTTGTCTACTATGTATTTTCTGCAAAAAAAACAGATCGTGTGGAAGGGTGGCTTAAACGCCTTAATGAGTTCTCAGGCAGAGTGAATGCCTGGTGTGCTTTACAGGAAGCACGGTAGAGCAGCACTACAAGGAGTGAAACTCTATGCTACAGTGGGGTGACTCTACCATGAGGTTCCCAGGTAGGGGTAATGCCTCGGCCTTGCAAGCCAAGTCATAGCGGCGTAGCACCGCAAATAGGCAGGTAGCCTAATGCTGTATGACGTAATTAAAGAGTTGTAGACAGCACTACAAAGGGGAGGATGGCCCCATGTTATAGTGGCACGACACCACGATGAGGTACCAAGGTAGGGGTAAAGCCTCGGCATTGCAAGCCATGTCGTTGCGGCGTAACACCGTAGGGAAGCCTTAGGCTTCATGCTGAGTAGATTGGCACTACAAAGAGGCTGAGACCTCATGCTACAGTAGTATGACACTACGATGAGGTTCCCAGGTAGGGGTAATGCCTCGGCTTCAGGCCATGTCATAGCGGCGTAGCACCGCAAGGAAGCGCAAGGCTTCATGCCATATCTCTTTAATAAAGAACTCACCTATAGTGTATGGAAAGAGATATCAGGCCGTCTCTTGAGGGTAAACTTGTAGACGTCCAAAATTATACACTGAAACCAGGCTGGCACAGGGCCTTTAATGTGCAGCCAGAAGCACACGTAACTACACTTTGTGAGTGGGAAGAATTACAATTGTGGTGCAGAATTCAAGGCGTAGTCCATTCTTGTATCACATTGTTATTTAACCCATGCGGGAAGATTCAAGTCGTCAGCGACATCTATCCTAATACAAAATGGACAGTTACTGTGGGGAACGCTCAACCCTGGACACATATATATATGTTATGATATGTGGGGGATTGTTGGTGCTTTCTTTACATGGAGAGAGCTTGCTCTCAACATGCCTTGTAAATTTTAGTCCCACATCGGAAATGCACCATGAGTTATCTCAACATATATACTTGGGTGTATTGTTGAGAGATGCACATGGGGTGGTGACCCTAAGGAGGGAACCATGTGGGTGATTTTACTAGGAGGTAAGAATAAGGCTCCAAGGATTAAGCATTAATGCTTTTGTCATTCTCTTGGATTAATTCCATTTGGAGCTAAGCCCCAAAGGGGCTTAGCGACTCGGACTCGGACTCGGACTTGGGCTCATGGGCTCATGAGGCGTAATGTAGCATTTTGTTGGCACACTTTGTACTTAGCACGTCAGCAGTCATGCGGTCTATATGCGACCATGCGGTTTTATGCGGCATGCGGCTCATATGCGGCCTCATGCGGCTCATGCGGCCATGCGGCCATGAGGCCATGCGCTCATGCGGCCATGCGGTCCATGCGGCTCATGCGGTCCATGCGGCCATGCGGCCATGCGGTCCATATGGTCCATGCGGCACATGCGGCTCATGCGGCTCATGCGGTCCATGCTGTCCATACGGCTCATGTGGTCCATGCGGCCATGAGGCTCATGCGGCCAGGCTACTGCTGCTGTCGCATGGAGGGCTCCGCTGACTGTGCAGATTACAAGTCAGTTATGGAAAGGCTGAATCAATGCGAATTAATTCAGATCCTATCTTTGTGGGATTTAAATTAATTTCGTTCCTACCTTTGTGGGATTTGAATTAATTTCGTTCCTATCTTTGTGGGATTTGAATTAATCTCGTTGCTATCTTTTTGGGATTTGATTCAATCTTTCCATAACTAAAGAGGCGGCTAGGGTTTCCACCCTCTCTCTATAAATACTCTCTTCTGGCCTCCTTTGTGGTTACTACGAAAATATAAGTCAGAAAAGGAGGGAGAGAGAGAGAGAGAGAGAGCTGCTGCCGCCATTGCAAGTCCATCCGAGGAGTCAGAACAGAGGTGACTTCGAGCGTTCCACAAGTTCTTCAAACTTGCTGGTTCCTGAAAGCAGATCGTGTGGGACGAATCTTGCTTTGAGCAACAGTGTTTTGACACCCCAACATTGTTCTTCTTCTCATCTCTCTCTAGATTATTGTAACTCGTTCTGTCCCAATTGCAACACGTTTGCAAGGAAGAACGAGAGATCTTCTCTTCTTTATTTTTTTCCTCCATATTGTAATCGGAATATTTGGTATTTGTATCATCGTAGATCTTTGTTGCATCTATTTTACCATCTTTGATCAAGCCCGAGACTAACAATGATTACCAACCTGTCTAATTATACTCCTCGTTTTTTTAAACATTCGTCATTCGTATTTGTTTCGGGATCTATAGTGTACAACATTACTGCTCATAAATGCATGTGACCAAGAGTCACGTTAGAGAAGAATTTTCGTGTAGCGGCCTTCCATGTGAAACTAACATTTCCGCGTGGACGCTTACCAACGAAACCAACATTTCCGCGTGAAAAGTCAAATTTATATGTAGAGGAGTTTCTTCATATATTTTTCTATGGTTTTTATAGATATATGACATGGTATTCGACGAAATTGACGATGTTTGATGTGTTGCCTCCAATTAACAGTACAACTTCTGCACTCTTAGAAAATTAATCAATTATTGCTAGGATGAATCGATGTCCTTTAATATATGAAGGTTGATAGGCCAATGATGTTTATACCACCAAGCTTCAAACGACCATCAAGTTGTAGTAGGATGTAGGAATTACGATCATTGATGAATAAAGTCGGCGTGTATTTGACATGTTCGACATTTCTTTGCATATTCAACAACATCAATTATCATGGTTGGCCAATAATAGCCAAAATGTTTTAACCTGTCTTGCAACTTAGGACATGGTTGATGCGCGCCATAAATACCGTCATGAGCTTCTTTGAGAGCTTTTGTACTCGATAGGTAGCGAAGCAACACCCCGTCAAGAGTACATCAGTATAACATTTTCGTCACCGACTCATAATAGAATGGGCTAATTAGCATTTAGACCATGGATTTTATACCAGCTTAGAGTTTAAGCTCTAACATGTCCAATTGAAAAGTTTGGATCCTACAATTTTATTTTTAGTTTTCTTTATACCTTCTTTTTCAGCATTTTTGGTTGTTACTCTTGTACTCAATTTTCATGGTATAATGGAAAAAAAAAAATCAATTACCAAATTTTCCAAATGACATGTCAGGACCTGAACTGATATAAAATCCACGATCTAAAAGCTAATTAACCCTTAATTTTATGTTAGTACTCCACTCACAAACTCATGTGGAACTTCTTGCACGAAGTCTGTAAAAAGTTTTCAATGGGAGCACGGGAACAACTTTTCAGACACGAATTCAGTGAATGCTTGTTGCTGAGACTCTGTGTATGAGTTATGTGAAAACATGGATTACAAGATACAGGGATACAATACGACACAATATGCATAGGGTGACACGATAAGTCTGAAAATTTAGGATATGATACAGCAATAGATAAAGCAAATAATTTATATTTCATACACCGCCACTGCATTATTATACAAATGGACCGAAACAAATGTCCTTTCATGTTGTCGATTCTTCTCATGTAATGTGACATCCATCCTAGGATACATGCGTATCTATTTCTAATGCATACACCAATGCTACTACTAGAATTGAAGAGAGGTAGATATTTTAAGACATTGATATGAAATCAAACTTAAGAAGGATGCAGTAAAACTATACAACAAACAACATAATCACCATCCCTTAGCAGAATGTGATGTACACAGATTGCCAGGTCTTAGCATCCAAACATAAGTATATGACCCAACTAATAACTGACATCAGCATTAAATTACACAACAAAGAGCGCTATTCATTATCCTCCTCTTCTCTCTTGGCACCATTTTCACCATCTTCCCCATCCTGCTTAGGCTCCGATTTGTCCATTTTGCGTTTCTTGTCTGTTTCTTTTGCCTTCGAGTTTGCTCCGGACTTCTTTGCCATGCTCTTTCTTCTGAACTCTGAAAAAAAATAGAATATCAATTCTATTAGAAATTAATGGAGGAATTTGTAGTAAAGCATAAACGAATACCTTCCCTTAATATCAGATGACCAATTTTTGGGAATACAACTATTTGAGAAACCCAATTTCATGAACACATATTTTGTCAATTATAAAGGACGCCACATGGTGGTGCAACGGTAAGGCTTGGGACTTTGCATCCTAGAAGATGCAGGTTTGAGTCACAGGAACAACCTTTCCTTTTATTGGAGTAAAGTTGTGCAATCTTGACCTATTCCCAGACCCTACATTAGAGGGAACATCGTGACACTAATCCGCCCTTTTTCATGTTTTGGCAATTAAAAGTTCCTACTTCTGTATACAATTATTGTTCTCTGTTATTCTCTAATAATGTTAGAAACCAGCTAGGAAGACCGTTGAGATGAACTCTGACCTAGCCCACCCCCCTGATATTTACTTAATGAGTGCAGAAGCATTAAATAATTCCATGCAGATTTAGTACAATGGTTTATTACTTCTCTTGCAGGTTCATCAAGAACAACTCGCTATCAGGGCCTCAACGAGAAAAACACCTAATGTGGACTTCTGCCAGAATTGTGCATGGAAACTATAGGTAAAAGATTTTGCAAAAGAAGTACAAGTTCATTGAAAAGAAAAGAAAACATAATTACAACCTCGAGAATCAAATCAAATTAGGATTATGATACGGTTCTGTTGAGCCATTACTTCCCTATCTTGTCAGTAGTGGATAAGATGCATAAATTTCTTGCCCCAAATTTCTTTTTTTTTTTCCTCTTTTTATTTTTTGAGAGAAAACAGGAGGAATAAATCTCCATATTTCACCAAACAAATCCCAACAGAAGGAGATTCTTTGAATCTTTGATAACAAGAATGATAAAACAAGCATACAAACCAAGGTTCACAGTATCGTATCGGAATCTGTATCGGACCATTCCTATGAGTATCGGTATCGGCGATATCAGTAGTACCGGCGGTTTCGGATCGGAGTATCGAATTTTTTGGTATCGAAAAACAAATAATTATTAATATTAAAAAAATATTTTATATGTTTAGGCAAAATGTTAAGTATTTCCAGTGTTATTTCTTAGTAGTTTTGAAATTAAATGGATAGTCATCCTTACCGATTGGTTTGCATGCAATTGATCAATTTTCTTCTTTTATATGCTTTTACAACCTTACTATGCTTCAAACCATTCAAAGTATCAGTATCGGAATCAGTATCGGACCATTCCTATGAGTATCAGGATAGGCGGTATCGACAGTATCGGAGGTTTCGGATCGGAGTATCAGATTTTTTTGGTTTCGGAAAGCAAATAATTATTAACATTTTAGAAAATATATTTTATACATTTAGGCATAATTTTAATATTTTTCAGTGTTGTTTCTTAGTAGTTTTGAAATTGAATGAAATAGTAGTCACCCTTACCGATTGATTTATATGCTAAAGATAAGTTTTCTTCTTTTACATGCTTTTATAACCTTTCTATGCTTTTACACCCTTACTGATTGGTCTTTTTCGTTCAATTTTCTTTGCCGAATTGATCAGAAAAGAGACTCCCAATATCAGTATAGGTCAGTATCGGATATCGGTCGGTATCGGATCGGGGAATGCCAAATCGTATCGGTATCAGCCGTATCGAATCGGTATCGGCCGTATCGGATCGGTATCGGCTGATACTGCGAACTATGCTTCAAACCCTTGTTGATTTGTCTTTTTTTGTTCAATTTTCTTTGCCAAATTGGAAAAGAGACCTCCAATGTCGGTATCGGTCAGTATCGGGTATCGGATCATGACACGTCAAACCGTATTAGTATCGGCCGTATCGGCCGATACTTCAAACTATGATACAAACTCAACACTGTAACTTATACTTTATCAGCGAGTCACTAGTTTCCTACATCTAGAAACTATTAAATGTTGAGAAGTAAACCAATTCTTATATGAACAGTTTGTAATTAGGAGTCATAATAGTATCTATGCATTATTCAAATAAGATTCCTTACAAGGACACGAGTAGAGTTGGCTTGGAAATTCAAGTTGGTTGCCTCGAAGGAACACTTCAAGTCAGAATGTTAGCTCCCATAACAGTCTGCTTGTAAAATCAATTCTTGGATGAAAAAAATAGTGGCGAGAATACAATAGAAAGTATAAAGTATTATATTGAAACAAAGGGTTTTTAATATACAGAGAAGTTTGTTTTGATCAGCAGGAAGTTTTGTTTGGAAAAAAGTGGTTCTTAATTGCTTGTATTCTTCTCCATAAAATTGAAAGGGTTAATTAAACCCAGGCGCTCAAGAGATCCTCACCGTTGTCATCGTGATCGTTGTTTGTTCGAATCGAAGATGTTGTTGAACAACAATCTACTTCAGCCGCAGCTTTTGAAGTTCACCGGGAAGAAACTTCGATTTATGGAGCATCTAGATGAGATTCTTGTTCCGATCCCTAGACTTGTGGGATTTGGTGGAGAATGGCTACATGGATGTGCTCGATCTGAAAGAGTTTGATGCACTTCGTAAAGAGAAGAAGGAAGCACTTTGAGAGACAAAGAAGGACCAAAAGATGTATTTCACCCTTCAAGCGGTAGAGGAAGTAGTTAAAGAGAGGATTTATTTAGCAAATACGACAAGATAAGCCTGCATTATATTAGAGAAAAGCTACACAGGAACAGAAAAAAAGTAAAGAAGGTTCGACTACAGACCCTAAGAGTCGAGAAATTGATGATGAAGGAAGACAAAAGCTTCTTTGATTATTTTTGATCGGGTGATCTCCGTCTCTAACCAAATTCGGTTAAATGGAAAAAAAATTCCCAATATGAAGATCGTCGAGAAGATCATGCAGACACTTGAGCAAAAGTATGATCATGTAGTTTGCGCAATTGAAGAAACAACGAACGTGGAAAACCCAACAATGGAGGAGCTAATGGGTTCATTTCAAGCTTACGAGCAATGTGTGAACCAGAGATCTGCACCACCGATTGAGCAAGCCCTACAATGGGTGATAGAAGTAAAGGAGGACCTAGAAAAGGTCAGTTTGATCGTAGTCACAGGTATCTGACATATTCATACCTAACGATTCTCCAAAAAAAGTATCATAATTCATTAGATACTTTTTATGAATGTCAACTAAGTATCGTAAGTAAATTGATCCCGGTTGTTCAATCATTTGATAACCAGAGTCATTCTTTGATAAAGGATCACTATGAGTCAGACTCAATAGAATTTTCTCAATCCTTTTTTATGTCGTTAAGGTGGAGAATTGAACCAAGAATTTGGTAGCGCGTTTGTTTTGGGTACAAAATGTCACGGATTCAAATCCTGTCATCCCTACCTATTACTTCTCCTATGGGCAGTAACGAGGGATTAATATTAATTAAGTGAAATCGATTCAAATTGGACAGAATCCTTTTTCATTTTTGCATATCGATCGCTGTATGCAAGCAAGATGTATTGGAGGTACAAAAAAAATCCTTTTCTTTCCAATCGTATCCCCTGTCATAAGAAAGCGCTCTTAGTTCAGTTCGGTAGAACGCGGGTCTCCAAAACCTGATGTCGTAGGTTCAAGTCCTACAGAGCGTGATTCCGTTTATGTTATGTCGAATAAAACTTAACAAAACACATTTGAATTGCTACTTGAATTTGACCCCCTCCTTACAGGAGGTCAATCAAAAAAAATATTATTCAATCAAAGGTCCAACTGATCACCGCGTCTGTATTGTAAATATGCAGTTACAAATAATCCTGCTAAAGTAATAGGAATTAGACCTAAGACGATTCCAAATAGAAAAACTTCAATCATTTCGATTTGTTTGTTTAATAGTATAAAAAGAAAGGTAAGATCTATCCCTAAATATTAATTTGAATTGTCCGCAAATCTCAATGACCAAGAGTTAACAATTGACGCGGGGAGGAGCCGTAGAATACCCGAAATTTCGGAGAAATATTCATTTTTATGAATTGTTCATTCAATTCATTTCAAATAAGTCGTATCTTGTTCAAACCAATCAACAGAGCTGGGGTTATAGTTGAAGCAGCCAATAGAAAACCGAAATAACTAGTTATAGTAGGCATGAAAGAGCTGCAGTCGAGGTCGTGGAGGTGCCCGAGGAGCACCTACCACTCACGAAGATGAAAGAAAGCCTGCCCAAAATTCCTATAGAGGAAGGGTCTATGAGGAAGATTTAACAACATCCAAAGGTATGATAAATCTCAAGTTCAACGTCATTACTGTAAAAAGTAGGGTTATTATCAATATGAGTATTGGAAGAAACAAGGAGAGAGAAGAAAATAATGCTAACTATGTAGAAAGAAATAAAGATGAAAGAAAGCCTGCCCAAAATGTGTCATAGGATTCGAACATGGGTTGCACTTGTACCATGTAAAAGACCCTACCACTACACCAGACTCTAAAGCTGTGGTCAAGTTTCAGGGTTAAGTATTTATATTTTTCCAACACATACAGAGTATCGGCACAATTGTTTTCTGAAGTATCTACTACGGAAGTAATGAGACATGATTCTCAGGATCATTGATATCTACTTTTAACTGGGAAGTTCAAAGCAGACTTACCCTCTAAAGAAACTCTAAGTGGCTCGATGAACTCGGGAAACTCAATTTCTTCTAGTGCCTTGAGAACATCTTCAGCGTTTATTGTTGTTCTTTTTGATTCCTTACAGATGTCATTTGACCTGCAAAGAATTATCACCCACATTCAGTAACACAAATTTCTATCTCGTCTATATTGATGTCTACACACTAATCATCTGTGCTTGGAGAGAAAAAAGTCATAAAGTATATAGAGAAATTTCAAGGAAATTATTAACTAGTGAACTTCAATTACAAACTCTAGATGGAGAAGGTGAAGATCGGCATCTATCAGAAGATGGATTCTTTTCGCATATTTATTTGACTTCAACTATCACTTCAAAACAAATTACAAAGATTGATAGAAAGAAAGAACAGCTCATGCACGAATGAATACAGAGCTGATAAAAATTCAGAGAGAAGCCAAGAATGCCTCAGGTGCACCAACACAACTGCTTAGTACGTGTAAAGCACATGCACCAAACCAAGTACTACAGAACTTGGGCTTACACTTCCAGATGACTATTTATACACAAGCTTTGAAGATACTTTAATGAATGCGGAACACCAGCGAATTGGAATGTGGAAATCCACATTCCGATAAGCGAATGCAACAAATACTTGAGTTTCCAACAAAGCTTTAAAGGAAAGGTGTTTACTTAGTTAATTTTCGTTAAAAGTTTAATAGTCTAAGGCTTGCTACGTTTTGAAAACATATTATTGTTAGGATTATCTGGAACTCATGAATCTTTGTTTATTGATGAACTTTTTATGCTACTAGGTTATGGTAATCAATTAATTTTGAATCTTGAATATATATCTACGTTACCTGGACTCAGGTACGAGTACATATTTAATAATCAGACCCTTCGAACTCATAATTAAAATATACGTGGACTCAATTGAAAAGGATCCAAAATTTGGGTAAAAGGATCCAAAATTTGGGTACGGGTGTACGCTATTAAAATATATACGTTTTGCTACATAAATATGACGTAAAAGAAATATGATATGGTTTAAAGTATCGGCCGATACCGATCCGATACGGCCGATACCGATACGGTTTGGCATGTCCCGATCTGATACCGACCGATACCCGATACTGACCGATACCGACATTGGGGGTCTATTTTCCGGTCAATTCGGCAAACAAAATTAAACGAAAAAGACAAATCATCAAGGGTTTAAAGCATAATAAGGTTATAAAAGCATGTAAAAGAAAAAAATTAATCTATTGTATGTAAACCAATCGGTAAGGGTGAGTACTATTTCATTTAATTTCAAAACTTCTAAGAAATAACACTCAAAATACTTAAAATTATGCCTAAATGTACAAAATAAATGTTTTTAAATGTAAATAGTTTATTAATAATTATTTGTTTTTCGATACCAAAAAATCCGATACTCCGATCCGAAACTGCCGATACTACCGATATCAACGATATCAATACTCATAGGAATAGTCCGATACCGATTCCGATACCGATACTTTGAACTTTTGAAATATCTACTTGATCTAATAATTTGATTTCTTCATTTAATTTCGGTACTGGTGTTGGTTAATTAAAATACAATTACAAAAAGTATGGAGTATTAAATAAAATATTGCACCCAAGAAGAGTTGGTTTAGTAGCTTATTTTCGGAGTAAATTTCTATGCTCAAGAAAGGCGGTTGTGTACACCAACACACTTCATTATTGTGACTTCTCTCCACCAAACAAAATTTGAATAGGCATAATTTTTTTAAAAAAGTCAGAAAATCTTTCTTCCCCATTTTCTCCTCCATCTTAAAAATCAAGGTTCACGGTATCGGTACCGGAATTGGCATCGGAATCGACGGTATCGATAGTATTGATAGTTTCAAATCAGAGTACCAAATTTTTTGGTATCAGAGAGCAAATAATTATTAATATATTTAGAAAAAATAATTTAGACATTTAGGCATAATTTAAAGTATTTTCTGTATTGTTTCATAGTAGTTTTGAAAGTGAATGAAATAATAGTCATCCTTGATGATTGGTTTAGCTATGAAAGATATTTTCTTCATTTACATGCATGGTAGTCAAAAACGCTCCTCACAGCAAGGCGCAACAGCTACGCCTCGCACCTTAGTAGACGAAGCGCACTTCTCCGGGCACAACCAAGGTGCGCCTTTCAGCAAGATGCAACCAAGAAAAACTGCACCTTGTGCGTGTTTTTTCTTCAAAAAATTTAAGACAGAGAGATAGCTTTACTATATACAAGTAGAAGGGAGGTAGCTTTTTCCACGGTTGCCAAAGTTGGCTACAGTTGAACTGGAAAAACTAAAATTTACTAATAGCGTATTATGGAGAATACAAATTCTTGGTAGTTATTGACTGCTAGTGTTGCTCTACTAGTTCACTTGGTTATATTTTAACATATTTTTGTTGGTTTTAATATGTATTTGATTTTATTTCTTACATTACTTATTTATTTATGTATATTTTTATTTATTTTTTGCCTCACTCCGTTCGGGCACATGCTTTAAGTGCGCCTTGCGTCTTTGATTACCTTGTTTATAAGCTTACTATGCTTTTACCTCCTTGCTTATTACTCTTTTTTGTTCAAATTTCTTTGTCGAATTGTCTGGAAAAGAGACCGCCAACGTAGGTATCGATGAGTATCAGTATCGGTAGGTATCGGATTGAGAAATGTCAAACCGTATCAATATCAGCTTATCGGCTGATACCGTAAACTATGATAAAATCATAGTTCGTAGTATCGTTCGATACCTATCCGATACGGCCGATACTGATACGATTTGGCATTTCCCAATCCGATATCGACTGATACCCGATACTGAGGGGTCTCTTTTCCGGTCAATTTGACAAAGAAAATTGTACGAAAAAGACTAATCAGCAAGGGTGTAAAAGCATAGAAAGGTTATAAAAGCATGTAAAAGAAGAAAACTTATCTTTCGCATATAAATCAATCGGTAAGGGTGACTACTATTTTGTTCAATTTCAAAACTACTAAGAAACAACACTGAAAAATATTAAAATTATGCCTAAATGTATAAAATATATTTTCTAAAATGTTAATAGTTTATCAATAATTATTTGTTTTCCGATACAAAAAAAATCCGATACTCCGATCTGAAACCTCTGATACTGCAAATACCGCTGATCCCGATACTCATAGGAATGGTCCAATACATATTCCGATACCGATACTTTGAACCTTGATAAAAATGTTTCTACTGCCCTCTCTTTTGCATAGCAACACCATCTAGTCTCTGACACTCTTTTCATTTACATAAATTTGAAAACCTTTTAGTTGCCCTCTCTCATTTTTTTGGGGCGAGAGGATAGCGTTTGCGGATTTTTCATTCTCCTTATAGGAGGGAGAATCCAAAACCAAATCAAGATGTAAGTTTGCATTCCTTCAAATTTTGTGAGTTATCAGGTATGTTTTTCCATCTTATTTTTATTTGTTTGAACATGCCTTCTCCTCTGAAGTTCTTCATTTTGTCGTGCCTGATGGTCAGCTTGATGAGTCCGACCCATATTCCGTACTCGTACCCATGTCAGGTCGAGTCTACCTTGGTACCTCGACCTAAAGTGTCGAGTCCATGTAACAATAACATAGATATACATTATGTATTATATCACATATTTGTTCCTTAAAATGTTCCATGTTCCGCATAAACCTATTGTGTTCGGAATAAGCATTCCAAAATAGCCTACTCCCGTTTTCGTTCCGCCCTCAAAAGCGTTCCACATAACCATGATATACATGTATACATATATCCCTTAACTAATAGTTCTTTGAACGTATAATAAGTTATATATCCTTTGGTAATTTTAAAATATAACCCTACATAAATGTAACTAAGAGTGACAATTAAAGCATCTTGTTTTCACTAATTAGATCTATCTAAGAAACTTCATTACCTTTCTATCATTTAGTATAATGATTATTTTGATATACCGTTTATTGATAACAAATGACGTTAAAGCAAGGTTCGCAATATCGGTATCGGATTCGGTATCGAACCATTTCCATGAGTATCAGGATCGGCGATATCGACGATTTCGGATCGGAGTATCGAATTTTTTGGTATCGAAAAAACAAATAATTATTAATAAATTATTAACATTTTAGAAAATATATTTTACATATATAGATAATTTTAAGTATTCTCACTGTTATTTCTTAGTAGTTCTGAAATTGAATGAAATAATAGTCAGCCTTGTCGATTGGTTTACACGCGATACATAACTTTTCTTCTTTTACATGCTTTTACAACCTTATTATGTTTTTACACCCTTGCTAATTGGTCTTTTTCATTCAACTTTCTTTGCCGAATTGACCAAAAAAGAGACCCCCAATGTCGGTATCGGTCAGTATCGAGTATCGGTTGGTATCGGAACGGGACATGCCAAACCGTATCGGTAACGTCCATACCGGATCAGTATCGGCCGATACTGTGAACTATGCAATAAAGTCTGACCATCATCTCCGTTGAATTTGTTGGAGTTTCTCGCAAGATCCACAAGCCCTCCTGTTCATGTCAAACTTTGACACCCAACTTCTTTCTCCTTTCCTTAAGTCTCTGAGCCCATAAGCCCTTTCCCCCTTGCTTTCATGCTCCATATCATATAGTCTCAATAGCATCCCCTACTCATCACAATTACAGCCTCACCATTTCCTTGCAATCCATCATATTCTTATCACCTTATTTTATCCACGTTCCGCACCTTTCAGGATGCACCATCCATCACCTCGCCATTTATTACCATTAAGATGAAGATGGGATTGCCAGGATAGGGCTAATCATGAACAGTTAATTCCGTATAAATACACTTCAAGAACAGTATATTGCAATGTCAAGGGTGCAAAAAACAATAATGTTGTTAGATAGTAAAAAAGTCATCTTACATGTCAAGTTCAAGGCCATGACAAAAGAATATCATCTCTACCAAATTAACCCGTATTGTTGAAGATAACCTTGTGCTATGCAGCCATGTGTCACGGACTTAGTGTTTTTGCTACACTTCGACCCGTGCAGCGCACAAGCTTCCTACTCGAAGACCCGTACCAGCCTTCCCGAACCCGCTTAGCTAGATTGCTAAGACGTAAATAAGAATAATGTGGAGCAAATGAGAGAGATTGAAAGTATGAAAACTTCACTTTACTAGAAAGAAATAACAACTTTGGGTGGTGAGGAGCAAATGAGCCACCCACTTATTTATAGTGCCCATAGAACTTACAAGAAACTTCTGGAAACAGAATATTCCAGGGATTATTCTACTACTAGATAATTACAAGGAAGCTTCTAGTCTATCCAGAAATATCATCATCCATCTAAAAAGGTCTTTGGGCCTTCTGGAAGATACTCGGACCTTCTGAAAGATTCTCGGATCTTCTGAAAGATTCTTCCATCTTCTGGAACATTCTACCATCTTCTGGAACATTCTGGAAGCTTTTTGTATAACCCCGGTCCGTGAAGGGTTATGCAAATCCATCTCGGTGGGACGCAAACTTTTGTGCGTAATATTCTCTCCCACTTGTTACGTCGATGTCCTCGTCGACGGGTGTGCAAGACTTCCACTCTCATAGGCACGGTCGCTGTACGTCATCCCTTCTTTGTGCGTCTCGTGCGACGCTTCCTAGATTTGTCCATCTTCTCCTCAAGATCGGAAGCAAACTGGTTTGCCGCATCAACTCTGGCATCGGTCTGTGCCCTCCTCGGCATAGGACGAATCTCGTGCAGGCTATCGAGTCGCCGATCCCCTTCGTCTCGTGGCTACACATGGTTTTGCATACCTCCGCGCATGCAAGTTCCATTGCAACCATGTCGACCCAAATGTCCTCCACGACCTTTGAGCAACTCCTTGCGCGAGTTACTCCGCCTCGTCGCTTCTGCCTCCGCGCAGCTTGCGACGTGCTTCTCTGCACTCGTGCCCAGCCCGGTAGCACGGTCCACCTCCCTCCGCGGAAGTAGCTCCTCGGGATACCCTTTGCAACACCCTTGGTCTCGCACGAAAGACCTTCCTCCTCGAAGCCTTCATCTCGAGCACCGCTAGGTATGTCGTCCCCCTTTTGCCATTCTTCTTGAGCTGAGTAGCGGAGATAGCTTTCCCCTTCGAAGGCTTGTCTCGTGCAGCTTTCACCATGCACGATGAGCGTTCCTCCATATGCCGATAACTCCCAAATGTGGCATCGGAATCGCCTTAAGCCGCGATAAGGAAATCCATGCCCAGTATCATCTTGAAGTCATCAAGCGACGTTACGGTAAAATTGGCAACACCCGACCAATTTTCTACTGCTATGCGGACCCCCTTGGCTACCCCCTGCACTGGACGCGCCTCCGCATTGCCGCCTTCATCATGCTAGAATCTTCCTCCAAGGCTAGACCCAAGCGACGTACCTCTGCATCCGTGATGGAGTTATAAGTGGTGTCCGTGTCAACCAACACCCGTGTGCTCATGCCATTGATCCCCACGTCAACGTACATGATCTCCCTGCTCTGAGTCTTCAACACGACGGACTTGGCCTTGACAGCGTTGAGTAAGCGCAACGTTCCCATGTGCGCTCCCACTTCGCACTCTTCGTCCTCCACCTTCTCGCTTCGAACGACGCTAACACGCATGCTCCTCTTTGGACAATCTCAAGCAAAGTGATTCTCTCCGCATATGAAGCACGAAACAACTCGCTCGGGTTGGACCCTTTCGTGCTTCTTCCCCTCGGACGGACCCTCCTTAGGATAGCTCTCCCGCTCTCCCCCACCATTCCCCTTGGTAGACTTTGGCTTGGCCTTGGCATCATTGTCGTCCCATATGTACTCGACGAGCCTCTCGACTGTTGCCACGGCGGTGTTCAAGTCTTGCACCCTCTGTTGCTACAATTCTTGAGCCGTCCACGGTTTGAGTCCATCGAGGAAGAAGAACAAACGATCCTCATCGCCCATGCTAGATATCGCGAGCATCAAGCGTGTAAACTCCGCAATGTACTCCTTGATCACTCCGGTATGCTTGAGTTGCCGCAAGCTCCGTCGCGCTGCAAATTCCATATTCTCTGGATAGAATTAAGGCTTGATCTCATTCTTGAGATCCTCCCATGTCTCTATCGAACACAAACCCTTCTCGGCTTCCATACACCTTCGACGCCACCATAGCATAACATCGTCGGTTAAGTAGAGTGAAGCAATATCCACATTCTTGGCGTTATCGTTGATGTGTAACGCCTTGAAGTATCGTTCCACAAGAAGTTCTCAACTTCTTTGGCATCTCGTACCCCGCTTAAGGATTTTGGCTCGAGGATCTTCCTTCTCTTCAGTGCCTCCCTACTCGAAGGTCCACCATTCGTAACGGCCTTCTCCAAGATGGTAACTTTGGTTTTGAGTTCTCCACAACTCTCGACCACGGCCTTCAGCTCCTCGTAGCCTCGGACCTTCCTACGCAAGTCCTCAATCTCTGCACGATGTCCCTTGAGCTCCTCCTCAAGTGCGAATCGGATCTCTTAGAATTGCTTCCGAAAGATTGTTATGGACGAAACGACGTCGCTCTCCAGTCCATCGAAGTACTCTTCTAGCCTCGTGTTGCTTTGCTCTACAAAGCCCATGCGCATCTCCATATCCCTTGAACCCGTCTCCAAGACTCCAACACGCTCAGCAAGATCGGCAAGGCTACGCTCCACCTTAGACTCCTTACTCTTGCCCCTCTTGTGCGTCTTGGTATGCCCCTCCTTAGGCGATGCAGGTCCCTCCTGGACGTCGAGATGGCACCAACCGACCTTTGCTCTGATACCATTTGTCACGGACTTAGTATTTTTGCTACAGTTCAACCCGTGCGGAGCACAAGTTTCCTACTCGAAGACTCATGCCAGCCTTTCCGAACCCGCTTAGCTAGATTGCTAAGACGTAAATGTGAATAATGTGGAGCAAAAGAGAGAGATTGGAAGTAGGAAAACTTTACCAAAAAGAGATTATAACTTTGGGTGGTAAGGAGCAAATAAGCCTCCCACTTATTTATAGTACCCATAGGGCTTACAAGAAACTTCTGGAAACAGAATATTCCAGGGATTATTCTACTACTAGATAACTACAAGGAAGCTTCTAGTCTATCCAGAAAGATCATGAATCCATGATCCATCTAGAAAGATCTTGGACCTTCTGTAAGGGTCTCGGGGCCTTCTGGAAGATTCTCGGGTCTTCTGGAAGATTCCTCCATCTTCTAGAACATTCTAACATCTTCTGGAACATTCTGGAAGCTTCCCGCATAACCCCGGTCCGTGAAGAGTTACACAAATCGTCTCGGCGGGACACAAACTTTTGTGCGTGACACATGGCTGTGCAAACTGCTCTAAAAGATAGTATAAGATGACCAAACATGTATCCTAGTTCCATAGGTTTCTTTTGACTTAATAATAGAGACCATCACCAATGCATCCAACAGTTACCACTATCCTCGGTAATGGAAAAGGAAATTGGTCTCAGTAGAGTAGGGTTGAAGTTAAGATTGACTGCCAAAACTACTCGTACAATTTGAAGGTTGGTTGGGTCTCATCTACCAATTGACTCTTCTCATGTAAAACTGCATGACACTTAACCAGCCATATACAAACATAAAGCTAGGACTATGCTATTATAGTCCCTTTGTACCAGCTCCGAAGCTCATTTGGATGTCACATACACATACTCGTATGTTTCACACATTGTGTACCTTTCATCTTTAATGGGGACATGTGATACATAGCCTTTCTACTAGGGTAAAGATCTACAAAATCTGAATCTGCTTTGCCTTGCATGCTTAAATGATATTGAAGTGGTATGGCTAGTATGCTTGATGCTTGATGCCCATGTTGCACAGATACAAATACAACACACCACAATATGGTTGCAGTAACACAGATACGACAACGACCTGTCCAGAGTATTCTGAGTGTCGGGGCTGGCCGTGTCTGATACATGTCCAACAAGAAGCAACATGGACACCCAACTTTTGGAGTGTTTGTGATCGGTAGCTTGGCGCACTCAAATCTTTGGATGAATGAGAGTAATGACACGCTGATTTCTTTACAGCATGCAGAAAAATGGCATGTTATCTTTAGAAGGCAAGGTGTGATACTTTCATCGAGAAGGCCATCACAGAATCCCACTGATTCAGTTAACAAGGTGCTCTCATTTTTATCAAGGAACAGTTCAACATTCAAAGATTTGTGACCTGCTTACTACTTTTTAAAAGTCGACGACTACATTAGCTAACGCATCCTGAGTGCGATCATTACTCAAATAGATATAAAGGAGATTGAGGCTGCCACTAGAAAATGTCTTTATATGTCTCTTGATCTTAGTCCACAACCAACTCAACTAAATTCAAGTCCATTTAAATTAATTTCTTGTCCATATATGTCCAATACCAAATATCCCTCTATTTAAAAGTTACTCTTTTAGTTTCTTTTATTAGAAATAGTTATTTCCTTTAAAAAAATCATTAAAGGCAAAACTTCTGAAAAAATATTACCAAAATAGGGCAGTTGCCAATACGACTTGTATAATCAAATTGCATCTACTAAACACTTCTCTAGTTAAATTGTTTTTCAAGACCACACTAAAAAACTAAGAAGCAAGGTTCGTAGTATCGGTCTCGGAATCGGACCCTTCCCATGAGTATCGATATCGGCGGACTGTTGAATTTTTTTGGTAATGGAAAGCAAATAACTAATAATAAATTATTAAAAATTTAGAAAAAGTATAGTTTTGTATCGGACTTTATTTACCAAAAAGTACAGTCTGATACAAAAAAACTGTACTTTTTTTAAACTAAATTTTAGAAAGAAAAAAAAAAGTTTTTTTTGTAAAAAAAGAACAAATAAAAACATAAGACACGCCTTTTTCTTGGTTGCGCCTTGCTGAAAGGCGCGTCTTGGATGCGGATGGAGAAAGGTGTCTCACTTAGTCGGGTGCGAGGCGCACCTTTAACTACCATTATGCAAACTATTCTAAGAAGCACGAACACTTCAAAATTCACCCTTTATAGTGTCATATTGAATCTGAAATTTGTCCTATTTTGGTAATATTTTTCAAAAAGTACGGTTTTATAATATTTTTCAAAACTAAAACCTGTTTTACTCCAAAACCCCTATTTCAGTGGGAGAAACTTTGATACAGCAGGGGTTGATACCCCCTATGTATGACATGTGGGCCCTCTCAAAATTTATGTGTATATATATATGTACACATTTTACAAAGCAGGAGGGGCCCACATGTCTTACATAGGGGGTATCAAAACTTTGATACCCCCTACTGTATCAAAGTTTTTTCCTAGTGATCAGACGTACTACATAATAAATAGAACTTCCAAATTTCATCTATATGGTCTTTTATATCAGCCGAAAAACGATAGCTTTGTAACTTTCCACTTCTTCTTCTTTCATTTGAGCATTAAATCTGAAATTTGGATTATTGAGAAAAGAAGGAATTTTTTAAAGAACTATATTTTTTTAAACACTTTATTAGTCCAGAGAAACATTACAAAAAATACTGTAGTTTCCAAAGTCACGTTCATTTTAGCATTTTCATAACAAACTTTACTTTCTTTTAGGGCTTGTTTGGTAAATGGATTTGAATTTTGGATTTGGATTTGGAAATCCAAAATTCAAATCCAAATCCAAATCATGGATTTCAAACTCCAAATCCAAGTCCAAATTCAACTCCAACCAAACATATGATTGGAATTTATGATTAATAACTAAATTATAGTCATGATTATTAATTAAGCTATTAATTAATTATTATTAATTATAGTTATTATTAATTATAAAATTAATAATTAATGATTAATAATTAATAATTAACGATTAGTTATTATTAATTATAAAATCAATAACTAACAATTAGTTAATTTTCAAATAAATAACGATTAATAAATAATGATTAATAATTAGTAATTATAAATTATAGTTAACGATTAATAATTAAGGATTAATAATTATTAATTAACAATTAATATTTATTAATTATAATTAATGATTAGTAATCATAAAATAAAAATTAACGATTAGTTAATTTTTTACTAAATAACGATTAATAAATAATGATTAATAATTAACGATTAATAATTAATAATTATAATTAATGATTAATAATTAATAATTAACGATTAATAATTTGTAATTAACGATTAATAATTATAAATTATAATTAATGATTAGTAATTAATAATTAACAATTAATATTTTTTAATAATTAACGATTAATAATTTTTAAATAAATAAAGATTATAATAATTATAAAATAAATAATTAACGATTAATATTTAATAATTAATGATTTGTTAATTTTTAAATAAATATTAGTTAGTTTTTAATGAACTATAAATTAAATATTTTAAAAATAATAATTATAAATTAATATAATGATGATTAGTAAATTATTAATTAAATTATCATAAAATATGATTCTAATCGTGATTAAAATATTATTAATTAGATTATAATAAAATAGTTATTAACAAATTATTAATTAATATTATAATAATACTAATAGATTATTAATTATGATTATAATTGGATATTAATTAATAAATTATTAAATAATATTATGGTTATGATTAATAAAATTATTATAATTATGATTAATAAAGTAATAAATTATTAGTTAGGATTATTATAAATTATTAAATAATAAAATTCTTAATTAATAAATTATTAACTTGGAATATAATTATGATAACTAACTAAAGAATAACTAATTTTTTCCTCCCAAATCCAACCAAATCCAAGTTCTGAATTTTGTCATACATTCCATATCCAAATCCATCTCCAACCAAACATACGATTCCATGGATTTCTCTCCAAATCCATAAAAATTCAAATCCCACCTCCAAATACGGTTTACCAAACAGGCCTTTAACATAAAATAGCATTTCCAGAACCTAATTTAGTTAAAATCACGTTCAAAGAAATTTCCCCTTAAAAAACCTAATTTACTCAAAATCTTCTCCAATTTCATGGAGAAAATGAATTGTTCCCAAAATAAAGTTAAATCACTAATTAGACCTTTTGTTCAGTCGACAGTGTTCCGCTCTATTTATTATTACTTAGAACACCAGGAACCCTAGAAATAAGAGCAGTCATTCATGAGAAAATAGGGACTTTTACGTGGCGGAGAGGTAGTGGATGAAGATCCTTGCGCCCTCGCCGAGGGCCAAGAGAGCGTCTTTATGCACCATAACGTCCTCTCCTCCTTCGGCTCCATCTCCATTCGATTTGGCTTTGGATTTCTGGCGGGAAGGAGTGGAAGAGGAGAGCTGGGAGAGCTTCTCCTTCACCACCCGGCGCACAATAGACTTCGGCAGCTCCTCCACCGCAGCCGCAGCCGCCTCTCCGCTCTCGTCAGCTCCTCCCTTCGCCATTTCTCTTTCTCCTTCCGCGCTCAGACGCACACATGATGTTCGACGAAATGAGCAATTCAAAACTCAAAAGTAGAAGGCGCGAGTCCCAAAGTTCTGAAAAGTGAAAGTAAATCCAACCCAACCCAACCCAACCCAACCCAACCCAATAAACAAAAAAATTGGGGTGGGCTGTTTGTTCATCAAACAAGTGCTTTAATAAAGGCTAATTAGCGTTTATGACTCAATTTTATATTAGTTTATGTTGTGAAACCCTTACTATTCACCATTATGTCATAAGTTACACATGACCTTTGGGATCATGTAACTCATGACCCTTGGTTATGTAACTTATGACCCTTGGGTTGTCCCTTATCCCTATATATATGGCCCTTGCCATATATACTGATGAAATGAGAGGAAAAAAGATTATTCTACGATATCTAGTATCTCTTCAAACACGTTATCAGCACGATTGCTGAAGCAAGGAGAATTGACGTCCAGATCTCGACGTCATCCTTCCTTTTTCCCTAGTCGATCCGACCAGAGGCTGGTAACACTTCTTAAAAAAAAAAATTTACAAATTAATTGTTTGAATGAAAATTAGCAATATATATATCTAACAATCTAAGAGTGATATTCTTTATATTGCTAACGTTCAAAACAAATTTGCTTCTTATTAAAAAAACAAATATTATTCAAACACTTGTAACTTATTTTAAGGTTCATGACAGAACTGTTTTGGTCTTCGAAAAAAAAGTAGAAGATCGGTTAGAGTAAAATATGAGAATAGTCATTGGAATAGAAGAAACATTAACCATAACTTCTTTTCTCCAGAAAACAAGGGTCCACCTACCAATGGTTGACTTTTCAAAATTCTTTTATGTAGACTTTTCCCTTTTTGGTTACTTGATTATAAATTCAGAAAGAATGATTGAAAAAAAAATACTTACTGTAATATTGACAGATTGCATATTAGCTTCTGGACTGAACTGTTTTATTAAGCACCGTGGTATTTTTATTATGAGCTCTGTAACATTTATGATTATGCATAAATATTTAATTTTAATTTATGCATGTTTTTCACATGATAGATAAAATGGCCAAAATAGCGAGTGTCGATTTCGAAGTACTAGATGCTGCTGAAAAAAATTACTGTTTGATCTTTGTAAACCAATTTTCCTTGCTGTTAGAATTTAGAAAAAACAGCATAAAGTCTCTGTTCGGGTCAAATTAGAAAAACTACCTAAAACTTGCTACATAGCTGAAACTTTATGTCTCTGTTAGAAAAGTAGCATAAAGTCACTGCTACAAAACTACATTATCAAACTTACTATATTATCAATTATTATTCATTAAGCAATTGTATCTGGTTGATCTTTGTATAATCCATTGTAGTTACTTGGTTATACATTAAGTAAATTTGCTTCATTCTTAACAATTTTTTGAATATTCACATTGGTTGATCATTGTCATATATATTACTCTTTGGACAATTGATCTTATATAATTGTCATTACTTAAGTAAATTATTGTTCAACTCATCTTGTTAGAATTGACACCGTAGCAAATTTCTTTTTCTATCAATTCTAGCTTCTTTTATTCAATATTTTAATTTAGGCTAAATCAAACAATTAATTAATTTAGTAAAAATTCCTTTAGTTTTTAAGTTCTAAAGTTAAGATTTGTTTGGGAACAAGCCGAAAGAGCCCTTCTGTCAACAAGACGAAATATCGTCTAAGCGACCGGTACTTAAGAGTTCCTAGTGAACCTCCGCTTGCTGGGATTCGACCCCTACAGCTAACCCAACCTTATCAAAACTTGAAAAACTAAAAATTTAAAGGTTTATTACTAAAATTATTTTAATTGTTAATTTTAGCTTAAAACCATCTTATTGAGTAAATATAATTTTTTAGACCTTAGAAATATGACTTCCAAGGAAGAGACTTTCTCTGCAAAGCCTGCAAAATTCAATGGCACATATTTCAAGAGGTGGCAGAGCCAGATGAAATTTTGACTTACCACTTTATAAATTATGCATTTTTGCAAGCAACTTATTGACCTCTCTATATCGGCCCGTCGATCGATATAAGAGAATTTTTTTTTAAAACAAAAATTGTATTTCAAATCCGTTGTTTTAATTACGATGGTTTGTTGTTGTTTTTTCATTGATCTATAGATGAAGTGTGAATGCCTTGTGGACAGCGCCTCGACGCACACAATCCTTCGGAAAAAAAAGCTATTTTTATAGCTTATATGATTATGACGGTCCCGTTATTACGATATCAGGACTATCAAACATAATAGAAGGATCTGGTGAAACAATTATATTGCTCCCAAATAAAACAAGACTAATAATAAAAGATGCACTATTCTCTCCTAAATCAAGTAGGAACCTCATAAGTTTCAAGGACATTCGTTTAAACGGATATCACTTAGAAACAAATGAAATAAATGAGGCAGAATATCTGTATGTTACTCGTCTAAAAGATGGTTCAAAAACTATCTTAGAACGATTCAAGGGACTCCCGTCGGGTCTCTATCATACTCATATTCAATCAACAGAAGCTAACATGATTGTGCACTAGAAGTGTCATTCATCACCAAAATTTAAACTTTGGCATAATAGACTGGGTCACCCAGGATCAACTATGATGAAACGAATCATAAGCCAATCCAGTGGACACAACCTGCAGAACCTGAAGATTCTTCAGAAGTATGATTACTCGTGTCTACCTTGTTTTCAAGGCAAAATTATAACGAGACCATCCCTTTTGAAAGTGGGACTAGAGTCTCCTAGCTTCTTAGAGAGAATTCATGGAGACATTTGCAGACCTATTCACCCCGCAAGTGGTCCATTTAGGTACTTTATGGTACTTATCGATGCATCTACTAAATGGTCTTATGTGTGCCTTTTGTCCACCCGCAACTTAGCTTTTTCTAAGCTATTGGCACAAATAATTAAGTTGCGGGCTCATTTCCCCGATAACCATATCAAAAAATTAAGACTTGATAATGCGGGTGAATTTACTTCACAGGTCTTTCAAGACTATTGCCAAGCAACTGGCATCGAAGTTGAACATCCTGTAGCTCATGTTCACACCCAGAACGGGTTAGCAGAATCTCTTATTAAGAGATTACAATGGATTGCTCGTCCATTGTTGATGCAGTCACAGTTGACTGTGGAAGCTTGGGGTCATGCTATATTGCATGTCGCATCACTTATTAGAATACGGCCTTCTGGAGGTCATATTCTATCTCCGATGCAGTTCGCTTATGGTTCACCTCCAAATATCTCTCATTTGAGAGTTTTTGGTTGTGCTATTTACGTCCCCATTGCTCCCCCACAGAGGACCAAAATGGGTCCACAACGTCGATTAGGTATCTATGTTGGGTTTGACTCACCCTCTATAATTAGATACCTAGAACCCCTGACGGGTGACGTATTTAAGACACGTCTTGATGACTATGAGTTTGATGAAGGATTATTTCCTAAACTGGGCACACAGTCTAAGAAGCCAGAAGCTTCTAAGACAATTTCTTGGGACACAAAAATTTTGTCTCATTTTGATCCGCGTACAAGTCAATGTGAAGATGAGATCCTGAAGATATTACATCTTCAGAACACTGTACATCTACTTTCGGATACATTTACTGACAACCAGAAGATTGTCAGATCACACGTCCCTGCTGCCAACACGCCAGCTAGGATTGACATCCCCAAAGATGTATGCAATCCGCCGGCAGCAGAAATGGCAATACCTCAATTAAAAAGAGGATGCCCACCAGGTTCAAGAGACAAAGTCCCTCGTAAAAGAAAAAACCCTGGAGAAATTAAGAAGATCCCAACACAGGATGGTGAGCTCAGATTAGCTACCTCTCCCCTCCTAGTTTCCCCTGAAGAGGAACAAACATGAGAAATATCATTAAATTATGTACGTACTGGAGAGGTACTGAACAGAAAAAGCACAGTCGTCGACGACGATTTTTCGTTCAATATTGCCGTTCACGTCACTGAAAATGACGATGACATTGATCCACGGTCTCTAGTGGAATGTAAACGCAGAGGCGATTGGCCAAAGTGGAACGAGGCAATAGGAGTAGAGCTGGACTCACTCTTGAAACGCAAAGTCTTTGGTCCAGTAGTCCAAACACCTGAAGGTGTAAAACCTGTGGGATATAAATGGATCTTCACAAGAAAAAGAAATGAACACAACATAGTTGTGCGCTACAAAGCACGCCTTGTAGCACAAGGTTTCTTCCAGAAACCGGGAATAGATTATGAAGAAACATATTCTCCGGTCATGGATGGGAATACCTTCAGATTCCTGATCAGCCTCTCTTCTCTTAAAAGCCTAGAAATGCAGCTCATGGACGTTGTGACTGCATATCTTTATGGCAATATAGATAAAGATATCTATATGAAACTCCCTGAAGGAAATAAAATTTCACCAGAGAAAACAGATAGACCTCGGGACACCTATTCTGTAAGGTTACAAAGATCATTGTACGGTCTTAAACAATCAGGAAAAATGTGGTATAACAGACTAAGTGAGTTTTTTGCTACGCAAGGATTTACTAATGATAAAGTATGCCCGTGTATCTTTATAAAAAGATTGGGAACAGGATTTGTTATAGTCGTCATTTATGTCGACGATTTAAATCTCATTGGATCTCCTGCAGAGATCACTGAGATATCTGAAAGCCTTAAGACAACTTTTGAAATGAAAGACCTAGGGAAAACAAAGTATTGTCTTGGCTTACAGATCGAACACCTAAAGGGTGGTATCCTGTTACACCAATCTACATATACACGAAGATTACTTAAACAATTCCACATGAATAAATGCCATACGCTTAGTACACCAATGGTCGTTCGATCATTGGACGTAAAGAAGGACCCTTTTCGTCCACTGGAAGAGGGGAAGGAATTATTAGGTCCTGAAGTACCTTACCTAAGTGCCATTGGGGCACTACTCTATATAGCTAACTGTACGCGTCCTGATATAGCGTTTTCAGTTAACTTATTAGCCAGATACAGTGCAGCGCCCACAAAGCGCCACTAGAATGGAGTGAAGCATCTTCTGCGCTACCTCTAAGGATCTATAGACCTAGGACTATATTACCCGAATAGTAGGTCTTCCACTTTACTTGGTTATTCAGATGCAGGTTATAGATCAGATCCCCACACAGAGAAATCACAAACTGGATTTGTGTTTACTTTCGGTGGTATGGCTATCTCCTGGAGGTCCGTCAAACAGACCAGTGTGGCTATCTCATCCAACCATTCTGAACTCCTGGCAATCCATGAAACAAGTAAGGAGTGTGTTTGGCTTCGCTCCGTCATTCAGCACATTTTGGCATCTACTGGCCTGAAGACTGGTGAACTTGAGCCTACGACCCTTTTTGAAGATAATGCAGCATGCGTAGCTCAACTTCAGAAAGGATACATAAAGAATGACAAGACGAATCACATATCCCCCAAATTCTTCTGGACGCACGACCTTCAAGAGAAGGAACAAGTCAAAATACAACAAATTCAATCTTGTAATAACTTAACAGATTTGTTTACCAAAACACTGCCACGATGTACTTTTATAAAGCTTGTAAGAGGAATAGGGATGAGGCAACAAAAAGACCTGCAAGCCTGAAGCTTGTATAGATCAGGGGGGAGTAAAACTATAGGATTGTACTCTTTTTCCTTAGGACTGATGGTTTTTTCCACTGGGTTTTCCACAGCTAAGGTTTTAATGATGCAAACCAAGTTTACTCTGGATCCAGCAGTATCCACCCCATTAGCTTATTGAATCCTGAATGTCACGCCCCAGTACCGAAATACGGAGACGGACTAGGCCAGCTACTCCATATGAGGTACGTAACGTCATACGGCGATCGTGGCTGTCGAGAGACTAGGGGGTATATGCTATAATCAAGTCTCCTATGGTCCCACAGAGTTCTATGTCTCAATCAATCAAGTCACATCAGTAATTAAATGAACATTAAAGATAAAGCAGTAAGGCATCCCCGACGCTTCATCAAAATGGTCATGAGAGACTAGCTTTATAATTTAGCTATCTCAGAGAGTCAGAAGTACAAAATTATACACAGCTGCAGTCTGTTTAATTACAATTATGTACTGACACAAAATATCGAGTAATCCGGCTAACAGGTGCCGGTGGCTAAACGCTGCAAAAGTATAAGCAGGAGTGGTGGAGAAGAAACCCACTCGAGTCCCCGAACCGCCATGCTCCTAGTATGCACCATGGATATCAGGGAGGAAGATCGTGTCCTCCGGCTCTGCTACGAGATCTGGCCAAATAAAACCAGCGGGGTCAGCCCCGAATAGCAAGTACCGCCAAAGGGACACAAGAGTTAAGATTTAAAAACCCAGTTAATAGAATGATTGATAATAGTAATACTTATGCTACTATTATAGGGTAGCGCAACATCCTCGAACACATATGGCACCCTTACAACCAAACAAGGACAAAAGGTGCCGCATGGAGTCGGGACGTGTCGTACTCTATAACTTCCACATAAGTTAAAAGGTATAAACAATAAAATCTCCTGATCGTGACTTCGGTCGATAGCCTATCGCAGCACAATAACCAACCCAACAATTAAACAAGAACATGGGTTGGATCGGGTACCACGATAGACCATGTTCCTCAGACATTCACAGAAGTAGCACTTCACAACCATAATAAATCTTCCGTTCATAACTTCGGTCCACAGCCGGTCATAGCACGATAACCAACCCAACAATCAAACAAGAACATGGGTTGGATCACGTACCATGATAGTCCACTTTTCTCAGTTATTCACGGAAGGTAATAGGATACAAGCAAGTCATTTTCACGGCCAATCAAGTCTACGAGTTTCTAGTGGGACGAGGTTATCCTCGCATCATGTTATTTAGAAAATCCTCAGATCGTATCTTTCCAGCAAGGCTAGCCAACCCAGGGGTTCGCGTAGACAGGTGTCATTGAGCACAGGTCCCTCGTAAGGCCACCTTGCCAAGACATATAATATATAGCAGGAATTAATCAGATACAGTCATCCGCTCGTTGCGGATAACACAGTATCCGTGGAGACCAGCCGGCACGTCAAGACAATATCTCAAGGCGGCTGGTGTAACACGATCTCGAGATTTTGCCCTCTCCATGCATCTAGTATGTTTAGTTGCCTAATTTAATCCTAGGTAAAATCTTGGACTCACATGTTGTGGCCTGCATGATTATCCCCCTAAAGTCGTACTTTAGTACGAGTACCCCAAAGAGGATCCATGTCAATCAGTATGTCAACATGTGCTACCCTCCTTAGTGTAATGCATCATTGCAAATACGCCACGTGGAGTTACGAGTCATTTGTCGAGCATGAACAAGAACTAGGACATTCAGGTACAGGTATCGGGTAGGAACACTTTGTTCTCCGGGGTCACATTAGTGCTCATATCACGCTCGGGACAAAAGGCGTAAGGATATAAAATGGGCATATAATATCTGATAAAATATCAAAAGCGTACGCACAAAAGCACGCACGCTCAAGGGGAGCTGCGTACGCGAAAAGTCACGTAGGCTCGCTCAAGGCCGCGTGCGTGAAAAGTCACGCAGGCTCACTCAAGGCAGCGTACGTGAAAAGTCACGCAGGCTCAAGGGGAGAGCTGCGTGAAAAGTCACGCTCGCTCAAGGGGAGAGCTGCGTGAAAAGTCACGCAGGCTCAAGGGGAGAGCTGCGTGAAAAGTCACGCAGGCTCAAGGGGAGACACGCTTCCAACAGGAAGCGTGCTCAAACAGGAGCACACTGTTCACTGTCTTCTCCAAACAGCAAGAACACCATGGATGAACCCAAAGCTGCAGAGCATCACAACTTGGCCATCCGAACTCCAAATCCGGATTTCCAAAGTTCCATCTTGGGTGAAATGGAATGCTCTTCCACATGGAAGCATCAAAAACCCATAAAATCCAACTAAAGTAGATCAAACCATGCAAAATCCGAAAATGATTAAAACTTAGATCTACAAAAATCAAAGCTTCAAAATGGAAATTTTCAAGTTCTAAACTAGTATAGATTGAGAAGAAGAACATGTTTTGGCAAATAGTTTTGTAAGAAATCATTGACAAAATTATGGATCCATCTCTTGAGCAAGTTGGTACTTGCCTTGGTTGGTGGAGGAAATAAATAAGAGGAAGTAAATGAGAGGAGAGAGAATGAGATGAGTTATATATAAAGATCTTGGATCCATGGGTTCATGATGAACCAAAGGGTTCATGATGAACCATTGGTGGACCAAGAATAGGTTACCCAATTGAGCCAAAACTGTAGGCCCAAATGCAGAAAATAAATTAGGAAATAATATTTTGTCGAATATTTTTGGGAAATGCATGAAGAAATACTGCATAATAAATATCGTATAAATTCAAGGTAAATATAATTTATCGGTTTACGTATTAAAATACGTATTCCAGGATTGGGGAGTGACATCTCTACCCTTCTTAGAAAAATTTTGTCGTCGAAATTTCAGCCAAGACATGATAGTGAAATCAGGGCAAGCAAGGCACAATCATATACAAGTTAACTATCATAGCAGTTATTATCATACATCACAAAGCGCAAAACAAGAGGTGCAGATAAGCATGGAATCGTGTTAATAAGGTGCATAAATATACCTTATTAGTCAAACAAATACGGATACCGAGATCTGATCTCGTCCTCGCGCTCCCAGGTTGACTCTTCCGAAGAGTGATGGTTCCAAGAAACACGGACAAGGCTTATCGTCCGATTCTTGAGTACCTTCTCTCGTCGGTCCAAAATAGACACGGGTTGTTCCTCGTAAGTTAGGTTGGTACCAACGACTAACTCAGAATGATCGAGGACATGACTCAGATTCGGGACATACCCACGTAATTGGGACACATGAAACACATCATGTATGCCAATCAACGAAGGCGGAAGGACAAGTCGATAAGCCACATCGCCTACCCGAGCGAGAATCTTAAAAGGACCAACGTATCTTGGACTAAGCTTTCCTCGGGTTCTAAATCTGATGATACCCCGAGTAGGCAAAATTCGCAGAAACACTTGGTCGCCAACTCTGAACTCTAGAGGCCTACGATGCTGATCTGCCTAATGACGATGTCGGTCCTGTGCAACTCGAAGGTACTCTCTGACCAACTTAACTATCTCCACTGTCTGCGTGATCATCTCTTGTCCCAACAACTTCCGTTCTCCGACGTCGTCCCATGCCAAAGGGGACCTGCACTTCCTTTCGTACAATGCTTCGAACGGGGCCATCTGAATGCTAGCCTGATAGCTGTTGTTATAGGAGAACTCCACTAGATGAAGGTGATCCTCCCAAGATTCGCCAAAATCCAAGGTACATGCCCGCAGCATATCTTCTAACGTCTGAATGGTTCTTTCTGATTGCCCGTCAGTTTGTGGATGATAAGCAGTACTGAATCTTAACCTGGTTTCCAAACTTTGGTGTAAGCTTCGCCAAAAATGGGAAGTAAACCGCGTATCCCGATCTGATACTATACTAACTGGAACACCGTGCTGCCTTACTATCTGCTTCATGTATATTTCTGCTATCTGTTCAGTAGTCTGTCCAACTCGGAAGGGAAGGAAATGAGCGACCTTCGTGAGTCGATCTACTATTACCCAGACTGCATTCTTGCCAGCCGGGGATCTAGGTAAACCGGTCACAAAATCCATCGTGATGTGCTCTCATTTCCATTCTGGGATAGGAAGCTGCTGTAGCAATCCTGCTGGTCTCTGCTGCTCGACTTTCACCTGCTGACATACCAGACACTTGGATACAAATCTCGCTATCTCTCTTTTCATGCCATTCCACCAAAAGAACTGCCTGATATCTCGATACATCTTCGTCCCTCCAGGATGAATGGTGTAAATAGAACTATGAGCTTCGGACATAACTTCTTGCCGAAGGTCTTCACTCGGTACACAGAGTCTGTTTCCAAACCTGAGCGTACCATCTTCATGAATCACTAACTCCTTCCTACGGTCTGATTCACACTCCGACCGCAACTTCTGAATCTATGGATCTCCTGCTTGTGCTGCCCTTATCCTCTCTACTAAGGTTGACTGAATCTGCATACTGGTCATTCTTCCTATATCCCTTGGCAAAACTACTTCGATTTCCATACTCTGAAGGTCTTCTAAAATATGCTTCTGCGAGGTCAAGATAAAGGCATTGTCTCTCCTACTCAGTGCATCTGCAACTATATTCGCCTTGCCTGGATGATACTGAAGATCTAAGTCAAAATCCTTCAGTAGTTCTAACCATCTTCTTTGCCTCATGTTCAAATCTCGCTGCGTGAATACGTATTTCAAACTCTTATGATCAGTATAGATCTCTACCCGATCTCCGTATAAATAATGCCTCCACAACTTGAGTGAAAACACCACAGCTGCTAACTCCAAATCGTGAGTCGGGTAATTCTTCTCATGGTCTCGAAGCTGTCGAGACGCATATGCTATCACCTTTCCGTGCTGCATCAATACACATCCAAGACCCTTTCCAGATGCGTCACAATATACTGTAAAGCCTCCCGCTCCTACTGGAAGCGTCAAGATCGGGGCTGAGATCAATCTCTTCTTCAATTCTTCAAATGATGCCTGACAGCTAGCTGACCAAACAAACTCTACGTCCTTGTGCGTCAAACGCGTTAAGGGCGTAGAGATCCTGGCAAAGTCCGCCACGAACCTTCTGTAGTAACCAGCTAATCCTAGGAAACTTCGCACTTCTGCAACCGTTCTCGGGACTGGCCAATGCTCTACGGCCTCAATCTTCTTCGGATCCACTGACACTCCTGCCCCAGAAATTACATGCCCCAGGAACAAAATGTGATCTAACCGGAATTCACACTTGTCGAGCTTCGCATAAAGTTGATGCTCCCTCAATATCTGTAAGACAGTCCTAAGATGTTTCTCATGCTCCTCTTCACTGCTGGAATAGACAAGAATGTCATCTATGAACACCACCACAAATTTATCCAAATACGGCAGAAAGATACGGTTCATTAAATCCATGAATACTGCGGGAGCGTTGGTTAGTCCAAAGGGCATTACTAAAAACTCATAATGCCCATATCTAGATCTGAATGCTGTCTTCGGTATGTCTTGCTCCCAGACTCTTACTTGATAGTATCCTGACCGAAGATCGATCTTGGAAAAGATGTTGGCCTTGCTCAACTGGTCAAACAGGTCATCAATCCTTGGTAGTGGATACTTATTCTTCACTGTTACTGCATTCAGCTTGCGGTAGTCGATGCACATCCTCGTCGACCCATCCTTCTTGGGAATTAGAATCACTGGCGCGGCCCAGGGAGATTTACTGTCTCGGATGAATCCCTTAGACTTCAACTCTTCTTCATGTTGATACAACTTATCCTGTTCTGACGGCGATATTCTGTAAACTCTGTCTGCAATAGGCCTCATTCCAGGGTTCAACTCAATGGTAAATTCTACCTCTCTGACTGGGGGTATCCCTGGGAGCTCATCAGAAAAGACGTCGAGAAAACCTTCGACCACTCTCGGAATCTGTCATGGCTCTGACATTGCTGCTGAGATGACGCCTCCAGCCTGATTCTTCAAGGTTCGAGTAAAGATAAACTGCTTTATCCCAGGAACGCTGAATATGACCCTACCTCCTCTGCAATCAATTATCGCATGACTGTCTCTCAACCAGTCCATGCCAAGAACGACATCAAAATTCTCCATAGGGAATTCAATCAATGATGCGGGCAGTAAATGCCCACACACCTCCACCGGACATGAAAAGTGCACTCTGCTAACTTCTACGAGCCCATTGCCGGTGAGTATATCCATCCTCTCCGGCAATGCCTCAAACACTAATCCAATCCGTGTAGCATATTGTGCAGAGATGAATGAATGAGTAGCGCCTGAATCAAATAATGCAACAGCGAGAAATGAGGTGACAAGAATTTTACATGCCACCACGTCACTAGACGCTAGAGCCTCTCCCAAGGATAATGTGAGAGCCTGTCCCTGGCCCCGCTGAGCTCCTTGTTGCGGCCTTCCTCGACCATGCTGTTGCTGCCTCTGAGGGCCTTCGACTTCATGTGCCTGGCGGAACATCTGAGCCTGCGTTGGTAGACGCTGGGCTAGGGGCCTTACTGCTAATACTGGCCCTCCACTCGGGGTTGCCACCGGAGCTGACAATGCTGGAAACTGCTGAGCTGGCCCTCCTGGCCTCTGCATTACAGGACAAGTGGAGATACGGTGGTCTGAACTACCACACCTCAAGCATAAGCCATTCACTGACCGGCACACCTCCCTCGTGTGCCCTGCCTTCCCACAGAATGTACAGCCCTGGGGTGCTCCCTGACGTTGTTGTTGGTTCCTCGGCTGCTGATGCCGAACTGGCACTGTATTAGTTGACACGGCCGTCCTCCACGGCGCTCCTGCATCATGAATACGTACACCGGGTGCTGGTACCGATGTTCGCTGCATTGCTCCTCCGCCAACCTGGGAATGAGATCTCTTCTGACCTCCTGTCCTCGATGCCAACCTCTGCTGGGTAAGCTTGTACCTCCGAGCGGCCGTCAAAACAACGTGAAACGTCTGGTAGTCGTGTCCTTCCACAAGCTGTAATAGTTCCAAATGAAGTCCCTGTTGGAACCTCATAGCTTTCTCTGGCTCTGTTGCCACCATTGCTGGTGCAAAACGGCACAATCGGCAGAACTCTGCTGCATACCCATCTACGGTCTTGCATGCTTGCTTGAGACTGATAAACTTCTGCTGGAGCTCATATCGAGCTACTACGCAAAATACTTGGCCTTGAATCTGTCACTGAAGGTGGTCCAACGAACAGGGCATCTTGCACCAACTTCTTCTGATGCCCACCAGTCGCGGACAAGATCCTGAAGTACTAATTTGACCTGATCAACCTTCTCATCATCTGGAACCTTGGCTGCCACAAGAATGGCTTCGATGTCTTGAATCCAGGCATCCGCAGTGATGGCATCCTCCGTGCCATCAAAATACCTCGGGTTTAAGAGACGAAACCTTCCTGATGCTCCCGAGTCAGCCCCGACACTCCTCTCAAGAGCTAACTGAATCCCTTGGTTCAGCAACACGTTCTGCTCCTGCTGCCGAGTCTGTTGCTATTGGTTAGTGACAAGAAACCCCCGGATGATCTCCAGGAGTGCTACGGCGTCTGGTACTGCCGTCGCTGCTGGTGCTGCAGGAGTTTTAATAACCGGCGGCTGCACTGCCTCTGGTTCTATTTCTGCTCGTGTCTGTCCTGGGGAAGGTTCTCTCCCCTGCTGGCGCCCAGTTGAGCCATGCTCTTGCTGCTCTTCCTCATGGGCCTCACCCGCTACTGAGAATGAAGCGCCCCTATAGAGAAAGATATAAGATTATCAAGTCCGAACGAGGAAGATTTCGAGGATGCAAGTCAGGTTAGAGATCAAGGCAAGGACAGAGAATTCGAAACAGAATTTCAAGGGGAACAAGTTTTGATTGAGACTCCTAATAATTCGTAATACCCCACAAGTCTGAAAATTAGACCTGCATGGGCCACCACTAAAACCTTGTCACGCCCTAGTACCGAAATACGGAGACGGACTAGGCCAGCTACTCCATATGAGGTACGTAACGTCATACGGCGATCGTGGCTGTCGAGAGACTAGGGGGTACATGCTACAATCAAGTCTCCTATGGTCCCACAGAGTTCTATGTCTCAATCAATCAAGTCACATCAGCAATTAAATGAACATTAAAAATAAAGCAGTAAGGCGTCCCCGACGCTTCATCAAAATGGTCATGAGAGACTAGCTTTATAATTTAGCTATCTCAGAGAGTCAGAAGTACAAAATTATACACAGCTGCAGTCTGTTTAATTACAATTATGTACTGACACAAAATATCGAGTAATCCGGCTAACAGGTGCCGGTGGCTAAACGCCGCAAAAGTATAAGCAGGAGTAGTGGAGAAGAAACCCACTCGAGTCCCCGAACCGCCATGCTCCTAGTATGCACCATAGATATCAGGGAGGAAGATCGTGTCCTCCGGCTCTGCTACGAGATCTGGCCAAACAAAACCAGTGGGGTCAGCCCCGAATAGCAAGTACCGCCAAAGGGGCACAAGAGTTAAGATTTAAAAATCCAGTTAATAGAATGATTGATAATAGTAATACTTATGCTACTATTATAGGGTAGCGCAACATCCTCGAACCCATATGGCACCCTTACAACCAAACAAGGACAAAAGGTGCCGCATGGAGTCGGGACGTGTCGTACTCTATAACTTCCACATAAGTTAAAAGGTATAAACAATAAAATCTCCTGATCGTGACTTCGGTCGATAGCCTATCGCAGCACAATAACCAACCCAACAATCAAACAAGAACATGGGTTGGATCATGTACCACGATAGACCATGTTCCTCAGACATTCACAGAAGTAGCACTTCACAACCATAATAAGTCTTCCGTTCATAACTTCGGTCCACAGCCGGTCATAGCACGATAACCAACCCAACAATCAAACAAGAACATGGGTTGGATCACGTACCATGACAGTCCGCTTTTCTCAGTTATTCACGGAAGGTAATAGGATACAAGCAAGTCGTTTTCACGGCCAATCAAGTCTACGAGTTTTTAGTGGGACGAGGTTATCCTCTCATCATGTTATTTAGAAAATCCTCAGATCGTATCTTTCCAGCAAGGCTAGCCAACCCAGGGGTTCGCGTAGACAGGTGTCATTGAGCACAGGTCCCTCGTAAGGCCACCTTGCCAAGATATATAATATATAGCAGGAATTAATCGGATACAGTCATCCGCTCGTTGCGGATGACACAGTATCCGTGGAGACCAGCCGGCGCGTCAAGACAATATCTCAAGGCGGCTGGTGTAACACGATCTCAGGATTTTGCCCTCCCCATGCATCTAGTATGTTTAGTTGCCTAATTTAACCCTAGGTAAAATCTTGGACTCACATGCTGTGGCCTGCATGATTATCCCCCTAAAGTCGTACTTTAGTACGAGTACCCCAAAGAGGATCCATGTCAATCAGTATGTCAACATGTGCTACCCTCCTTAGTGTAATACATCATTGCAAATACGCCACGTGGAGTTACGAGTCATTTGTCGAGCATGAACAAGAACTGGGACATTCAGGTACAGGTATCGAGTAGGAATACTTTGTTCTCCGGGGTCACATTAGTGCTCATATCACGCTCGGGACAAAAGGCGTAAGGATATAAAATAGGCATATAATATCTGATAAAATATCAAAAGCGTACGCACAAAAGTACGCACGCTCAAGGGGAGCTGCGTACGCGAAAAGTTACGCAGGCTCACTCAAGGCAGCGTGCATGAAAAGTCACGCAGGCTCACTCAAGGCAGCGTACGTGAAAAGTCACGCAGGCTCAAGGGGAGAGCTGCGTGAAAAGTCATGCAGGCTCAAGGGGAGAGCTGCGTGAAAAGTCACGCAGGCTCAAGGGGAGAGCTGCGTGAAAAGTCACGCTCGCTCAAGGGGAGAGCTGCGTAAAAAGTCACGCAGGCTCAAGGGGAGAGCTGCGTGAAAAGTTACGCAGGCTCAAGGGAAGACACGCTTCCAACAGGAAGCGTGCTCAAACAGGAGCACACTGTTCACTGTCTTCTCCAAACAGCAAGAACACCATGGATGAACCCAAAGCTTTAGAGCATCACAACTTGGCCATCCGAACTCCAAATCCGGATTTCCAAAGTTCCATCTTGGGTGAAATGGAATGCTCTTCCACATGGAAGCATCAAAAACCCATAAAATCCAACTAAAGTAGATCAAACCATGCAAAATCCGAAAATAATTAAAACTTAGATCTACAAAAATCAAAGCTTCAAAATAGAAATTTCCAAGTTCTAAACTAGTATAGGTTGAGGAGAAGAACATGTTTTGGCAAATAGTTTTGTAAGAAATCATTGACAAAATTATGGATCCATCTCTTGAGCAAGTTGGTACTTGCCTTGGTTGGTGGAGGAAATAAATGAGAGGAAGTAAATGAGAGGAGAGAGAACGAGATGAGTTATATATAAAGATCTTGGACCCATGGGTTCATGATGAACCAAAGGGTTCATGATGAACCATTGGTGGACCAAGAATAGGTTACCCAATTGAGCCAAAACTGTAGGCCCAAATGCAGAAAATAAATTAGGAAATAATATTTTGTCGAATATTTTTGGAAAATGCATGAAGAAATACTGCATAATAAATATCGTATAAATTCAAGGTAAATATAATTTATCGGTTTACGTATTAAAATACGTATTCCAGGATTGGGGAGCGACCCTGAAGTTTTTCATAAGTGGATCCAAGGAAATGGATGAATAAGGGGGAGTGTTGTGAAACCCTTACTATTCACCATTATGTCATGAGTTACACATGACCCTTGGGATCATGTAACTCATGACCCTTGGGTTATGTAACTTATGACCCTTGGGTTGCCCCTTATCCCTATATATATGGCCCTTGCCATATGATGAAATGAGAGGAAAAAAGATTATTCTACGATATCTAGTATCCCTTCAAACAGTTTATAGGTTTTGTACTCTAATTTTTGTCCCTAAGGCACTAGATTAGTGGTAGTGTAGGAGGCCGCCTGAGCATAGATCTCGGGTTCAAATCTTCCTGGACGGCTGGGTAGCTTTGGGTAGGAGTGGGCACGGGTCGTACCAGGTCCAAATTTGATGGACCGTACCCGTTAATTTGAGGGACGGGACAAGATGGGTCCAAAAAAATTAGAACCGGAACAGATTCGACCAGTTCGAAACGGGTCCAAACGGATCAAAAAAATTTAAAAAATTCTAGAATATTAAACATTTACATATATTCTATTATCTATAAGAACAAAACAAGTCTTATGTCTTTCCAAATTTCTAGAATTTGTTTACTAAACAATACAATGTTCTATTATCTATAGACTATAAATCACCCCTATAGCAACATAGATGAACTTGAAAATAACACGCCAAACTGCAACTACACTTGATGTCCTAGAACTCATCAAGTGGATTAGACTATTCCGTATTCGACACACCCATCCTCTAGGTCTCCAAAAACCTGGAGGCTCAGGCCGACTCCCGACTCCCAGGTCCGGATACCATTGGCTATTGTCAAACAAATGCAACACTGAAAGATTGGATAACCAAAAGTTCATGTTCACCAATGCAAACAGATGGAACCAAGTCTATAATAGCAAAAAAATTCAAAATTTGATAAGCAAAAAAATATATACACCTAGAAACGGGTCCGTCCGGGACTCATTTATTTTTGAAAATAGGACCCGCCATGCCCCGTTAGTGTCACACGATCTGTCCCGGCCTGTGCCGTTTAAATTATAAAGTTTAGGATCCGACTTGTTTGGACATTTTATGGTTCGGGCCGGATCGGAACCGCGGGTCTTGGAACCATATGCCCAACCCTAGCTTTGGGCCACGGTCCAGCTTAGATAAAGGACACCTAAAAAAACTCTTTTTTTTCTTCATTTTTTCTATTATAGCATCTTTTCAATATGTGATGGGTGTTGTCTTTGTACTCATGTTTAGAGTTTAATAAAAAAACCAAAAGTAAAAATTCATGGTATAAATTTTTAATTAAACATATTAGGACTTAAAACTATAAACTGGTAGAAAATCCAGAGTCTAAATACTAATTAACCCTTTCAAGAAATAAACATATTTACGAACAGTTTTGATTTTTCACAAAGAAGTCCAAATTTTACTCTTTTCTTTTCTTTGCTTCTTTCTTCTTTTAACTCCGGCAAACAATGAATGTTAATTCTTCCAAACATCAAATTTTGAAAACAAAAAGAAAATTATATCCCAATTTAAAGATTCTTTTTTTCCCTGAAATTTTAATTTATTGTAGCCAAACAAATTTAAATAGAATTTGTTCATAGCATTTATAACAAAATACTGATGTAAAGCTTTTTACAATTGTAGTCAAATTTTTCTTTAGTATCTGCCACGAAAAGGAAAAATAACTGCATGCATATCCAAGGTTTATCCCATCCATTTTTATCGCACTTGGATCGTCTTCTACTCCAAATTATTACAACTAGACAACTCCCATTGCATTCCCTACACATGGCAATACTCACATTCATATACATGCCCCTTCTTTTGTACCCACTAAAACTAGCATACAAGCATACAATAAATAAAAGGAGTAAATAAATCCCCGGAAATAAATAGACATAGAAATCAGGACTGACCAAGACATGAGAGAAATAACTGAAAGTAAGTCTTGCAATGCAATCCAAGTCGGTCAATCAAAAACCGCGACTTGATACAGTTAACTAGTTAGGGTTATCATAAATCCTGGTTACTAACATATACAAGTTGAGGTTTGGGGAGACATGGATTGTAGATTGTCCATATTATACCGTGGACTAGCTAAACTGGCAAGAAGGCAAGGGCATAACTTGATGGTGAGCCAAATAACATATATCTTGGTATAAAAGTGCATCACTTGACGGTTAGCTAGAAATGTGCCTCTCACAAAGAGAGCTCCATAACTAGTACATGGCCAGCCCTAGTCAGTAGGACTACATGAAACACGAAATCCTCTCATCCCAATGTTCTAGGTTAATCATATTTAGTTAATTAATCTTATTATTTTAACTTTAGTTACAGGATGTGGGTGTCCAAGGACTCACCCTATCATAATGTTCCCCTTAAGGGTATACTGGACTAGAAAAGTAGGTTAAACAACCAAAAATAATATCTTGACAAAGTAGAACCCACGGTGCTAGAAATTATAAAAATCAAGAGTACGCTGCGACGAGCCACCTAAAGAGACATAGATACATGACTAGAAAGCTGGACTTATCTTTCTGGAATCAGAAATATCGATATACATGCTAGGAGAAGGCCAAACATATCAATATACTTCCATCATGAGACTCACTTTAAGAGAAAATGATCCAACATAAGGGATACGTCTGTATCTGAAATTATTCATGAATATTATAAGTGATAATTTGATTTGAAGCTTTGGACTTGAAATTAACTCAATTTGAAGTACATAACAGGGCCATACTTGTATGGGGTACCATCCCCTAACACAAACAAGACATAGCAGTCATACATGATATGGTAAACTAGAATATAGTTGAAATAGCTAAAGAAATTGATAGAAATAAAATAGGAATTTTATATCAAAAAATATTAATATTGTCGACGAATCTGAGATATGTTCGATACGGGAGATCCGATCGTTTGTTCCTCGTGAAATTTGACCTACATACTTACAAGAATACATGGATATTGTGTGCCAATTTTTAAGGATATCGTTGATCAAATCGATATTCAAATCAATCGCTAAAAGTGGATAAAATAGAGTTGTTCTTGAAGGATACTACCAGACAGTTTATCGGTGGTATACTGCTCGGGTAAAAAAATAATAGAAGCGATGTTATGGATCGACATAAAACTGTCGATCGATACACTTCAAAAAAATTATCTAACAAGTGCAGTGTGATATAAACTCTTTGTAAATGAAATATGGTGAGAATCACATGGGTCCATGGCTTGTGTAGCAGATTTGGGTAATATCAATACAAATCACAAAAACAATTGGAACTAGACTGATACTCGATTGACTCGAGTTTTGTTGAAGGCAGTAGACACAACACATCAGTACTCAATATTGTAATATATACAACATAACAAAATCTAAGAGTTCTACATCAAGTTCAACTCAAATCCCTATAAATGAAAGAATTTATTAAGAGAGCAAGAAGTGCTTGCCTATGGGAGGATGATATGATCATACATAGTCTAGAATGCAGTATCATACTTATGTCCATCTCTAGGCCAACTCAATAGTGCACACCTCTCTCCCACAACACTTGTGAGCTCAAGGGAGTGGATGGTGAGAGGGTGAGAGAAAATATCTATCTTCCTCTTCTAACACTTAAGAGAGAAAGAGATAAGGAAGTTAGTGAAGGGGATAAAGAGGGTTAAACTCTCTTATAAACTTTGTAGATCAAATCACAGTCGCTTGATCTCGATCCAATGGCTGATATTGACATATAGGGCTCGATTCCACTTAGTTTAGCGTCAACAGTATATTGACAGTATACCGCCAACAATGCCAAACTTAAGGAAACCCTAATATCAAGGTACTGCTCTATACGTTGTTCCTAGCTAGGAAACATAGTAGTGACATAGGTCTCTACTGATCTCAAGAAGGGTTTCACATGTTGGCACAATTTTTGAGAAATCCTAAAATCTTGCACGTCTTTAATAGTTTATTAATGAAAATCAGAGTATCGTACTAGATGGCTCATGCGATCCCTGATGCACACCAAACGAAAAAATTCCCAAAAATTAGTAAATCCATCATTATATCATGACACGATATCGATAGTCTAGGGCTCGCATCACGACAATCTACTATCCTTGACTATGATACCGAAATCACAAAAATAAAGAAAAATATAATACATAATAAATTCATGTGTATCTGTATAATAATACTGATACTGTGAGACGAGCCTCACATTGGATCCTCTTGATTAACTTTTGAGTTCTATCTTATCTTTTATTATGTTGGTACTTCCTTCCAGTGAGTTCTTCTTTCACCTATTATGATCTACTTTATTCTGTTTTGTAGTATTGATGTTATTGTCTATTAACCCGTTACTGGTTCTGTTGATATTAATATATTGTGCACGAGATTCTGTAATGCATCCCAACATACATCACACACTAATATCCAAACATCCATCACAAACTAATATCCAAATATCTACCATTATCCCAAACATTCACCAATATCAATGTGACAATATCCGAAATTCACAAATATTCAACATTTACAAAACATTTCCAAACATTCAAATACAACAACATCAATGAGAAGGAGGAGGTGGATCGTCCGCTGATGGTAATACCTGCTGCGCTCGACGAAGATACTCCTCCACCATGTGTGCCGACAGGGTATCAAAGACATGGCCTGAAAGTTGGCATAGCTGCTCTAGCGACATCATGTCAAGGAGTGTCGTCACAGTAGAAGACGGTATCAGAGGGGCATTAGGGTAAAAAAAAAGACCCCCGACGGAAGAAGGACTGGGAATATTCGAAACACCGGGAGCAGCAGTAGAAGGACCGGTACCAGAAGAACTGGGAGCAGACGGACCAGGAGCAGAAGAACCAAGAGCAGTAGAAGGACGTGGATAGTACGTGGTCATATGCTCCCGTAAGTCCGATACCGCCTCGGTAAGAATCGTAAGCTGTGTCCTCACATCATCGCCTACTAGGGTCGCGGGAGGAGGAGGCGGGGGCGGTGAAAATCTCGGAATCGACGCCTGTAACGACACCAGGGAGCCGCATCCGTAGAGGCGCCCTTTTCTAAAGCCGCCGACGGTATCTACGAATATGTCGTTGAAGCGAGCGGCCATAGAAGAGGACGCCTGGGTGGGTGTCGTTTTGCTGACATCCTCGACAGCAGGGGCTGAACCCGTCTGAGGGCCTCACGATACGCAGCCTATCCAATGAATGTGTTTATACAATAATTTTTCCTAAGTTATAATCTAAATCCTATATTTTCCTAAGTTATAGTCTGAATCCTAAGTTTACCTAATTAAGTTAACAAAACTTATAATTCAAACATAAATCTCATAAACGTAAGTACTTACATCAGTCTCCTTGGCCCTCTCATTGACGAAGCTTCCGTCCTTCTGCCTCTTGTGCGTATACTGGAATACATCGTGTATGGTGACCGAGTCCGCCTCTTTTCCCTCCTTTACCGCACGTTGGGCCTGCATATGAAATATTCATAGAATTTAATTAACTTCGTATATTAATATTACCGAATTAGATAGTGGAAAGAATTTGTGGTATCTCACCAGATCTGTACGCATCTCTGTGTGGGGCCTTAATTCCCCCGTATGCAGACCCGCGGTCCGTCGATTCGCCTTCGCTTTCTCCGATTTTTGCTTGTATGCAGGAGTATCCATCTCCTCCAAGATCTGATCATAATACTCCTGTCGGATCTAATCCTTCTTCGAATGTCCAGAGCGAAGGTCATACACCGGTCCCGTATCTTCTTCCCGACGGCGCTTCTGTAGGTCCTGCGGATCGCCTCCTCGCGATGGGGGGGCACCAGAACGTCCTCTGACATACAAATTCAATTATCACATAATTAAAAAAATGGTGGATTAAAGAGTAATTAATAATTAACCACAAGATATATATATATATATATATATATATATATATATATATATATATATAATCACCAGATCTGTACGCATCTCTGTGTGGGGCCTTAATTCCCCCGTATGCAGACCCGTGGTCCGTCGATTCGCCTTCGCTTTCTCCGATTTTTGCTTGTATGCAGGAGTATCCATCTCCTCCAAGATCTGATCATAATACTCCTGTTAGATCCAATCCTTCTTCGAATGTCCAGAGCGAACGTCATACACCGTGTCCCGTATCTTCTTCCCGGCGGCGCTTTTGTAGGTCCTGCGGATCGCCTCCTCGTGATGGGGGGGCACCAAAACGTCCTCTGACATACAAATTTAATTATCACGTAATTAAAAAAATGGTGGATTAAAGAGTTATATATATATATATATATATAAATATATATATATATATATATATATATATATATATATATATATATATATATATATATATATATATATATATATATATAAGCGGATCAAAAGCCCCCCTTAAAAAATCCCCTAAAAAAACCCCTCACTCTAATCCGTAATTTAATGTTAATATTAATGTTAATATTAATGTTAATGTTAATATTAATGTTAATATTAACATTAAATACTAAAATTAACATTAAACTTAACATTAAAATTAATATTAACATCAATATTAACATTAACATTAATACTAAAAAAAATATTAGCATTAACATTAATATTAACATTAACATTAATATTAACATTAATATTAAGAATTAAAGTGAAGGGGTTTTTAGGGGGTTTCTAAGGGGGCTTTTGATCCGCTCCATATATATATATATATATATATATATATATATATATACCAAAAATATATATATATATATATATATATATATATATATATATACCCTCATCTCGTCGAGCCAGGCGTACTGCAAGTCCAGGGTCACCTCAAAAAAATTGAGGTAGGGGCCATGGTAGTTATTCCGGATAATGTGCCCTAGAATTTTGGCAACATCCCACAGAAAAAATCTACAAAGAAGCAACGACTGGATTATTAACTTGAATAAATGAAACAAATTTAATGAATTAACTTAGATTTACTTACGATTCACCCGCAGGCCATAGCTCTCGTCGGAACTCGTCCATCGGCCTATCTGGTGGCGTCGGAGGATTCGTGGCTTCGTGCATGTACTCACCAGTAATCGGATGTAACTGAGTTCGGGGGTACTATGGGGCCTACCGTGCAGTAACTAGTAGATCCGCTGGTGGATCCGCTGGTGGAATGGATCCGTCAGTGGATGGAGTCGCAGGACTTGATGAAGGTGACGATAGCCCCGGAGTAGATCGACGGCGGGATGAATCTGTGCCCGGGGTACTCTCCGAGTCGGGATCGCTAGATGGGGTCACATCTTGGAAATATTGAAGGTGACCATGACCACTACCACCAGCACCACCACGACGCCCACGCCCACGACCAGGACCACCATCACCATCACCAGCACCACCACCACCACCAAAACCACCAGCACCACGACCAACACCACCACCACGACGAGTGCTAGCCACCATGGCCTGTAAATAGAACACATAAACATAATTAACAATATAGAAGTATAAATGAATATAAAACTAAATTAAAATATATATACCACCAGCAGGACGACGAGTGCCGCCGCGACAAAAAGAACTAGGAGTGCCATCTGTAAAAAAAAATCATACAATAAGTAGATGATCGAACGATAAAAGCATGAACTGAAATAAGAATGCATAAGTTTAAACTAAATTCACTAAGTTAGTTGTAAGTAATTTTATGAGGTCAAACTATATTCACTAGGTTAATTAGTAGGAAGTGTTTTTATGAGGTAAAAGTAAATTCATTAAGTTAATTGGAAGTGTTTTTAATATATACTAATATTTAATCTAATCATCATCATCGTCATCGTCCTCGTCCTCAGCCTGGTCTTCATCTTCATCCCCATCCTCATCCTCATCGTCGACTTCATCTGTATCCTCATCCTTATCAAGTTCTTCTTCTTCTTCTTCTTCTTCAGCCTCAATACTTGGGACAAGACGCCTCTTTCTCCCCTGGTTGGCAGCTAAGTCTTGTGTATCAACCTCTTCCTCCCCTCTATTTTCTTCAACAATATCTTTAACATCCATGGTATCCGACTGTTGTCCCAAGTATTAGGTTTTTTTGATCTGGTCCTCTTGGTATGCTGGGTCTCCAACATTGAATGTATTTCTAGATTTAATCTTGTATACTTCCCACCAGTCAAATCGATCTCTACGATGCCTTGGGTAGCTTGTATAGTAGACTTAAACAGCCTGACTTACTATCGCAAACGTGTTGGACCCTCTATACCTCCTGCGATGATTTATATCGACGAATCCAAATTTTTTATCGATTCTCCAACCGATATTTGGTGTCATATCGAACCACTCACATTTGAACATCACAATATGCATATCGTATGGGACAGTATATTATAAATCTATAATATCTCGAAGCACTCCATAATAGTCAAAGTTTGGCTTATCGTCATAGATGGTGCCTCTTATGCAAATACCAGAATCCTTGGTACTGAAACCGTCATTGAGAAATTCAGCATTTATAGCATTCTGAGTTGCCTTAAACTTGAAGCCATTAACGACATAGCCTGGCCAAGTCTTTGTATGCTTCTTCGGTCCCAATGCCAAATAACGAATGCTCTCATTTATGAGTGTTGTTTCAGGCCATAAAACCTGTAAACAAATATTGATAATTAAAATGTTTTAGATGCATATATTTTAATGGTAGCCGTATAACATATTATCTCAGTTACTTACGTATTTGTGAAACTAGGACGAAAAGGTACAGTCAACCTCTCTTTGAAGTCCCTCATCGGTAATATCGGATGTCCTCATTTTGACTTCATCTCTAAATACACTGTTGGAGAGAATAAAAATAAGTGTAATCACTTACTTCACCAAATTAGAGATTATAACGAGTGTAAGTGTAGTCACTTACTTCTCCAAATCTCTCACTTTTTGTATGTCACAATTTACCAAGACATATCGGTTAGCGACATCATACTCATCGTCAGTCAACCACCATTTCTTACTAGCTCCAATAGGCTTGCCCTTTATATTGAATATACCTCCATCCTCAACGTCTTCGTCATTCCTTTGAGGTCTATTTCGATATGTCTGGACATAAGTATCGAAATAAATGGAGCAAAAGTTTGATACCTACTCGATAAGATATGCTTCGCATATCGAAGCCTCTATATGAGCCTTGTTGCCAACTTTCTTCTTTAGATGGTGTAGGTACCTAGAGAGATAAATTATCTTAAGAATTAACAATGAATTGTAAAATCCATTTAAATTATATTAATTTTTATTTACCTTTCAAATGGGTACATCCATCGATAATGAACAGATGCACCGACACGGGCTTCGTATGCTAGATGAATCGGTAGAAGCTCCATGCTGTCGAAGAAGCCCGGTGGAAATATTCTCTCTAACTTGCAAATTGTTAAGACAATCTTCTCCTCAAGTTCAAGCATATGTTGTACCGTCAATTAGTTGAACAAATATCCCTAAAGAATGTAGATAGCTCGACTAACAGAACCCATACAGCAGAAGGCAACAACTCTCTCAAAGCAATAGGCAGTAATCTTTCCATAAACACGTGGCAGTCATGACTCTTCATTTCTGTTAGCTTGCGTTCATTAAGATCAACGCATCTAGACAAATTTAACATACAGTCGTCGGAAAATCTTAAAGTAGATATCCACTTGTAGATTATTAATCTATCTTCCTTGCTCAATGTGTATTGCACTATCGGCTTAGTTAATTGTCCACCAGCTTCCCTTTGTATCAAGTTTAGATAAGGATGCTTGCATATCTCGGCTATGTCTTGTCTTGTTTTTGGATTGCCCTTCGTCTTTCTTTTAATATCCATGACGGTATTGAAGACATTATCGAACATATTCTTTTTGATATGTATGACATCAAGATTATGCCTTATAAGATTATCTTTCCAATAAGGCAAGTCCCAGAAGATACTCTATTTGGTTCAGTTATGGCTTTGTTCGAACCCCTCAACACGATTATTCGATGGATCTTCCATTACGGTGGACAAATCCTTTACATCTTTCCAAATATCTTATCTCGACAATCTGGCAATTGGATAAGAAAATTCTTGTTTTTTAGCTCTGAACGCGTCCTTGTTCTTTCTCCAAGGATGACTTGCGGGCAAAAATTGATGTGACAGTCAAAGAAAGATGTTTTCCCTCCATGTTTAAAGCAGAACGCCTTACTATTTTCCATGCATATCGGACAAGACATGGTGCCGTGAGTACTCCATCCTGATAGCATACCGTATGCTGGAAAATCATTGATTGTCCACATCAGGCCGTAATCACGTAAGAAACCCTTATGGGTTAAATGATCTCTCACAGTCACCACTTTGGACACTTGATTTTGTTATCATCCATGTACTGAGCTTTGCTCATGGTATACTTAAGAAACACTTCCACGCCTGCCTGAAAATCGTCACTCATACCTATTCTGCCCTCGTGTTGCCATTTGTACATCCACGTACGATCAACGAAGTAACAATCCATCGCAGATTGGATGTAAAAATTTGCATCGTAAGACAAAGTAAACATAATTGCAATTAAAAATATATAGTCCGATACCGCCCCCCCTCTACTTCGTCGCTCTACTTCCCATGCTTCTCAAGAAGGCCCCCTCTCTGACCGATACTCATAGAAATAGTCCGATACCAATACTCATATAAATAGTCCGATACCGATACTCATATAAATATGGTTTGGATATCGATACTCATAGGGTTAGGGTTTAGATACCGATACTCATAGGGTTAGGGTTAGGGTCTAGATACCGATACTCATAGAAATAGTCCGATACCGATACTCATATAAATAGTCTGATATCGATACTTATAGACATAGTCCGATACCGATATTGATACCATGAACTAGTTCGATACCGATGTTAGGATTAAAATTGTCCAATGTTAGGATTAAAATTTTGATCCAAAATCACTGTTCGACTAACGAACAGTGACTTCCAGACCTAAACCTTAGTATTGGACAATTTTGAGACCAAAATCCTAATATCCACTATTATGTGAGATACTAATACTTTTTACTACACTCCGTTTATATCGCGGTCCAAAATCCGATAGGTCGCTTTCAAAACTATACAACTTCTTTCCACGTGGATTGGATATATCAAATCGAGTTCATTGTGAGCAATGTATGCATAAGCCCACATGCCACAAGGATCAGACTCATAATAAGATGTCCAAACATGCATTGACAATTTCTAGTTTACACAATCGATGTCTATTAAACATGACAAACAAATGACTTCAAGCATGACTCTCATGATTGCAGCCTAAGAACTCCCAACATTTTTATACATGGATTACAGAAAAATATAAAAAAATTAATCTTGATCGTGCCATAAAAAATCAATCTTAACTGTGCCATAAAAATCAATCCTGACCGTGCAATTACATTTTTATACATGCATTACAGAAAAATATGAAAATATCAAACCCCGGCCCACCTCCGTTCGCCCTCCCCCCCGTCCCCCCCCCGGTGACCTCCCTACCCGCCGACCCCCATCCTAACCCCCCTCCGGTCGGGCCTCCACCCCCTCTCCTTCCCTCCGACCACCAAGACCCCCGGGCCCTGCGACCTCCCCACCCGCAGCACCACCCTAAACCCCCTCCTCCGTCCCCCAACCACCAACACCCCCCGACCCCCTCCCTCTGCTCCCCTACCCCTCCTCCGCGACCTCCCTACCCGTCGACCCCCTTCCTCCGCTTCCCTAAACCCCCTTCCTCCCCCCGCGACCACGATTCCCCCCGCGGGGTGCACCCCCCGACCACCAAGCGAGAGAGAGAGAGAGGGAGAGACATACCTGAGTGAGAGAGAGAGAGAGAGAGAGCGAGAGAGAGAGAGGTGAGAGAAAATTTTAGGAGGAATAAAAAATTTTCCTCCCGTCGGTTCGTTTTATGTTAGGGCACATTATTTAGCGACATATTAGCGACGGATATATCCATCGCCAGGCCGTCGCTATACCCCCGCTAGTTTGCCGACGGATAATCTGTTACTACATGGTCGCCAAATTTCGTGCCAATTTTTTCTAATATTTTCTCGCAAAATATTGACAACTGGGCAACGACATAGCGACGGGTTATTTGTCCGTCGCTATATGTTCGACGATATAGCGACGGATTGCCGACCGAGATTTACCTTTAAAATTTAAAAAGTAATTGGCTGTAATTCGATGGAAGACCATCACTGTTTCGTTGGTAGTCCATCGCTATTAGCGACGGAAAACATCCGTCGCTAAATATCTGTCGCTAAAGTGCTGTATTTTGGTAGTAAAACATCATCGTGCATATTTTTGTCCTATAGTTGACAAGAGGAATTTGGGTCCATTTGATTTATTTCTTTATGATATTTGGGGTCCTAAACCAATTATGTATCTTACCAGTCTTCGTTACTTTTCACCTTTATTGATATTTACGGCTTACATGGGTTTATTTGATGAAGGCTCGTCTAAAGCTTTCGACATCTTTAAGCTCTTTGATTAGGAAGTAAGGACTCAATTTTCTTGTGTATTTAAAGTTCTTAGTACAAATATAGTATATGAGATGTCATATGTCTATTTATTGTGTGTCTCGTATCACTAATCATACTTCATGTTCTTACCTCTCAGCAGAATGGAGTCACAAAACGAAAATAAATTGTCATCTGCTGGAGGTTACCTGCCCTATGATGTTTTATATGAATAATCTCAAGTACTTTTGGCATGATACAGTCCTTATTGCGGTCTATTTGGTTAACTATGTTCCCTCTTTTATTCATGATGAGCATACTTTATTCTTACCCTTTTTCAAGATAAGGCTATATTTTTCATAGCTCCTCTCATTTTGGTCGTGTTGCTATTGTTCAAACCTTGGCACATGGTTGTGACAAGATATCCCCTCGATCGATCAAATATGTTTTTCTTGGATATCCTTGTATCTAAAAAGGGTATCGTTACTATAATCATGTGGCACCACCGCGTTGCTATGCATTAGTGGATGTTATGTTCTTTGAGGATACACCATATTTTACTACGAACATTTTTCCTCTCCTTGCTCCTTCTATAGAGGTTCCCGTACCCACCTCAATCATTCATGCTCCTCAACTGCATACTACTATCTCAAGGTTCCTTTACTTACGTCGTTTCCAAATCTGGATTTCAGAGGTTAAATTCGATATAAATCGTGTTTAAATCATAATTTTATGATTTGTAGGTGATTTATATGTTTGTACTTTATTAGGGGACTAAACCTTGAATTTCGAAAGTCAAACTACAAAACTAGGTCTAGAAATCCTAGAAACAAGTAGACTTGTTGATTAAGAAACACATGTGTCCCAAGTGTAATTAGAATGCTAAAATAATTATTTTTCTTATGTGAACTCTTGATAGGCTTTGGTATTGCGAATTCAGCAAGGACTTGGACGACATATAAGTATACCATGTCGACTTGTACAATATTTTTATATATGCTTATTTTTCTGCAACGATTCCTTATACATGTCACATACTTGTCATATTCTTGTCCTTCATTATCACATGTTGCTTGTACACGGTTCACATTGCACCTACATTACTTATATTTTTTTTATATCTATTTGTGTCATATGATCACATATTTTTCTATTCGTTTTTTGATGTACTTTATTTGTTTAGTCTTCCACATTAGTTGCGTGTATGACTTTACTTGATCCTATATTCCTGTTACTGGACTTGAGTACTTGAACTGATATTGACTTGACTTGATCCCTTAGGCGAGGATATCATTATTAGTACTTGGCTATTCACCAATCTCGATCTTTAGTACGCACCGTGCAACGATGGAGACTTTATATAGATGGTTAGCATGTACCGTGTTATTACCTATAAGACCGTTAGCTCGCGTCAGCGATTTTATCCAATATTTTCTTGAAGCCACGACTAATACCATTATTTTCGATGACATGCCACCCTCTTAGATGTCATCCCTTCGTTGTGTTTATTTCTTTTCCTTTTAGTTGCATGTTTATTTATTATACATTCGATATATTATTATGTATCTTGCTATGTCCCTTGAGGACCTGATGATATCTCCAATTTTGCTGAGCAGCTAGAATAGAATGGAACACTACAAGAAAAAACCTCTTTTACAACGTTCCATCTACAACACTTTCTGAAAACATTGTAAATATGGGGGATCTTGTACAACCTTTATTGTAAAAATGTTGTGAAATACATGTGCAAACAACGTTTTATATTCAAACATTATGGCTTCTACAATGGTCATTCTCAAAAGTTGTGTATTACTGTCTTCAACAATGTTTTATTAACATTATAATATTTATTAGTTTTGATAACATTTATTTAATTTTGTCGAAGTTATTAGTTTTAACAATGTACTTAAGACATCGTCAAAATGTCATGTTCAACAATGTTTATCAAAAGTTGTACATGTTTCATGTTTCACAATATTTTTTCAATGTTGTAAAATTAATTGTATTTTACCACTTTACATAAAAGTTGTGTATGTAATACCGTTTTACAATGTTTAAGAATCATTGTAAAAGGGTTATATTCAACAACTTTTATAAAATGTTGTAAAAGATGTGCATTTCACAATGTTGTAAATTTATCTTGAAAATTTTGCTAGGATAATATTATTTGAAATGTTTGTATTATTAGGTCGACACCTCACTTGGCTGCTCATGATTAAATGGATTTGTCACATGCTAAAACCCATTCCTTCCACAACTTTGAAAGACAAGCCTAATGTATCAGCTTCTTGCACCAATCCCTTCCACGACTTCTTGCTCATCCTAATCTTCATTCTTGTAAAAATTATGATTCCTCTACCTATATTTTACTCTTTAAAATGCTGCTTTAGTTTAGGTTATATCATATATGCCCAACATAACACCGGGGGGACTTTGTGGGGCCTACTGCCCCCAATTTTTACACACACACCCCCACGCACCCACCCTCACGGTTTGTTCCTAAGACCGTCCGCCTAGCCAAGGAGGTTATATCTCTTATATCTCTCCTCGTTGACCATAAGAGCCAAATGAGTTTGATTCATATATTTAATTGATAAATCGTTAATAATATCTAATAACTATATGAATTTTAAAGCCTAATAATTGGGATAAATAAGTTTTTCTTTATTTAACTTTTGTAACTTACTATGCTTTTATACCCTTGATAATATCATAAATTTGTTTAAAAACAACAAACAAATTTTAGTAGACATGATATTATTTGTTTTTGCAATAGACTGATTGTCTATCCCTATTCAACCCAACATGATGTAATATACTATTCATTATGCAAGGTGGTTGTTGCTAGGGCTGAGCGTTATGTTTATTCGGTTTCACCAAACTAAATAGTCACAACCGAATAAATCAAAATTCTAATAATCCAAAACCGAAACTTGACCGAAATTGGCCAAAATCGAAATCGAGCCGAATAATCAATTCGATTTATTTTGGTTGGAATATTTCTATTTGTCTAATGGGTAGGATCCAATATTGTAATCATGGTTAAATTATATTGAAAATTAAAAAAATTATACACACATTTGTTATATTTTAAAGTTATTTATCTAGGATGTCAGATATATTTAGTTGATACTATCATCATATTCTTCCTCATTTATATTTTGTCCTAGATTGACTTATGTTGCTATTATAGCCTATTATTTTACAAGCTTCATCTTTCTTCTAGCTTGTGTAATGCTCTAGTCCCAAAATACATAAAACTAGGAGATGTAAATATGCCAACTACGTATTAAGTGGACTCCAACACTACTCGAATACGTAAGCTGTCTAGAGGACCACTCTATTTATAACTAGCAAGTCCAACTATATCTCAATCTATAAGATATCATCTCAAGTAAACCAAGTGTACCAGTGCTGTTCAAATCGTAATACTCCAATTCCACAAGAATAAAAATACTAAAAAAGATAATATGTACTAAAGTTGACCAGACCTTAATGCATCTATCTGAACAAGCTCGTGACAAAAATAAAGCTTGTGAAACTAGGGTATATCAGCAGAGTAAAGTCATAGAAAATTAAATATAATACCGGAGGAATATAATGAAAACATCAACCAATATATACTTAAAAAAGAAATAAACACAACGAAGGGACGACACCTAAGGGTGTGGGATGTCGTTGAAACTAACAATATTAGTCGTGGCTATAAGAAAATATCGGGTAAAACTGCATTGTGGCGCAAGTTAACGGTCCTATAGAAAGTAACATGGGGCGTGCTAACTATCTATATAAAGTCTCTATCGCAGCATGGTGCATACTATTGATCGAGATTGACCAATAGCCAAGTACTAATAATGATATCCTTGCCTAAGGTATCAAGTCAAGTAAATCTCAGGTCAAGTACTCAAGTCCAAGTAACAAGAATACGAGATCAAGTCAAGTCATACACGCAACTGTGGAAGACTAAACAAGTAAAGTACATCAAGAAACGAATAGAAAACATATGATCATATGACACAAATAGATAAAGGAATACAACTAATGTAGGTGCAACATGAACCATGTACAAGAAACAGGTGATAACGAATGGTAAGAAAATGACAAGCATGTGACATGTATACAGAATAATTGCAGAAAACAAACATGTATAAAAATACTGTACAAGTCGACAAAATATACTTGCATGTCGTCCAAGTCATCGTTGAATTTGCAATACCAAAGCCTATTAAGAGTTTACATACAATAAAGAATTATTTTAGCATTCTAATACACATGTTACATGGGTTTTCTAATCGACAAGTCTACATGCGTCTAGGATTTCTTGACCTAGTTTTGGTTTTGGCTTCCGAAATTCAATGTTAAGTCCCCAAATAAAGGACAAACATATAAATCACCTAACTTCATAAAATCATGATTAAACATGGATTTTATCCTCTAAATTTCAGATTTGGAATTTTGGGTACAACTCATGGTTATGTCTATTTAATACTAATTAGTCTTACCCGAAACTTATCTGAGACATTACCAATTCATTACTATGACCCATATCTATGAAATAATTATAAAATTATAATTAAATATGATTATAACTCAGAAAATAATACCTTATTTATTTACCAAATCAGTCCATATTTATGAGCCATTATATGTCAGCAAGTTAGCCGAAAATCTAGTCTGTCAGCCAATATTTTTAGGGTTTATGTCACGACCCGCACCCTAGAGTAAGGGCACGAGAAGTGGGTACGTCCAGCCTACACCGCAGTGTCGGTGGTAGAACGCTGTCCTAGGTCAATCATCTAACAATATAAAGGTACCTGTGCAGTATATACTCTCCGAATGGAGGTGACATAACAATATACAGTCTCAATCACATCTAAAGTAGAAGAATGAAAGACAGATAGATAGATAGTAACTCAAAGAGAACAGTAGCATAGATGAAATAAGTCTAAGTGTCTAGGATAACATAACATCCAGAATATCAACCCAATATACAATAAGTCTAAGGGTCTATACATCTCAACATCTCAAAATACAACTCAGAATGTGAGACAAAATAATAATATAGAAATGACTGTCTAGCTAAACTAGCCTAGACTACTGGGGCAACATCCTCAGCTGCAGGTGGATCCTGCTGAGGGTCCACAACATAAGTGTCATCTAGTCCTGCTCCATAATAGGTAGACACCAGGGCCTCATCCTCATCCTCTGTAATATTTTCAACAGGTCCAGTCAGGACAGGAACGAGCACAATACATCTCACGCAGTATATAGTATAATAGGAAATATAAAGCATGCAATAGAGTAAAATACAGGAAATGCTGAAAGGAAATATACGCTGTAAAAGAGATAGCTGTAAAGAAAATATCTACTTTATATAGAGAACTGTAAGTGTCTAGTGATGTAGAGTATAAGATAGGCATATGAATGGCTAGAATTTATACATGATTACACTACTGAGTTTATACATGATTACACTACTTTGGAATTATTCACATGTCTACTTCTACTCCCCCGTTTCTCCAATCAATACACAAGGATCCATTCAAGTTATGTTAAGATTCGTGATAAGCCCATAAATGGGTGATTCATGAGAGGCTCTGTGAACATGAGAGTACATAAGTCACAAGCGATTCGTGAATCTATGGAAGCATAGAGATACATGATGATTCGTAAAACGCACAAACATGCTGTATCTGATGCTCCCGAGGGAGATAACATCTCATAAAAAGATCCATATAGTACTAATCCGTGATAACCATCGTGTCAGCATCAAGTAAAGTAATCTAGAGCAAGAATATAAATCCTGACAAGTATAAAACGGTCAGAGAATGTACTCGCCTGATAACTGAACGTCTGAAGAGGATATACTGCCTGAGGAGAGGTGTATGGCTCCTAATCAGAGCAATACAAGTCACAATGTATCCACAATGGTAAAAATAGAGTATACAATGCATACTACATGATTCTAGGTCACAGAAAGTCAAACTAAGTCAAATAAGGTCAAACAAGGTCAAACTAGTCTAATCTAGGTTAAAGTCAACTCTTGGTCAACATTCTAGCCAAACTAGTCAAGTTATCTAGGGTTTTGGTTAACAATGGTCAGACTAGTCAAATACTAGTCAACATGATCAATCTAGGTCAAGTCTAGGTCAAACTTAGACTAACTAAGGTTTTGTGTCAAACAAAGACTAGTCAACAAGGTAATTAAGTCAATGGTCAACTATCTAAGTCAATACTCCATAAGACTAACTCAAACCATGACACAACCTCTAAGTATTCCACTTAACCCCATACATATCTTAAATTACATAGGATTATCCTCATAACCATATGGTCAAACATAAATCAATTAGTTAGGATTTAGTCAAACTTTAGTCAACTAGTCCTTCTATGTTCATCTAAGCCATCTCTAGGTCAATTAGGTCATGGTTGACCTATAGTTGACTTTGGTCAAAATGGTCAATTATCTAGTCAAACTAGGTCTACTAGTCAAGTTAGGTCAAACATGGTCAGACTAGTTAAACTAGTCATTTTAGGTTAATCCTAGTCAATTCTAGGTTAATTAGGTCAATTTTGACCTAAGGTTGACTTTGGTCAACTCTAGTCAAACAAGGGTCAACTAGTTAGGTCATGGGTCATTAGGTCAATTAGGGTTAGCCCCTAATGGCCATAGGCTAATGTCTATAACCCATAGGCCAGTAACTTATAGGTTCTATGTAAACCTATATCTAAAAAGTATAGTATCACATATATATATACATAACTATATATATATATATATATATATATATATATATATATATATATATATATATATATATATATATATATATATATATATATATATATACATATATACACACACACCTATACACACACACACCTATACAAAAAAAATAAAAAAAAAAAAATATATATATATATATATATATATATATATATACACACACACCCCTATACATACACATATATACATACACATATACCCACACACTCATATACATATATACATGTATATTCAGTATATATACACATAAATATACATATATATATATATACATAAAAATAATTTTGAAATTCGTTTTAAAAAACTGGAAGAACAGTAATACTGTTCATTACTGAACCTAAGGGGGGTAAACCCAACACCCGACCGAAACCGAGCTAAGGCTCGAAACCCAAGGTTGGTAATCGTGTCCCGCAGTGTCCCCTAGCATCTAGGGTGCCAGACACGAAGTCTAGACACGACACGACGTGTCCAGTGTCAAAAATACAGAATCGGGTAAGTTTCAGTGTCACAGCGTCGTGCATAGATGCACACGCGTGTAGGACACGACACAAGTGTCTAGGAGTCTCGTGCTCGTGTCCCTAGGTTCGCCTAGGGTCAGGCTAGGTGTCTAGGTTCCTGCACGGTGTCCACATGTCCTCACGTGTCAACACGAGACCCGTATCAGTCGAGTTTTCTCGACTGATACACACTATTTCAGACAGTGTCGTGCGTGTGTTCTAGTGTCTCGTGGACACGACACACGCCACGTGGGGCCACGTGGTCATGTCCATGTGTAGCCTACGTGTTAGGCTACACACTCGTGTCAACACGAGGTGTCCACGACTCGTGTCCGTGCGATACGAGTCGCGTGTCAGTATGGAAAACGTGCGCGTGCAGTGCAGTGCGTGTCCAGTGCGAGTGAGTTTTCTCACTCGACACGACACGATAAGTCATGAGACCTTGGGGGCATGTTCGCAGACATTGCCCCCATGTCCATGCCAATTTTGACGTGTCCTAGTACTCTGTGCAGTGAGTACGAACATCGTGGTAGAAGGACACGCGCGCGTGGCCTCGTGCTGCGAGTTCGTGTCCATTTTGGACACGAACACATCACAGAAATGTGCTCAGAGTTGATGATTCGTGATGGGGAAGTCTAGGGCTATCTAAACATGCAATTTGTTTCACAAAAACATAACATTAAAACCTACGTGGCATTTCACCAAACACTATTTTTCAAACATAGATACGTGTCCGATACGGACACCAAATCAAATCTATTTTCTACCAAACTTGGCCTACAGGTCTATGGTAACTAGATGCATGCAACTATGAAGAGAAAATACAATATTAATGGGTTTTAGGGCATGTTACCTATGAATACAAAATCCTCAATAATAGGCATATTTGAATGAAAACCCCCTTCAACTCCCAATGTCCAAATCTCCACAAATCCTTGCTAGCAAGCCATAACTGGTATCCCCTAGGGTAGGGGAGTCCAATGCAAAAGTCTAGACCCAATTTGGAGTCAAAATGATTAAATTGTGAGGGTGTAAAGGTAGAGGAAAAACTAGGTTTTTGTGTATGTAAAAAAAATGGCATGAATGAAGGGGGGTGTTCATATAGGATGGGGGCATGGTGTGGCCTGCCATGGGGGGGGGGGGGGTAGGGTAGATATTTAGGGTTCCTACCACCTTGCAAACTTAGCCCCTAAGTCTTTGACTAAGGGAATAGATATTTCTTGGTTTCTAAAATATCTAAAAGTAATATATCTAGATATTTATCAAACTTAGATATTTCTAACATAAAGCTAACATCTAACATTTGCCTTCTAGGTTAGTGGCTAACCTCTATATTAGTGCTAAACTAGGTTAGGAGCTAACATGATACTAATCAACTAATTAAATAATAATAATCATATAAATCCAAATAATTCCAAATAAATTCTAATAAATTACCAAAATACCCTTTTGACTAAAAAGTGGTAATTTGATATTCTAAACACATGGTTAGGCTCACATGGTCATGGTTAGTCTCTAGGTTATGAAATCTCTAGGGTTTACACTAGGGTTATACTAGTAAAATCACAAAGTCATAAGTCGTGACTTAGAAATAGTTTTAACTAACTAAAAATCACCAAAAATCATATCATGACTAAAATACCATTAATAAATAATAAAAATAATAAATTTTCAAAAATACCCTAATTTCAAAAAACTGGGTGTTACAAGTCTACCCTCCTTAAAATAATTTCGTCCTCAAAATTTAAATGGTCGTACTCCTTCTAGGCCAAACCTCCAACAATCAGGGTCGAAAATACTACCTAGCAACATACAAGGTTAACAAGTAAAATATAGGTAGTTGACCTATACTGGGTCATGTCCAAAATTGTTTGGCAGTTTTAGGCCATAAGGTGTCCTTAATTCAAATCGAAATCAAAAGTAACTCCATGGGGTAAATAAGGATGGAGTCTCGGGTCAGGGAAAATCGTACTAAGCAAATGAAGCACACGATGGTATGCCTGAGTGGGACACTAAGGTCATGGGTGTAGAGTGTCATGTCTAGGTCATGTATGTGAAGTTAATTTTTGAGAAAACAACTAGTCTTGTGCTCCTAATTTAAAAGTCACGGTAATGTGCCTACGATGATCATAATTTAGAGTGGGAAAGGTCTATGGCCTAAATTGAACCGAAAATTGTAATGCAATAGTGGTACAAGGGGACAGGTTAAATGGGACAGTCTGTGGTCTCATCTAGGTACACTAGTCATTCTAGATCAAGAATGTCCTAGGGTATCAAAACGTACAAGCAATCTAGGATGTCCTAATTGGGAAGGTAAGGGAACAACAATCATCAAGGCTGTAGGGCCGTCTACCATCCTATATGAAAATTGGTCATTAACTAGTAACTAAAAAATCATTAAAAGGTTACTATTCCATAAAGTGGTAAAAAAAATTAAAAATTTTGGCACAACAATCACAAATAGATTTTAGTCTTGACACGATCTAAGTTGATCAATTTCAGGATAAATCGAGATTTGGGCAAGATGGGAAATCAATGAAATCAAGTATGAGCACGAGCATCCAATGATGAAGATCCAGGTCATGATTAAATTTAATTTAACCGGATATGAATACGAGGTTCATAGGCGATAAAAATAATTCCAAGGAGAATTGTCAAGGCTGTTGCGGATAAGATTCTAGGGCAAGTTTAACTATGTCTCCATCCACGTAGATTAATATATGAAAAGTGAACCAAAATATAATAGGTTGATCAGACCATCATGAGCCGGTTCTGATTAGACAATATGTTAGTGGGTGCGCACCCAATAAAATATGTCATGATCAAGCTCGAAAAGGATAAGCTTGTAAAACTAAGGATAAATTTGTAGCATAAGATATAACTAAGGGTAGAAATGATGAAAGAAGATACATAGTCCAAGATCCTTAACCAATCAGGTCAAGCATTCAAGATAAGGTACAAGGTTAAGCATTTAAGGATTCAAGCCGAACACCATTACATGCCAGGTCGAAAGAATTGAGCCAAGGTGGATCTCTAATTGAAATAAGAATTAATTTAGTATCATGGTAGAGGTTATAGTTTAGCCATTTGACCAGAAAATTATATCAAGAAAATAGAGTACAAGGAGACGGGTTTTAGTAGGACATGGAATACCTACATGAAGGTAGGCTAGTCTAGGTCTTGCATGTGAAGTTTGTTGGAAGGTAACAGCTAGTATTACACTCCGAATATCCAAGTCACAGTAAAGGACGTCCAATGATCTAGAATAGAAAGTGGGAGTTCAAGACGTGACAATTGATGCAAAAATTAAAGAAGATCAAATTAACGCATGGAATAAAATTAATTAGGAATCCAGTAAATAATTTAGGAACACAGTCCTAGGGATAGATAGGCTACTAGATGAATATAGTTAAGGTTCGATCAAACCAAAGGTCAAAGGTTAGAAGGTCTCAATAAAGTCTTGATTTGAGAAAATGTCGAGTAAGTCAGGTTTGGGATACAATCACATAGTTTGGTAGAAAGAGTTTAAGCAAGATGCAAAAATAGAGGGAACAATTCATTTCAAGGGAAAGCAATTAGTAAGAGAATTAGATGGCAAGAAACAGATGAGAGTTTTCTCATAAATTTGATTGAGTACCTTAAAATAAAAGATATTAATCTAATACAAAGAAATTAAAATCAACAACTACAAAAATTTCAAAATCATCAACTAACACCAGGATTCAAAGTTCTACAGTAAATACTCCAAAAATCAAATTCAATTAAGGAAAAAGGGTGAATCAAAACAAGGGAAAATGAGTTTAAATCGTAATTCAAAATGAGATACTCAAGGGTCATCCCAGGAATCTCTCAAGGTATCCTAACAGTGATTGAGTATCCTCTCTCACTAAGCCTATTCCTCAAATCCTATCACAGGCTATAGTAATACTCTAGTTCGAATACCACTACATAAACTCGACCTGCATGGGCCACCACTAAAAACGTGTCACAACCCGCACCCTAGAGTAAGGGCACGAGAAGTGGGTACGTCCAGCCTACACCGTAGTGTCGACGGTAGAACGCTGTCCTAGGTCAATCATCTAACAATATAAAGGTACCTGTGCAGTATATACTCTCCGAATGGAGGTGACATAACAATATACAGTCTCAATCACATCTAAGGTAGAAGAATGAAAGACAGATAGATAGATAGTAACTCAAAGAGAACAGTAGCATAGATGAAATAAGTCTAAGTGTCTAGGATAACATAACATCCAGAATATCAACCCAATATACAATAAGTCTAAGGGTCTATACATCTCAACATCTCAAAATACAACTCAGAATGTGAGACAAAATAATAATATAGAAATGACTGTCTAGCTAAACTAGCCTAGACTACTGGGGCAACATCCTTAGCTGCAGGTAGATCCTGCTGAGGGTCCACAACATAAGTGTCATCTAGTCCTGCTCCATAATAGGTAGACACCAGGGCCTCATCCTTATCCTCTGTAATATTTTCAACAGGTCCAGTCAGGACAGGAACGAGCACAATACATCTCACGCAGTGCATAGTATGATAGGAAATATAAAGCATGCAATAGAGTAAAATACAGGAAATGCTGAAAGGAAATATATGCTGTAAAAGAGATAGCTGTAAAGGAAATATCTACTGTATATAGAGAACTGTAAGTGTCTAGTGATGTAGAGTACAAGATAGACATGTGAATGGCTAGAATTTATACATGATTACACTACTGAGTTTATACATGATTACACTACTTTGGAATTATTCATATGTCTATTTCTACTCCCCCGTTTCCCCAATCAATACACAAGGATCCATTTAAGTTATGTTAAGATTCGTGATAAGCCCATAAATGGGTGATTCATGAGAGGCTCTGTGAACATGAGAGTACATGAGTCACAAGCGATTCGTGAATCTATGGAAGCAGAGAGATACATGATGATTCGTGAAACGCACAAACATGCTGTATCTGATGCTCCCGAGGGGGATAACATCTCATAAAAAGATCCATATAGTACCAATCCGTGATAACCATCGTGTCAGCATCAAGTAAAGTAATTTAGAGCAAGAATATAAATCCTGGCAAGTATGAAACGGTCAGAGAATGTACTCGCCTGATAACTGAATGTCTGAAGATGATGTACTGCCTGAGGAGAGGTGTATGGCTCCTAATCAGAGCAATACAAGTCACAATATATCAACAATGGTAAAAATAGAGTATACAATACATACTACATGATTCTAGGTCAATCTGGTCAAAAGTCAACTCCTGGTCAACTCTGGTCAACTCTAAAGTCAAACTAGGTCACAGGAAGTCAAACTAAGTCAAATAAGGTCAAACAAGGTCAAACTAGTCTAATCTAGGTTAAAGTCAACTCTTGGTCAACATTCTAGCCAAACTAGTCAAGTTATCTAGGATTTTGGTTAACAATGGTCAGACTAGTCAAATACTAGTCAACATGATCAATCTAGGTCAAGTCTAGGTCAAACTTAGACTAACTAAGGTTTTGGGTCAAACAAAGACTAGTCAACAAGGTAATTAGGTCAATGGTCAACTATCTAAGTCAATACTCCATAAGACTAACTCAAACCATGACACAACCTCTAAGTATTCCACTTAACCCCATATATATCTTAAATTACATAGGACTATCCTCATAACCATATGGTCAAACATAAATCAAATAGTTAGGGTTTAGTCAAACTTTAGTCAACTAGTCCTTCTATGTTCATCTAAGCCATCTCTAGGTCAATTAGGTCATGGTTGACCTATAGTTGACTTTGGTCAACAATGGTCAATTATCTAGTCAAACTAGGTCTACTAGTCAAGTTAGGTCAAACATGGTCAGACTAGTTAAACTAGTCATTTTAGGTTAATCCTAGTCAATTCTAGGTTAATTAGGTCAAGTTTGACCTAAGGTTGACTTTGGTCAACTCTAGTCAAACAAGGGTCAACTAGTTAGGTCATGGGTCATTAGGTCAATTAGTGTTAGACCCTAATGGCCATAGGCTAATGTCTATAACCTATAGGCCAGTAACTTATAGGTTCTATGTAAACCTATATCTAAAAAGTATAGTATCACATATATATATATATATATATATATATATATATATATATATATATATATATATATATATATATATATAGGTTATGTAGATATATATATATATATGGTATATATTAGTATATATATATTTTATTAGTATATATTAGTATATATTAGTATATATTAGTATATATTTATGTATATATTAGTATATATATTAGTATATATTAGTATATATTTATGTAGATATATATATATATATATATGGTATATATTAGTATATTAGTATATATTTTATTATATACATAACTATATATATATATATATATATATATATATATATATATATATATATATATATATATATATATATATATATACAAATATATCAAAATATATATATACTAATATATACCATATATATATATCTACATAACCTATATATATATATATATATATATATATATATATATATATATATATATATATATATATAATATATTTATATATATATATATATATATAGTTATGTATATAATAAATATATATATATATATATATATATATATATATATATATATATATATATATATATATATATATATATATATATATACTAATATATATACAAATATATCAAAATATATACACTAATATATACCATATATATATATATATATATATATATATATATATATATATATATATATATACACAACATACATATATACATATATATATAGAGAGAGAGAACAATAGAGAGAGAGAGAGAGAGAGATGTGAGAGAGTGAGAGAGATAGAGAGTGAACAAGAGACAGTGGGGGGGGGGGGGGTGTTCTCAGAAAACTGAGAAACACACACACACACACACAATACATACATACATATATATATATATATATATATATATATATATATATATATATATATATATATATATATATATATATACACACACACACCTATACATACACATATATATACATACACATATACCCACACACTCATATACATATATACATGTATATTCAGTATATATACACATAAATATACATATATATATACATAAAAATTATTTTGAAATTCGTTTTAAAAACTGGAAGAACAGTAATACTGTTCATTACTGAACCTAAGGGGGTAAACCCAATACCCGACCCAAACCGAGCTAAGGCTCGAAAACCAAGGTTGGTAATCGTGTCCCACAGTGTCCCCTAGCATCTAGGGTGCCTGACACGAAGACTAGACACGACACGACGTGTCCAGTGTCAAAAATACAGAATCGGGTAAGTTTCAGTGTCACAGCGTCGTGCAGAGATGCACACACGTGTAGGACACGACACAAGTGTCTAGGAGTCTCGTGCTCGTGTCCCTAGGTTCACCTAGGGTCAGGATAGGTGTCTAGGTTCCTGCACGGTGTCCACGTGTCCTCACGTGTCGACACGAGATCCGTATCAGTCGAGTTTTCTCGACTGATACACACTGTTTTAGACAGTGTCGTGCGTGTGTTCTAGTGTCTCGTGGACACGACACACGCCATGTGGGGCCACGTGGTCATGTCCATTTGTAGCCTACGTGTTAGGCTACACACTCGTGTCAACACGAGGTGTCCACGACTCGTGTCCGTACGACATGAGTCGCGTGTCAGTAAGGAAAACGTGCGCGTGCAGTACAGTGCGTGTCCAGTACGAGTGAGTTTTCTCACTCGACACGACACGAGAAGTCATGAGACCTTGGGGGCATGTTCGCAGACATTGCCCCCATGTCCATGTCAATTTTGACATGTCCTAGTGCTCTGTGCAGTGAGTACGAACATCGTGGTAGCAGGACACGCGTGCGTGGCCTCGTGCTGCGAGTTCGTGTCCATTTTAGACACGGACACAACACAGAAATGTGCTCAGAGTTGATGATTCGTGATGGGGAAGTCTAGGGCTATCTAAACATGCAATTTGTTTCACAAAAACACAACATTAAAACCTAAGTGGCATTTCACCAAACACTGTTTTTCAAACATGGATACGTGTCCGATACGGACACCAAATCAAATCTATTTCCTACCAAACTTGGCCTACAGGTCCATGGTACCTAGATGCATGCAACTATGAAGAGAAAACACAATATTAATGGGTTTTAGGGCATGTTACCTATGAATGCAAAATCCTCAATAATAGGCCTATTTGAATGAAAACCCCCTTCAACTCCCAATGTCCAAAGCTCCACAAATCCTTGATAGCAAGCCATAACTGGTATCCTCTAGTGTAGGGGAGTCCAATGCAAAAGTCTAGACCCAATTTGGAGTCAAAATGATTAAATGGTGAGGGTATGAAGGTAGAGGAAAAACTAGGTTTTTGTGTATGTAAAAAAAATGGCATGAATGAAGGGGGGTATTCATATAGGATGGGGGCATGGTGTGGCCTGCCATGGGGGGGGGGGGGGGTAGGGTAGATATTTAGGGTTCCTACCACCTTGCAAACTTAGCCCCTAAGTCTTTGACTAAGGGAATAAATATTTCTAGGTTTCTAAAATATCTAAAAGTAACATATCTAGATATTTATCAAACTTAGATATTTCTAACATAAAGCTAACATCTAACATTAGCCTTCTAGGTTAGTGGCTAACCTCTAGATTAGTGCTCAACTAGGTTAGGAGCTAACATGACACTAATCAACTAATTAAATAATAATAATCATATAAATCCAAATAATTCCAAATAAATTCTAATAAATTACCAAAATACCCTTTTGACTAAAAAGTGGTAATTTGATATTCTAAACACATGATTAGGCTCACATGGTCATGGTTAGTCTCTAGGTTATGAAATCTCTAGGGTTTACACTAGGGTTATACTAGTACAATCACAAAGTCATAAGTCGTGACTTAGAAATAGTTTTAACTAACTAAAAATCACCAAAAATTATATCATGACTAAAATACCATTAATAAATATTAAAAATAATAAAATTTCAAAAATACCCCAATTTCAGAAAACTGGGTGTTACAGTTTACATATGAGATGATAATTACTAATTTTACAGTAATAAAATACCAATAAATTCAATTTTAAGAAATTCCAACAATCGCTCAAAAATTTGCACCGAAAAGGCTCTAAGTAGTCCTACCGCAAGCCAATCTATCAAATCACCTAGCATGTAATCTATATGGACATTAATATAGTAAAAAGGATGGAAGATATGGGTTCTAGAATAATAAAGTCTCAGAATTCTAATGGAATCATGTCATAGGGGTTTGAGAATGAAAGTTGAAATATTTACCGAAAGCCTTCGAAAGATTGGAGGCCGGTGTTGCTTCTTGTCCAAGAACACAACTCCTTGCTTGTGCTTGGCTTCCTTCTCCTTGATGATTTGAAGCTGATGGCAATAGAGTTTTGATAAATTTGATGAAGGAGATGGTGGTTTTTAGAGGTTTAGTGGTGTTTGGGTGGAGGGATGGTCAAAAGGAGGGTTTTGGATGATGTAGATAGATGCAAAAGTTGTATGGAAGGGGATGGATGGGTAGGGGCTGCTAATTTTGGTTGGGAGAGGGGTATATAGTTATCCAAAAGAGAGAGAGAGAGGAAGGGTTTAGGATCAGGGTATATATATATATATATATATATATATATATATATATATATATATATATATATATATATATATGAAAAAAGATGTTGCTTCTGGTTTCCTGTGGCTTCCCGCGGGGGACCCCCTCCCCCGCCTAGCTCTCTGACCATCCGGCAAAGCCGGCCGCTCTTGGGCGTCCTTCTCCCCCTCGGTCTTCATCTCTTGCGTCTGCTTCATAGCTCCGCTCCCTCGGTTATACTTGGCCTCCTGACCTCCTGGCCCTTCTAGGGCTGCCGCCCGACCCTCCTACGGCTGCCCCTCTGCCCTCCCCCTCACCGGTTCTTCTGGTGTCCGGCTCCTCCGATCCCGGACATCATTCCCCCTCTCCTCTCGCTGGACCGAAGATGGTTGGCTCTGTCCCCAGTGTAGCAGACCTTGCCGATGTCTTCGGTCCGCCCGCTCGGGGTCTTCCTCCCCCTCATTTTTTTCCTGTCCTGTCGCTGGTCAGCGACACTGCTTTGGCCAGCCCTTTTGTTCGGTGGGCAGCGGGTGCTCCATCCTCGCCCTTGGGGGCTGCGCCTGCTGATGCCTCATTCCCCGTTTGGGCTCCCTTTTCTAGGAAGGATGCAGTTCAAATTTCAAATATCCCCCCTTGGCTTCCTCGATCCTGGTGCCCTCTTATTTTGGTGGTCCCAGCCCTACTTGGCCCGAGTCCACATTTGCTTTGGAGGGAGACGCGCTCTTCGGAGTGGTGCCCCTGCTGGCAACCATCTTGTGGTTGCAGGGCCCGCGAGCTCTAAGTTTGGCGCACATCTTAATCTGGTAAGTGGCACGTGGGAGATTGTGCCAGCTCCTGCCTCGGGTGGCGCTAATCACTTTGCACTTACGGAGCATGCGCTTTCGAGTGTGTTTGTCCCCCTTTCTCTGTGACAGCTACTGTGTCTTTACCGTCCTCCCGAGCCTACCTCTATGTTGCACTACTCGTGCCCAGTTTGGCTCTTCCAGCTGACCTTTTGGCACTGGCGCCATCTCTGCCAGCTCAGGCCCAGTCTGGCGCTTGTTCGTTGGAACCCCCCTCCACTTATGTGATGCCTGGAGATCGTCTGTTCCTCTCTTCTTCATTAGATAGTTCCTCTGTGTCTGCTCCTGTTTCGCTTCATGAGCTTTCTCTTTTGGTGTGGCTCCCAGCTTGCCCCTTCCCGAGAGTGAAGCTTGTGCCCCCCAGTGATCTGCGGATCCATTGACTTCCCTGCGCTTTACTCTGTACAGCCTGGTATGGCCACCTTTCTTGCGCCATCTGTTGCCCCAGAAGTTTTGGCGTGCGTTAGGTATGCGACTCATCAGTTGCATGCGCTTTCAGTGAGGTCTGCCCCCCCCCCCCGGCCAACCCGTCAACTGCATATAACCCTCCTTCTACTCCCCCCACTTTGTCTTTCATGGAGAAGCTCAGGCCTGTCCGCGCAATGACACACTTCCCCCTTCCAAGGATATAGAGCTCTCGGATATCGAATTCCTCACCCCGATTGTCATGACCCGTACCCGGTATAAGGGTACAAGTACGTAATAGTGCCCAGCCTACACCGCAGAATCGACGATAGAATGATGTACTAGGTCACTATCTAAACAACTCATGCAAATATATAATGTACCTGTCATAGTTCTCAACTCCGAACGGAGGACAAGTATATGATATGATAATACTAAATCACAGATTAAGCACAAAAAGATAACATAGAAGTCTAGATAACTAATAATACTAAACAAACAACAACTTAAATTAAACTACTAAATAATAATATCTCAAACAATCTCAAATACAAAGTCAAATATCTCAACTTATTACAATTCAAGTTCTAAACATGAAATCTAAAACAAGTCTACTAAGCTAGTCTCCCGATCACTCCTGAGAGTCGGGACCCAAGGTAGCTAAACCATCTCCGAATTCATAGCAGGTAGGATATGTAACATCTGTAAAATTTTGTCAACGTATCCAATCAGGATTGGAACGAGCATATCTCATCTAGAAATCCCAAGTAAATGACAAGAACTATAAAGCAGTTATAGGCAATTGTATTAATGAACATGGAAAGTTTAAGACAACTAATAAAGTATAGAAACAATTTAGAGAACATGAAAGTAAATACAGTAAAACAGGAAAAACATGGCACTGAAGACTATAAAATATAGCTAACTGAGCTAGAGTAAATGTAATACGAATCCAGACAGTACAATGTAAGCCAGGTATGATTCTAGTATGAGTCTAGTAAGTGATTTCAGTCAGTGATTCGAGTTAGTGATTCTAGTATTGGTGATTCGAGTATTGGTGATTCGAGTAGGTGATTCGAGTAGGTGATTCGAGTTAGTAATTCGAGTTAGTGATTCGAGTAGATGGTTCTTATGAGTGGTTCGAGTAAGAGGCTAGACAAGTCAAGTACATGTATTGCAAGTGGATGAATCTAGAATACTAATACGTGTTGTAACAGAGAATCAAATAGAACTAACTAGAACTGAAATACAGTAATCATCAAGTAAATGAAAGAACTATCAGAGAATGTACTCGCCTGATACCCTGAGTGACTGATGAATACAGATGTCCGAACTGGAGTAACTGAGTCCTATTTAGAGCAATACAGATTATAATGTGTTCAATATATGATAATTTGAGTTATACATTACATTTTACATGATGCTAGGCCTCTCTAGGTTAAAGTCAACTCTTGGTTAATTCTGGTCAACTATCTTAGTTAAATTAGACTATTGGTTCAATGACTAATCTAGGGTTGGCCAAATAGGCTATTGGGTCAACATTGGTTAAGTTTAGGGTTTAATGGACTTATAGAGAGTTAACTAATAAGTAACACCCATATCCAAACCTATTACTAATATGCCTAATATATTCTGCTTACTAATGACATCACACATAAATATATATTAACATATAGATAACATATAGGATATGATATACTAAGTTAAAGAGACTGATCAAGAATATCAATTGGATACAATATGAAGTGAAGACTAAACCTTGCATGGTGGGAATTGATACAAGGTTAGGAAATGTATTTGCAGTAAACATAATATGAAATCTAAAAGGAGAATATACAGGATAATAGGATGAGTGTGAAGTGAGTGAAGTAATGGACCAATGAAGTGAAGGTATGGGTAGTGAATGAAAAGTATGCAGTGAGCCATTTGCTGCGAGATATATGCAGAACAAGGAAATCTGATACCTCCCCACCATATATCTCACATAAGTATATCTCCTTTACAGGTCATTGGTTAACTGGTAAATAGGAAATGAGGACTGAACTAATGATACATTGGGGGGATTGAATGAAATCCAATGAGTGATACTCTAAGTTGGGAACACCACTGAACTAATTCAAGGTATAAGGTGGACACAAAAATAAAATAAAATAAAATATATATATATATATATATATATATATATATATATATATATATATATATATATATATATATATATATATATATATATATAATAGGAAAACTTGGTTGTGATACTTTTGAATTCCTAAAATACCCTTGAGTATTTTATAAACATGATGTTATTATGTCAACTTGCATGTCATTTATATTTAGGAGTCAAAACAATAAAGTTTGCGTGCAAGTTTTCATTTTTCATACAACTTTTTATGTTCCAATGATAATACATTTTTCTATCATTATCATTTTTTAAAGATTGTTATTCTCAATAGAAAATTTTAAAAAAAGAACAAAATTTTTACTTCAAATATCTTGACATTGTAAAAAGAAAGCACACACACACATGAATATCACATGGAAAAGACGACAACTGACCTTATGATATTCGAATAAGAAGTATTTCTCTGACACTGCCAAGGACGCACTTTATGACGGCAGTAAAGTTACAGTTGGAAGGGAATGCTTATGATTGGTGGGCCGCAGAGTCGAGACGACCAGGACTTGATCAAACATGGGAGGAGTTCAAAGAGATATTCAATGAGAAGTATTTCTCTGACACTGCCAAGGACGCACTTTATGACCAGTTCCTACACTTGGAACAAGGAAGCATGACAGTTGATGAATATGACGTCGAGTTCAGTCGGTTGAGTCATTTTGCTCCCGGATTAGTTTCGACGGAGTTGGAGAAAGCCAAGAGGTTCCATAGAGGCTTGAACATAGAGCTACAGAGATATACTAGTTCTGAGTCACGAGTTTCACAGGCAGTCATCTTGGCAAAGGCTAGGACTCAGGAGGCAATAAGCAAAAAAGCACAAAGTCGACGATCAACAACCACAGTTGGACCAGCTAAAGATGCTCAAGTAGGACCAGTAAAGCGACCCCTAGAACACCAACAACATCAACCTCAAAGGGCAGGACCATATCAGATGCAGGAGAAGATCATGTGTCACTACTGTGGCAAGATGGGTCATGTTCAGAGAGATTGCCGACGATGTCTAGGGCATTGCTTATCTTGTGGTTCTAGTCAGCATCATGCCAAAGATTGTCCATAGCTGAGAACCACTGTAACGCAACAGATGCCAAGGCTAGCAGCTATTGAATATCCATGGGGCAACAAAAACACAGGACATGCATTCAACATGATAGCAACGGGGCCACTAATCCAAGGAGCCATAGATACAGGTATCTTTTTTTTAGTTAAAATTACCATTGCATAACCATGATCATAGAATAACTTAGAATTTCATGGCATAAACCTTGATAGATATAGAAACACGAGGGTATCCTATATAGTTAGAAACCACACCAGTAACCCTTGTAAGTACCATAGATCATTCCACTTCCTCGGTTCGCATGTCATCGTAGTATCCTGCTAAAATGTGGAAGTACGAGGACGACATACACAACCGTATATCTCTTTGCACGAAAATCGTGACACGATCTTCGCGCTCTATTCCTTCTCTGTCTTGCACTTCGTTTCCATCGATCGTGCGTTATTTCTAATTTCGATGACAAAATTTTTATAAGTTGGGTAGGATGTAAACCCCCAAATTTTTGTGAATTTTTTATAAATATTTTGGCTTTAATTAAATTTTTGCTATTTTTAAAATGATTTGTAAATTTATTTTGTCTTGCTTTTTTTGACAATAGAAATTTATATTTAAAGTAAATACGTTTTTACATAAAATATAATATGTAAAAATTTCTTTGTTAAAAATATCTCAAAAATATTTTTATATTTTTTGGTATAAAATTTCTTGGATATTTAGGTTATATTTAAAAATGTAAGACGTTCTTTATATATATATATATATATTAATGTAAGACGTTCTTTATATATATATATATATATATATATATATATATATATATATATATATATATATATATATATATATATATAAATATATATATATATATATATATATATATATATATATAAATATATATATTTAAAAAAAAAAAAAAAATATATATATATATATATATATATATATATATAAATATATATATATATATCCTAAAATATATATATATATTTTAAATAAACTATTATAATTAATAACACCCTTATTATATATATATATATATATATATATATATATATATATATATATATATATATGCGTGTGTATCTATTATATATTTGTATATGGATATATAGATTTATACCCATGTATATATGTATGTATAAGATCCTTCTATATGTGAATAATAAGATTATTACTGATTAAAATATTTTATTTAAATTATTCTATGATTTTGAATATTTATCTATAATATATATGAGGGTATACATATTTAGATAAAGATTTATATATAAAAAAGCTTTTAGAAAAAAAAACCAATTGGTGAACAGTGCTTGCACTATTCACCTTCCCCTTCCTTTGTAAACCGAAGTTGAGCCGAGCAGAAGCTCGTTTAATTTTTTTTGGATTTGAAAACCCAATCCTCACCCGAATCGTCGCCAAAATCTTTCAAACAAAATTCTACTCAATCCTAATCATATTCTCTCGTATTTAAATCCGATTCTCGATCAAAATTTGGATTTAATTTGATCAAGAATCAAATTAAATTTTCTTATATAAATGTCCATATAAATCCTTCGAAACTCCACGCGAACACCAAATTCCTTCAACCCTGGGCTTCGGCGGACACCCAGAGACCACCCCGCGACCCAGGCGAACTTCCCTGGACCAAATCCGCCACTTGTCATCGCCGTACGGCCATCGTCCGCCGCCTGCACACGCCGTACAGAACCCCTGTTCTGTCAAACTCAACTTCCAGGTAACCCTATTCTCGACAACTTTCCTATTCCAATACTTGACAAAATTTCAATCTATAAACTACTATAGAAAGCCTACCTAACCACCTTCAATACTTTCAAATATTTTGTTCTAATTCGACCTGTAGTGCTTGTGAACATTCTTGGAAAATCAAGAAAAGTCACAGACATAGAACCCAAAACTGACAGAAATTCAGTGTTGAAACCCTGTTTTGGATGTCGTTTTTCGAGCCATAGATTGAAGGACTTAAAATTCTATTTGTACAGACTTATATATAACCTATACAAGATCCAAACCCTATTTTTAGTTTTTATTTTAGTTTATTAATTTCTGTTTAATTTAGATTCCAAAATTCTGAAAAAGCAGTTTTCTAAAACTTAAAAATTCTCGATACGAGGTCCGTCCCGACAAACCGGACGACACCGTCGCAAACCGAAGGTACCGAAAGGTGCGTATCGACTTTGTGGACGTGTGGACTTTGACGGAATTCAAATTGGTCGCGTGTGCGCGACGAATTTGACCCGTATCCGTCGAAGAACGCCGTATCGGCCATTTTCCAAAATTTTAAATTACTTCGTGCACACTTGTCAAATTGCGACGAAACTTGCGCCATTGGACTTGAAATATTTTTCTAGCCCTATGAGCCAATTTGGTCTGATTCTAAGACCGTTGACCGGATCGCCGTTTTACGGGCCCTACGATCTGATTCAACGGGTGATTTTGTGCACGACTCATCAGAATCCAAAATTGGACATACCATTGAGTACGTGGATCCGTAGACATATAGTTTGATGACTTTAGAGACCGTAGGTTCTGGCACGTATTTCGGTGTAAAGCGGGTCCAACGACGGATATCGTTTTGACCCGAAATTATGATTTTGCCACTGTTCCAGAATTAAACTTTCAAACAGGCATTTTCTAGATATATATTTTACACCGGGAATATTTTTCATGTTTGTTTAAGCATCCGGGAACGTTTGCGGAGGTTCCACTCTTGTAGCTTCTTCTCACTTGTCGATTTTATCTACTGGACGTCGTCAAAACACCTTCCAACAACCAGGCAAGTATACCTTGCTATGATATCTGATTATGCATATTTATTTCAGTATGTTTACTTATTTATTTTCTATTTATTTGTTTAAACTGCGCGTCTAAGTCACATTTGGGTGCAAACGACTATATTAGTCGTTCTTTTCATTTTATTTCTTTATTTATGCATATCGACCTAGAGTTAAGAGACGACCTCATGTGTATGAAGCATTTCTATGCTTCATTAGCCCTAACACTTGTGTATCACGAGTCACGAGTCTCATATAGATCTCAGACGTATGTATCGACTGGCCATTGGTGCACACATGCTGTACGATAGACAATAACTGCTAATAGTTATGGATGTCTAGAAGACTTAGCAGTTATTAGAAATATCGTGATGTGGATACAACACGTGTAGTGCATGGGATGGGAGGAGACAGCTATTAGGCGTAGGGGCTTTCACTCGTTTACTTTCCTCTAGATGCCCTTAATGACTCAGTTGAGTGCTAATGGGTCGTATTTTTCTCTAGCTGTCGTTAATGTCTCACACGAGAGCTAGTGTGCCGTGCACTTATTTACTTTTCTCTAGATGCCACTTGTGTCTCGGCTGAAATGCTAACGCGCTGTGCCTCTATCTTTGGAAGGCCCCTGTGTGGAACGTTGTCTTCAAAGTGCATTTTTACATAGATGGTTAGGTAGCCCAGTTGTTGTTTATATTTTAGTTATTGTAGCATATTTTTCTATATCTTATTATGTGTAATGCCCCAGTCCCAAAATACTTGGGACTAGATACGTATCATGCCAGCTATATTCATACAAGTAAATGAAAGGCCCATATGTATACATAAGCTGTAAAATGTAGAAAGCCACGCTCAAACTAAATCATATCCACAATAAAAAGAATAATAGTAAAAATTAACTTGAATATTTATGGTACAATCATTGGGCGGAGACAAGATCCACTACCAACTATCAAAATGAGATAAAGTATACAAGAAAATGATCCATGAAAATATCAAGACGAACTAAGAGCGATCATCTTCGAAGGAATGGAGAAGACCACAATCTTAGCTAGAACACCTGCAGTAAACCATGAAAGCACACACCTGGAGAGATCACCAGGTCCTCAGAGGGACGTAACAAGATACATGAAGAACATGCCATTATAACTGCAAATGTAAATACCATAAAACTATAACACAACAGGGTTCCTAATCGTCTATGTGATATGTACTTTGAGGACAACGTTCTACGCAGGGGCTGTAAGATCAGCAGAGTAAATAGAGAGTGGCAGTAGGTAGTGCTCATTCGAGTCACTATCGATCATGGGCAGTAAGTAGCGCTCATAAGAGTCACTATCGGCCCAAAATGTGTATAAAAATAAATGTAGTCCCTACGCTAATAGCTGTCCCCTCCCCCAATGATACTATACATGCATCGTAACCATGACACACCAACACGTGTCGTTTCCACAACACGGTTTTATAATAGATAACTGTCAAGTCTTCTAACACGTATCTATTGACAGTTATTCCTACGCATGCGCACGAGGGATCAGCCAACACGCAAGTGACCACTACATGATACTCACAACTCACACACAACTCGTGATATAATCGTGACAAAGTTAATGACATGCACTCTATTGACGGAAGTCTCTTAACTCTAGGTCCACAAGCAAGAAGAAAAATAAATAGCTGGAAATAAAAGTGAGGAAATAATAACAGAATAATAAGATGTAACTAAATGTAAGCAGTAATTATGGCAAGGTATCTTGCCTAGTGTGACGCCTGGTATGGTGCAATGATCCGACAAGTTCTGAATAGTCCGATGGTCAAGTTTGATGTAATGGTCCAAAATCGCTAGAAAATAGGAACATGTGATTAGTCATGATCAACAACGATAATAGAAGAAATTTAGGAGTAACTGAATATTTATACTTTTTTTAAAAATTATTTTATAATAAATTTACATAAATACTTAAAAATACTTAAAATATACAATTTGGAGAAATACATTTTTATAATATATGTCTAGATAACTACTTGAAAATAAATTGGAAACAACTTTTGATCAATTTTTTTAAAAAAGTAAATACAAAGTAATTATAGAAAATATTTAAGGCTAAAAGTCTCTAATTTATAAACTAATTTTTTTTCAAATAATTTAGTTTAAATAGATAGAAAGTTCTACACTAATATCTCATAGCCCATAATATAAATATTTAACTCATTTACTATAATAAAAATATTTGATACATATATAAACCCTATGATACCAAAATATCTAAACTAATACATATAGCTAATAATAATAATAATAAAAATAATAAAAATAATAATAATAATAATAATAATAATAATAATAATAATAATAATAATAATAATAATAATAATAATAATAATATAAGCTATTAAAATCTATACTGATCCCTAAACTAACACAGTGAGAGAGAGAGAATTGGGAAAAGAGGGGTTCTTACTAGGAGGAGAAGCGACGGTCGCGTCCTACACGCGGTGGCGCGCACGGTGGGGAAGAGCGGTTCTCACCGGCGGGCGGTGCGAAGCCGATGGCGAAGGACAGTGGCACGGCGGCTCTGGACGTCCGGTGCTCGAGCACGCGGGCGGAAGGGGCTCGACGTCGGAACTTGCTGAGGTCGCCGGATCTGGGCTCGGCGCGGAGGTCGCCATGGCGAATAACAGCGGCGGAGCCCCGACGCTGGGCGGACTTCCCAGCCGGAGATGAGCGGTCGGAAGCTATTGGCGTTACGGAGGTCAGGTCCGGTGGGGGAAGGCGGCTGGTCGGAGTAAGGGTGGCGCAGCGGTCAAGCGACCGCGACGAGGTGTGTGTCGGCGGAGGCGGGTTAGCTTCTCTCTCCCTCTCTCTCTCCCGATGATGGTGGTTTTATATGTGTGGAGGCGGTCGGTGTGGGTGATTTGGGCTTTGGAAAGGTCGGGGCTGGAGCCGACGGGAGTTGGGGCCGGTGATGGCGACGTTGGCCAGAAGGGCGGACACTGGTGCCGAGGGTGACAGTGTTGAGGAGTGGGAGCAGTCGAGGTAGTGTGGACGGTTGCCATGCTCGTGGTGTGGAGGTGGCTAGAGGTGGCAGTAGGCGGGGTTGGTAGCGGCTGTGATGTCCTGGTGGTTATAGGTGAAGCGGATGGCTGGTGGTGATGATGCTGGTGATGGTAACGGAATCTTGGTCGGGAGATGGCCGAAGCTCGGGGGCGATCTGGTGGTGCAGGGGCGGTGTGGGATGACGGTGGTGGTGGCTGGTGTTGTGGTACGGGTTTGCCGGTGATGGCAAGGCGAGAAAGAGTTGGTGGTGACGGAACGACGATGGCGGGTTTGATTGGGTGATGGTGAAGGTGGGTTCGCCGATAATGGCGAGGCTGGAAGAAGTGGTGGTGGTTGTGTTGAGGATAGACGGGCTTCGGCGAGTGGCTGGGATGGCGCTGTTGCGTGGTCGACCATTGTGGCCAGACGGGGGTCGGTGATGGCGATGGATGTGGGTAGGATTAGGATTGTTCGACGATATCGGGTGTGTCGTATCGGGGGCGTGTCCCGACACGAGATGGATGAATGTAAATAACTGGAATAAGATTTGGTTGTCACAGACACGATACACGATGTGATTGTGGTGTAAAAATTGGAGGAGTACCTCTCCTTGTATAGGAGGTGAGAATTCCCAATTGGATAAGGATTAGGATTTATTTAAACCCAATTGGATAATTCAATTATTAAATTAAACCCATTCAAAAATTTTAAATCTAAATCTAAATCAATGTAAATATAATTACATTCTATCTTTCAGTTTAAAAATCAAACAAGATAAATCAAATTTCAAATTTTAAATCAATCCATAAAATCAATCGAGATTTAAATTGCCACAAAAATTTCAAAATATAATTTCCAAAATACTAATAATAATAATTTCGAAAATTAGATTATTATTTAAAATAAATAATAAATAATTTATGAAATATATATATATGTATGCACAAATAATATTGACTTAAATATACTTTTCTAGTATACCATTTTATATGAATATTATTTATTACTATAATTGTATAAATGAAAGGCTTTTCATAAATAAATCATAAACTTGAAAATTTTGGTACGATAGCTAAAATAATAATTATATATATTATTTTGAAATTATAAAAAAATAGAAAAATATTTTTTGAGACAAATATGTACGCTCACACATATTCGCACTCGTCGAGCAAATACGAAACACTATTCTCGCACGCTACACAAATACGACAATGCGAACTTGTATGCGATGTGAAGATACGAAGCATAAAATAAATACAAAAATATAAAAAAATCATAGTAGAAATTTAGGAGGTTTACATCCTACCCAACTTACAAGATTTCCGTCCTCGAAATTTAGGAATAGGTAGGGTACAAGAGTTTAACGATAAGAAAGTATGAACAATTCATTTGGCGAGGCAAGGAAACGATGTTTAAAATGAATTTGTTAAATAGGAAAATAATTCACGAATATGGTAATGGACGAGGGTCGCTAGCTAAGACAATCATGATAACACAATTCGAGAAATAATAAGGCATTGGGTAGATCAAGGAGAATAACTTAGGGACGGGAGGTAGGGTTCCTTGAGAAAATATGGTCGTCTGGGTTTAGGTTTGATTAAGGAAATGATTTGAATCATTCTTAAGTCTCAAGAATGATTAGAAAGTCGTGATAATGAATCTAGTGTCACGATGAGGACTATTAACTCAAGATGGGGTTACAGTCACATCGGTTGGTAACTGGCTAACTATCATGGTAATAAACAGTAGACAACTAAGAGAATATCAAGTATGGGTGTTTGTCTTTCTAAAACAAGCGAAAGGGAAAAATAAAGAGTTCGAAGAAGACATTATCGAATTCGAATGAGTGGTTCAAAGATGACTGAATAAGTTCCAAAAAGAATTGCCAAGGCAGTCGCAGGTGAGACTCTAGGGCCAAGTTTAACTATGTCTCCATCCACGTTGAGCAATATACAAAAGCGAACCAAGTGCACTATGGTTGATCAGACCATAATACGTCGGTTCTGATTAGACAATGTATTAGTGGGCGCCCACAATAAACATATGTCACGGACAAGCTCGATAAAGGATAAGCTTGCAAAACTAGACTATAATAGCAACATAAGATAGTCAAATATAAGCAGTGGATGATGAAGGAAATTAAATAGTCCAAGATCCTTTAAAATCTAAGACTTGCCCAAAGTTTGGGCCTATACAGTCGGCTTGGTTGACTAGATAAGTTAGGGTGAATTCTATGGTCCAAGTGAACCTATCAATGTGGTCCACAAAAATGTTGGTTAGGTCGTGAGGTATTCTACCCAACTTACAAGAGTTAAACTAGTAGTGTGATGGGACAACGAGTTAAGCACTCAAGGTAAGGCACAAAATTGAGCATTAAAGGAAATTAAGGAGAACTTCATCACATATCGGGTTGAAAGAATTTAGTCGAGATTGAGTCCCTATCTATGGTCGAAAAGTATATCGGTACCATGGTAGGGTTATGATTTAGTCTCTATGACCCGAAAGTCGTGTCAAGAAAATAGAGTACAAGGGGTGTGTTTTAGTGGAACATGATATACCTACATGAAGGTGAGCTCGTCTAGGTTTTGCATGTAAAATTTATTGGATGGAAACGCCTAGTGTTGTGCTCCAAATATCCATGTCACGATAAAGGACACAAAAGAATTTAAAATAGAAAATGGGAGTTAATGAGATAATGATTATCACACAAAATAAATGACCAATTAAAGCATAAAATAAAGATAATTCAGATTCTAGTAGATCAAGGTAAAATAAGTTAGGAATACAGTTTCTAGAGATGTGATAGCCACTTGATGGGGTAGGATCAATGAGCAATCTAATTATTTCTCAAGTTTTAAATGGTTAGAAAGCCACGATTAAAATCTAGATTTGAGGGAATGTCGAGGGAGTCAAGATTGAAATATAACCACATGATCTTGGAGATGACTAACAACACTTGTGTATACACTACTATCATGGTCGTGGAGAATATGGGAATTTAGGTGAAATCCTTCGATCTCGTTAGGGTTATCTTGGTGGCCTACCATTTAAAACTCAAATTTCCTTCAAAAAGTTTCTAATTAATCTCTCCAAAATGAACAACCATATTTGTATTCACTTCAAGCCGTTTAATTTAATCATGATTAAGAGTTTAATCCCTTTCATAAATCTCTAAGTGAACTTTCATTACGTTACTACTAAATTTTCCAAAATTTAACATTTATAGCCAACTATTTAAATCAAGAGTTCATAATTCACGAATCCATAAAAATTTCATAATCAATCAAAATTTTAAAACCCAAATTTTTTCAAACAACTCTAGAAAAACTCTTAGCATATTAAAAAGCAATCTCAAAATTGAAGTTCAATATTTTAATGCACTTATCAACCATAATTCGACAACATGATTTAAAAACATTCGGTTTTTATAACATCGATTTTTTTCAATAAACCATACATATTTTCTAAAACCTTTATAAATAAAACTTGTTTCCCCCTTTTTTTGTTTTACTAATTTATTGATAATCCTAATCAAAACTTTTTAACTCAAAATCTAAATAAGTTTGTAAATCATAAATCACAGGACACAATTTAAAATTTGAAAATCTTCCTCAAAAATTATTTTTATATCTTCCGAAATATTTTAAACCAAAATTTAAAAGTTGCTGCTTCCACTTAAAATTTGAAATTTAAGAAACATACTAATCGTAAGTTGTACGAGAATCATTTCTACCGCTACATTTAAAATCTAAGATCATTTTCAAACCAAATTTATAACTGTTCAAAGGCGTATAACTATAACTCAATAGATCATAAATATCACAACTTGAAAATCAAATCAGTTTTTATATTTCCTCAAAGACTTATAGCTATAATCCAATAGATCATAAATATCAAAATTCGAAAATCAAAACAATTTTTTAAATCAATTGTGTATAGATTCCAATATATTCCTGTAGTATAATAAAATCCTATCAATCTTCTGATGATCACTACTTGGAAATCTCAAAAATAAAATTTTCTTTATCTCTCGAAATGGTAATATCGCTACTACCAAACTTAGAATTTACTATTTATAAAAAAAAAATCATACTTTTAGAAAAATTCATTTATAACTTAGTTAAGGTCTCCGTGTATTCCAATTGCCAATGCAATCCTTCTAGCCATGTGTTTGACCAATGAGTATATAGTAGTGTAGTCATCCTCCTATCAAGTATGGAAATAAGGATTTCGGTAGAAAGTTCTCAAGCAAGATGTAGATCAGTGGAGTTGAACAAGTGATTCGAAAATTTTTATCACGGAAGAGGGTCAAGCCGGTGGATGAGATCCTAGACTGTAATCCTATATTACAGGCTCGTTTGGTACAGTCATGTAACCGAAACGACAAACTTGACCAGCATGGGCTACCACAAAAACATGTAACGCCCTAGTCCCAAAATACTTAGGACTAGATACCTATCATGCCAGCTGTATACATACGAGTAAATGAAAGGCCCATATATATACATAAGCTGTAAAATATAGAAAGCCATGCTCAAACTAAATCACATCCATAATGAAAAGAATAATAGTAAAAATTAACTTGAATATTTATGGTACAATCGTTGGGCGGAGACAAGATCCACTACCAACTATCAAAATGAGATAAAGTATACAAGAAAATGATCCATGAAAATATCAAGACGAACCAAGAGCGATCATCTTCGAAGGAACGAAGAAGACTACAATCTTAGCTAGAATACCTGCAGTAAACCATGAAAGCACACACCTGGAGAGATCACCAGGTCCTCAGAGGGACGTAACAAGATACATAAAGAACATGCCATTATAACTGTAAATGTAAATACCATAAAACTACAACACAACAGGGTTCCTAACCGTTTATGTGATATGCACTTTGAGGACAACGTTCTACGCAGGGGCTGTAAGATCAGCAGAGTAAATAGAGAGTGGCAGTAGGTAGTGCTCATCCGAGTCACTATCGACCATGGGCAGTAAGTAGCGCTCATAAGAGTCACTATCGGCCCAGGGCAGAAGTTAGCGCTCATAAGAGTCACTATCGACCCAAAATATGTGTAAAAATAAATGTAGCCCCTACGCTAATAGCTGTCCCCTCCCCACAATGATACTGTACATGCATCGTAACGATGACACACCAACACGTGTCGTTTCCACAATACAGTTTTATAATAGATAACTGTCAAGTCTTCTAACATGCATCTATTGACAGTTGTTACTACGCATGTACACGGGGGATCAGCCAACACGTAAGTGAACACTACATGATACTCACAACTCACACACAACTCGTGATACAATCGTGACAAAGTTAATGACATACACTCTATTGACAGAAGTCTCTTAACTCTAGGTCCACAAGCAAGAAGAAAAATAAATAGCTGGAAATAAAAGTACGGAAAATAATAACAGAATAATAAGATGCAACTAAATGTAAGCAGTAATTATGGCAAGGTATCTTGCCTGGTGTGACGCCTGGTGTGGTACAATAATCCGACAAGTTCTGAATAGTCCGATGGCCAGGTTTGATGTAATGGTCCAAAATCGCGAGAAAATAGGAACATGTGATTAGTCATGATCAACAACGATAATAGAAGGAATTTAGGAGTAACTGAATATTTATACTATTTTTAGAAATTATTTTATAATAATTTTACATAAATACTTGAAAATACTTAAAATATACAATTTGGAGAAATACATTTTTATTAGTCAAATATATGTCTGGATAACTACTTGAAAATAATTTGGAAACCACTTTTGATCAAATTTTTTTTTTTTAAGTAAATACAAAGTAATTCTAGAAAATATTTAAGGCTAAAAGTCTCTATTTTGTAAACTAAATTTTTTTCAATTAATTTAGTTTAAATAGATAGGAAGTTCTACAGCAATATCTCGTAGCCCATAATATAAATATTTAACCCATTTACTATAACAAAAATATTTGATACATATATAAACCCCATGATACCAAAATATCTAAACTAATACATACATATAATAATAATAATAATAATAATAATAATAATAATAATAATAATAATAATATTATTATTAATAATCCTTTAAAAGCTATACTACCAAACCCCCTTTATTAATAATTATAATAATAATAATAATAATAATAATAATAATAATATAAGCTATTAAAATCTATACTGATCCCTAAACTAACACAGTGAGAGAGAGATAATTGGGAAAAGAGGGGTTCTTACTGGGAGGAGAAGCGGCGGTCGCGTCCTGCGCGCGGTGGCGCGAACGGTGGGGAAGAGCGGTTCTCACCGGCGGGCGGTGCAAAGTCGGTGGCGGAGGACAGTGGCGTGGCGGCTCTGGGCGTCCGGTGCTCGAGCGCGCGGGCGGAAGGGGCTCGACGCCGAAACTTGCTGAGGTCACCGGATCTGGGCTCGGCGTGGAGGTCGCCATAGCGAGTTATAGCGGCGGAGCCCCGACGCTGGGCGGCCTTCCCAGCCGGAGTTGAGCGGTCGGAAGCTATTGGCGTTGCGGAGGTCAGGTCCGGTGGGGGAAGGCGGCTGATCGGGGTAAGGGTGGCGTAGCAGTCAAGCGACGGCGACGAGGTGTGCATCGACGGAGGCGGGTTAGCTTCTCTCTCACTCTCTCTCTCTCGATTATGGTGGTTTTGTGTGTGTGGTGGCGGTCGGTGTGGGTGATTTGGGCTTTGGGAAGGTCGAGGCTAGAGCCGACAGGAGTTGGGGGCCGGTGATAGCGACGTTGGCCAGGAGGGCGGGCACTGGTGCCAAGGGTGACGATATTGAGGAGTGGGAGCAGTCGAGGTGGTGCGGACGGTTGCCATGCTTGTAGTGTGGAGGTGGCTAGAGGTGGCAGTAGGCGGGGTAGGTAGCGGCGGTGATGTCCTGGTGGTTGTAGGTGAAGCGGATGGCTGGTGGTGATGATGCTGGTGATGGTGACGGGATCTTGGTCGGGAGATGGCCGAAGCTCGGGGGCGATCTGGTGGTGCAGGTGCGGTGTGGGATGACGATGGTGGTGGCTGGTGTTGTGGTACGGGTTTGTCGGTGATGGCGAGGCGAGGAAGAGGTGGTGGTGACGGAACAACGATGGCGAGTTTGATTGGGTGATGGTGAAGGTGGGTTCGCCGGTAATGGCGAGGCTGGAAGAAGTGGTGGTGGTTGTATTGAGGATAGACGAGCTTCGGCGGGTGGCTGGGATGGTGCCGTTGCGAGGTCGGCCGTGGTGGCCAGACGGGGGTCGGTGATGGCGATGGATGTGGGTTGGGTTAGGATTGTTTGACGGTATCGGGTGTGTCGTGTCGGGGGCATATCGTAAATAACTGGGATAAGATTTGGTTGTCACAAACACGATGCACGATGTGATTGTGGTATGAAAATTGGAGGAGTACCTCTCCTTATATAGGAGGTGGGAATTCCCAGTTGGATAAGGATTAGGATTTATTCAAACCCAGTTAGATAATTCAATTATTAAATTAAACCCATTAAAAAATTTCAAATCCAAACCTAAATCAATGTAAATATAATTACATTCTATCTTTCAGTTTAAAAATCAAACAAGATAAATCAAATTTCAAATTTTAAATCAATCCATAAAATCAATCGAGATTTAAATTGCCACAAAAATTTCGAAATATATTTTCCAAAATACTAATAATAATAATTTCAAAAATTACATTATTATTTAAAATAACTAATAAATAATTTACGAAATATATATATGTATGCACAAATAATATTTACATAAATATACTTTTCTAGTATACCATTTTATAAGAATATTATTTATTACTATGACTGTATAAATGAAAGACTTTTCATAAATAAATTATAAACTTGGAAATTTTGGTACAATAGCTAAAATAATTATTATATATATTATTTTAAAATTATAAAAAATAAAAAAATGTTTTTCAAAATAAATATGTACGCTCGCACATATTCGCACTCGTCGAGCAAATACGAAACGCAATTCTCGCACGCTACGCAAATACGACAACGCGAACTTGTATGCGACGTGCAGATACGAAGCACAAAATAAATACAAAAATTTATAAAAAAAACCGTAGTAGAAATTTAGGGGGTTTATATTACGTCCCTATGAGGACCTGGTGATCTCTCCAGGTATGGACGACGAGTAGTATCCTGAGGAGTACGGTTCCGGACTTGACTATTTCTTCGCAGCCGAGTAGGGCTCACCCGCGGAGCTTATTTGATTTTTTTCTAGTTGATGGACTATGTAGTTGCTACTCTTTCTTCTGTTTATTTCAGTTGATTTCTTTCATTAGATCGGTAGTGGATTTTGTCTCCACCCGATGGATATTCCGTTTTACATTATATTCAGTTAAGACATTTGATTAGTCATTCCTTTTATTTGCCATTGTTGATGAGATATAGATACTGCCTGTGACTATGTTATATTGTTATGAGCTGGAGCTCTTTATTACAGCTTATGTGTGTATACGTAAATTCCATATATTGGAGTAGTCTGTGTATACATACAGCTGGCATGTACGTATTCCTAGTCCTACGTATATTGGGACTGAGGCGTTACATGTTTTTGTGGTGGCCCATGCAGGTCGAGATAAATTATTTGGTTACTTTACCGTACCAAGCAAGCCTGCATATAAGAATAGAGTTTAGGATTCTCATCCATATGCCTAATCACCTTCCTTGATTTCAAAATTTTGGATTCTCGTTTGACTACTTGTCTTGCATCTAGTTTGACCTTGTCCTAAAGTAATCTCTATTTTCGTGCCAATAGGATGAATCTTTGTAGTGGTCGTGCTACCCTTCTTGCTATTACTGCTGGGGATTCAACCACTCCAGAAGGACCAGCGGATCAGCCACCCCCAACCATGTCCCTAACCACTCCAGCACCATCTGGACTGCAGCCTGTGATGACACCACACACTACTCAGTAACAAGCCCCGTCATCCAAGTGGGACAGACGGGCCCCAAAAATTTTGCATCTCAAGAAGAGTACCTGCCACCCCCCGCCACCCTATCCACCTCAGTTTCTACCACAGATTCCACCCCCATATCCACCTCATATCCACCATCATATCTACCACAACAGCCTCCACAGTATCTACCATCATATCCACCCCAGTATCCGCCTCAATATCCTCCACACTACCCCCATCCATATCCTTTATATCCCCCGCAGTATAGACCACATTTTGTGCCCTAGATGCCATACATGCTTCCGCAGCAGCCCATGCCTCAAGCTGGAGGAGGGGGCTTCTATGGACCAGATCCTCCAGGGTTTAGTACAGGCCCAGATGCAGTAGAGCGAGGCTATTAGGAGGAGTTTGGAGACATCACTGACCCGAGCACCCCAAGTCTGTAGGCACTATCGAGGGGTTTCGCAACATGAATCCCCCACCCTTCAAAGGCACTAAAGATGTCATAGAAATTACCAATTGGCTGGTGAAGACAGAAAATCTTTTAAAAGCTTCGAAGTTATCTGTAAACCTATGGATGACGGCAGTAAAGTTACAGTTGGAAGGGAATGCTTATGATTGGTGGGCCGCAGAGGAGAGACGACTAGGACTTGATCAAATATGGAAGGAGTTCAAAGAGCTATTCAATAAGAAGTATTTCTCTGACACTGCCAAGGATGCACTTTATGACCAGTTCCTACACTTGGAACAAGAAAGCATGACAGTTGATGAATATGACGCCGAGTTCAGTCGGTTGAGTCATTTTGCTCTCTGATTAGTTTCGACAGAGTTGGAGAAGGCCAGGAGGTTCCATAGGGGCTTGAGCATAGAGCTACAGAGAAACACTAGTTCTGAGTCACGAGTTTCACAGGCAGCCATCTTGGCAGAGGCTAGGACTCAGGAGGCAATAAGCAAAAAGGCACAAAGTCGACGATCAACAACCACAGTTGGACCAGCTAAAGATGCTCAAGTAGGACCAGTAAAGCGACCCCTAGCACACCAGCAACATCAACCTCAGAGGGCAGGACCATATCAGATGCAGGAGAAGGTCATATGTCACTACTGTGGCAAGATGTGTCATGTTCAGAAAGATTGCCAACGACGTCTAGGGCATTACTTATCTTGTGGTTCTAGTCAGCATCATGCCAAAGATTGTCCACAGCTGAGAACCACTGCAATGCAACAGATGCCAAGGCCAACAGCCATTGAATATCCAAAGGGCGACCAAAACACGGGTAGGCATTCAGCATGATAGCAACGGGGCCACCAATCCAAGGAGCCATAGATACAGGTATGTTTTTTTTTAGTTAAAATTACCATTGCATAACCATGATCATAGAATGACTTAGAATTTCATGGCATAAACCTTGATAGATATAGAAACACAAGGGTATCCTATATAGTTAGAAACCACACTAGTGACCCTTGTAAGTACCGTAGATCATTCTACTTCCTCGGTTCGCATGTTATCGTAGTGCCCTGCTAAAATACGGAAGTACGAGGACGACATACACAACCGTATCTCTCTTTGCACGAAATCGTGACACAATCTTCGTGCTCTATTCCTTCTCCGTCTTGCACTTCGTTTCCATCCATCGTGCGTTATTTCTAATTTCGAGGACGAAATTCTTATAAGTTGGGTAGGATGTAAACCCCCAAAGTTTTGTGGATTTTTTTATAAATATTTTGGCTTTAATTGAATTTTTGCTATTTTAAAAATGATTTGTAAATTTATTTTGTTTTATTTTTTTTTGACAATAGAAATTTCTATTTAAAGTAAATACGTTTTTACATAAAATATAATATGTAAAACTTTCTTTGTTAAAAATATCTCGAAAATATTTTGATATTTTTTGGTATAAAATTTCTTGGATATTTAGGTTATATTTAAAAATGTAAGACGTTCTTTATATATATATATATATATATATATATTTTATATATATATATATATATATATATATATATATATATATATATATATATATATATATATATATATATATATATATATAAGACGTTCTTTATATATATATATATATATATATATATATATATATATATATATATATATAAGACGTTCTTTATATATATATATATATATATATATATATATATATATATATATATATATATATATATATATATATATATATATATATATATATATATATATATATATATATATATATATATATATATATAGATAATAAGGGTGTTATTAATTATAATAGTTTATTTAAATTAGTTTTAGATTCTTATTTTAGGATATATATATATATATATATATATATATATATCTATATATATATATATATATATATATATATATATATATATATATATATTTTAAGAAAACCCCTCAATTTATTAAAGACGGCTCAAAAACCGCTGACAAAATTCGTATACAAGGCGTAAAATGCCGAAGCCTATACAGGTATACCACAAAAAGAAGGAGGAGGGGGGAAGCGAAACAATCGCCAGGGTCTAGGGAGAGCACCGACCAGAATGCTCTCGAACTGTGGGAACACAGGGTGCTCCGCTTACGGCATTGGCGGGCAACTTTCCGAAAGAGCTGGTCTGCCGAGTATAGGTGACCTTCGTATCCCATGTAGCGGCCGCAGCGACGATCTGGTGGCCATAAGAGACAGAACCCCAGGAAGCCAGTAGATCGTAGAAGTGTCCACTGCCCTGCTCAATGCTGAATAGCTGGTTAAGGGTTATCCAAGTCCTGTCTGGTAGCGTCCCCTGGCGGAAGATGTGATCGATAGTCTCCGTTTGACGCTCGGAGCAGCATGAACAAGCTGATGCTAAGCTAATCCCAATGGTGTTAAGGATGTCGTCTGTCAGCAGTTTCTTTCTGATGACTCTCCACAAAAGGAAGGACCACTTCTTAGGGATACAGGAATGCCAATAGTGTGCTATAGGGAGGTACGGCCGACCGGCACCCTGGATAGTGATTCTCGCCGACCACACCTATAATGCCCCCGACGCCTCGAGGGTCCATCTCAATGCATCCTTCTCGCCATCGATGCGTAACCCTCTCTCGCGGATGCCATCTGCCATATCGTTACCGGACTACTCACGAACCTGGTCCCAGTTCCAATCGTCGGTAGAGGGGTTCCACAAGTCTCTGATCCTACAATCTCTCGGGGTCTCCGTAAGACTCGGGATCATGATGTCTCCAACCCATCTCTCAAAGAATAGGTTTGAGTTGCCTGCTCCCAGCTAGAGTCTCATTGCTGGCTCGGTAAGGTCGCGGCTGATAAGGATGCGACACCAAGCCGCTGAGGATCCGCAGTTGGATATGGCCATAGAGGGGTGGATGTGTTTGAAGTATCTGGCTTTCAAAAACCTTCTCCATAAGTTGTTGCTCGTACAGAGTTTCCACCACAATTTTATCGAGAATGCTTTAAAAATGTGAGTGAGTTTGGTGAATCCCAAGCCCCCCTCGCCTATCGGGTAAGCCATAGATTCCCAGCTAGTCCAGTGATGCTTATCCTGGCCGTTGCTATGCCCCCAGAAGAAATTACAAAAGATCTGTTCGATCGAAGAAAGAACCTTAATGGACGGCGAGCACGCATCTAAGGTGTGGATAGGGATGGAGGATAGCACGTGATTGATGAGGATCATCTTGCCACCTAGGGATAAGGTGGCATTGTGCCACCCTTCCAGTTTCTTCCTGATTCTGGTGATTAAGTCCTCAAAAATGCCGACGTTGGATTTCTCGTACACTAAAGGACACCCGAGATAGTTGAACGTGGGCTTAGCAATTGAAAAGGATGTTAAGTTAGAGAGGTTATTGGCGTGCTCTCTATTGGTGTTGTGGTGGGCGTAGATAACGCTCTTGGAATGATTGATTTTCTGGCCGGAGCATCTAGAGTATCTCATCAGGGTATTATAAACCACTGCTACTGCGCCTTCAAGCCCAGAAGAGAAGATGAGTAAGTCGTCTGCGAATGCCAGATGGGTGATGATAGGGCAGCCACTGGATGTATGATAGTACTAGAAGTTGGGAGTGTTGACCATATTGTTAAGGTTCCTACTCAGGGCATCTGCTACTATGATGAAAACAGTGGAGGATAGGGGGTCGCCCTGTCTCACCCCGCGGTAGGATTTAAAAAATCCATCAGCATGGCCATTGATGACCGTGGAGAACCACGAGTTGCTGATGGATCTCCAGACGATATTGGTCCAAGTTTCCGAAAATCCGAAGGCTCTAAAAACCCAGATCATGAATTGCCAATCCAGTCTGTCATAAGCTTTCTCCATGTCGATTTTGACGATAACGTTGCCTCCCCTCACTAGAAATTTCATGCAGGTGATTAACTCTTAGGCCAGCATAATATTGTCCTGGATGTTCCTCCCGCGAACAAACCTGCTTTGCTCCTCCGAAATGATCTTGGGAAGAATACCAGCCATTCTGGTCGCGATGACCTTGGATATGATCTTGTTGGTGAGATTACAAAGACTGATGGGTCGAAAGTCACGGAAGGACTCTGGGTTATCATTTTTTAGGATTAGGATCAGGTTGGCACTAGAAATGGCTTTAGAGTATATAGCACCTTCGAAGAAAGCGATCGCCGCTTCGGTGATGTCTTGCTTGATAATATTCCAACATGTGAGAAAGAATACCCCCAAAAACCTGTCCGAACCTGGCGCACTGTGCTCGTTCAGAGCCCACACTGCATCTTTAACTTCCTGAATTGTAGGAGGGCGGTTCAACTGGGCGTTGTCGGTGTCGTTAATGAGGAGGAGGATTTTGTCTAGGAATGATCTATCTTTGTGAACTGTCTCTTTGGAGAATAGTTTGGAATAGAAATCCGTGGCTGCCTCTTGGATGCTCTTTTGGTCGGTAATGATGTTCCTATTGTCATCAGTTGTCCTGTGAATCGAAAGCTTTTGTCTGTGCCCGTTAACGCAGGCATGAAAGTACTTCGAGTTTTTGTCCCCTCGTTGTCCCATTTCAACCTCGCTTTATGTTTTCAAAAATCGGTCTCTACTTTGATCCTGAATTTAAGCATAGCCTTGGTGAGGCTGAGGGCTCTACTAGCCTCTACGGAGCAATCCGTGACGACCGGGGCTTCGGCGCTGGTGACGTCGTCCTCGGCGACTCGAACGGCTTGAAAGATATCTCCGTAGGCGAGCTTGCTCCAGACGGACAAGGCTTTCCTAGTGGCTTTAAGCTTGTTGCTCACCCGAACTAGGGGGTTGGGGGAATCCTCGCGGTTCCATGCTTCTGCAACGATACCCAGAAAATGGGGGTGCCCGATCCAGAAGTCGAGGAATTGGAAGTTCTTTTTGAATGAGTTAGTCTTGTTTTCAATCTCAACCAACAGGGAAGTGTGGTCTAATTCTATGGAGTTGAGATGGGTCAGATTGGTGGTGATCCCCATTCCGTGCCAGAAGGTGTTCGTGAGGGCCCTATCTAGCCTAGAGTATTGACGACGGTCGCCATCCTGCATGTTGCACCAGGTGAATCCATTGCCAGTGAACTGGAGAGTGGTTAAGTGGGCATTGAAGATGAAGTTGTTGAAGTCAAGCATGGCCGGAACGGGGGGGGGGAGGGGCGGCCTCCGGTTTTCTCTGTGCTGCAGGTGATCGCATTGAAGTCCCCAATACAAAGCCAAGGGAAGTTGGTGTAGAGGTGATAGATGTCAAGGAGGTCATCCCAGAGTTGTTTTCTCTCCGCAACATCGCAGCTGCCATGGACCGCTGAAAGGATGGTACGATCGGGAAGTCTTGGGTAATCGAACCAACAGGAGAGGGCCTGCCGGAAGTCCTGGATGACTCCTAATTTGACGTTCTTCGTACAGAGGATCCAAATATCGTATCTGCCTGCTATGGCCATAGGAAGGTCCAGTTGTAGTTGGATGAATTTTAATCTTTTGGGAGGATTTTGGGTTCAAAATGATGAGGATGTCTATCTTGTGGATTTTTCGCAGATTAGTTATTCTCCTTAATATCAGTTTGTTCGCCAGACCGCGGACATTCTAGGATAGGATGTTAAGCATTAAGGATGTTGTGGGGGGGTTTTTTGTTCCGCTTGGCGGCGGATCTGGTTTGGATGGTAGTGGTTACAGTGGGTCTGTGGTTTGCATTGGCCTCACTCGAGGTAGAAGGTCCTGCCTCCGTTGAGGGAGGGTGATCGTTACATGATTGCTCCTGCGGGGTCAGTTGCTGACTGACCAATTCTCTGGCAGAGTCCTGGATAGGATTCTCTGGTGGGATGATTATGGAGTCACTGGTGCTCCCTGTCAGAAGATTAGTTTGCTGAAGAGGGAAACCCGCGGCATGGACCTGGAGCCCTCTCCGAACTAGGTCTGGCCCTAGAATAACTAGGGCCTCTACCACAGGGTCTTCGATGGTGAGTTGTTGATTAGCTTCGGTGATGTCGGTAAACTATTCTATGCCTTCCGGATTGGGGAAAATCTCGGTGAGCGTGTGGTCGACTGTGGGAGAGGCTGTCTCCTCTAGGTCTTCTGTGTCCTCCGAATCAAGAGAGTCAAATTGGTTAGATAGGGTGAGAGCTTGGGTTCTGTGGGGGATCAGTGCTTTGCTGGGAGATTCACTCCTGTTAGACGAGGCGCCACCGGAGCCAAATCGAGTGTGCGAATTTGGACATGGTAGGAGAGGTGGCATGGGTGTCCTCCCCTCAGTTGGCTTGCTGTCTTTTCAGGGTGGTTTCTTCTTTAGTTCAGGATAAAGTCGGTGGCAGTGCTTCGGGAGATGACCTCTTAAGTGGCAGTGGTTATAGAACATGATATGGTTATCGTAGAGGATTTGTTGGGTGTGGGTTCGGTTGCCCAGCTCGATGTTGATAAAATTGGGTGGTTCGGTGGTGAGGTCGAGTTCCATACAGATTTTGGCGTAGTAGGCTTTGGTGAAGTTGCTGGTCTCAGGGGCTGAGGCTATATACGTGCCGAAAGAGTTAGCGATACGCCTGAGAGCCGCTAGGATGAAGAAAATGAGGGACAGATTAGGCAGAGTGATCCAGGCGGTGACTGTCGCTGAGTCTGCTTTAGTGCTGAAGCTAGCTGACCACTTGATGATCTTCATCTAATGGGAATCAATCCTACACGTGCCTTTGGACCAGACTGTCTTATGGTCTAAGTCGGATGAGAGGTGAAGAAGAATGTGTCTGGGATCAAAGGGAGCTATACGGTAATCCGCTATGAGTCTCCAGCTGGCTATCATCTCCTGCACACTTGGGAGCTTGGGACATCCGGATGAAAATTTAAAGATAAAAGTGTGGGGGAATGAATTCGATAGAGAGGATATCTTCATGTCAGTGAATAGAACCGAGGGCACCGGTGACTCCTAAGAGTACTCAATGTCCGGAAGATTGATGTCTGGGACGAGAGGCGCCTTGGCTGACGCCAGATCCGAGCACAGCTTGGCTGCAAAGGTCGGCGGAGAGGGGTCGGCCGAGGAAGGGATCAGGAAAGAACTACTGGAAGGAGGGGAAGCAATCAAGGTGGGGATCATCTCAGGACGGTGGGTGTTGTCTGAGGAGGCTGCATGGGGGATACACTCAGGTTGGGGGACAGCCGGTGGAGACCTTCCAGGAGCGGGACTCTCCCCGCTCGCAGAGGAAGGCACCACAGACGGACCAACGGCAACTGGAGGAGGGGGAGGGTGAGCGTCCGGGACGACCCCTGCGGGATCCCCTGGCTCGGACGTGCTGAGGACGAGAAGGTTGGGAACCGGAAGGAGGCCCACTGTAACCAAAGAGGCGGTGGGGGGATAATAGAGGGTACATGAGGGATGCAGGGGGCCTCTGAGGGGGGCCAGGGGCTGGAAGGCCAACGATGGGGTAGACTGGAGGAATGAGGAGGGTGAGGGCCTAGGTGGATTGAATGGGAGGGGTGTTAGAAGAGGCGTAAAGTGCAGTGGATGGGGTGAGAGGAGGATCGGTGTAGGGGGCATAGAGCGCAGTGGACGAGGGCGAGAGGAGGATTGGCTTGGAGGGAGTACTGTGTGTGGAGGTCGGACAAGGGAGTGGGCCCACCTGAAGGAGAGGGGGTTAAGGAATGGGAATACGCGAATAGAGAACCAGGCGCGTAAAAATTATTGAAAGAACCAGGCACATAAAAATCGTTCAAAGGAAGGATCCCACCTGAGGGCTGAGCGACTAGTCCTGGTGCGTAGAATCCGTGGGGGAGTGGGCCCCACCAGAAGAAACTGCGGGCATGGGAGTATTACGCACAGCAGAAAATAAATGAGGGTGGCCAACCACGTTGAGTAGGTAGACTGAACCGTTCACGTGGTGCTAGTAGGGAAGGCCCCCTATGCCTGCACCGTAGGTGGGCGACTCCCCCGAGGAGAAGGCTGCTCCGTTCGAATTTCGAACCGAATCGAGAATGGGCAAGTGGGCGGTGGGGAGCTGGTGAAGAGGATGTGAGCTGCGGGCGTACACGGGTGCTGGGCGACCAGCCAAAGCAGACGCAGGAGTAGCGAACATGGACGCGGGTGAGGGGGCGAGGGGAACGCGAGATGGCGGAGGGTTGCTAGAAACAGAACTGGGGCATGTAAGGGGGAGGAGTAGAGGGCTAGGGAGGGCAGCCTGAGGGGCGGACGCCGGGGGGATGGGATGAGGACTGGGAGGAGGGAGAGCAGATAGGGAGTATGGGGGAGAGCGGGATGAGAGGGAATATGAGGGGGGTATAGTTGGCTGATCAACTCCACGCAGTCGGCCGGCCAAGGATGGGCCATCGGCAGGCACTAACCACCGTGGGAGAGCCGGAGAATATATATATATATATATATATATATATATATATATATATATATGGAGTATGGGGGAGAGCGGGATGAGAGGGAATATGAGGGGGGTATAGTTGACTGATCAACTCCACGCAGTCGGCCGGCCAAGGATGGGCCATCGGCAGGCACTAACCACCGGGGGAGAGCCGGAGAATATATATATATATATATATATATATATATATATATATATATATATATATATATATATATATATATATATATATATATATATGTGTGTGTGTGTGTGTATCTATTATACATTTGTATATATGTATAAGATCCTTCTATATGTGAATAATAAGATTATTACTAATTAAAATATTTTATCTAAAGTATTCTATGATTTTAGAATATGTATCTATAATATATATGAGGGTATACATATTTAGATATAGATTTATATATATAAAAGCTTTTAGAAAAAAAACCAATTGGTGAATAGTGCTTGCACTGTTCACCTTCCCCTTCCTTTGTAAATCAAAGTTGAGCCGAGCAGAAGCTCATTTAATATTTTTTTTGGATTTGAAAACCCAATCCTCACCCGAATCTTCGCCAAAATCTTTCAAACAAAATTCTACTCAATCCTAATCAGATTCTCTCTCATTTAAATCCTATTCCCGATCAAAATCTGGATTTAATTTGATCAAGAGTCAAATTAAAATTTCTTATATAAATGTCCATATAAATCCTTCGAAACTCCATGTGAACACCAAATTCCTTCAACCTCGGGCTTAGGCGGACACCCAGAGACCACCCCGCGACCCAGGCAAATTTTCCTGGACCACCGCCGCCACTCGTCGTCGCCGCACGGCCACCGTTCGCCTCCTGCACACACCGTACAGAACACCTGTTCTATGAAACTCAACATCCAGGTAACCCTATTCTCGACAACTTTCCTATTCCAATACTTGACGAAATTTCAATCTATAAACTACTATAGAAAGCCTACCTGACCACCTTACAATCCCTTCAAATCTTTTGTTTTAATTCGAACTGTATTGCTTGTGAAAATTCTTGGAAAATCAAAAAAAGTCATAGACACAGAACCAAAAACTGACAGAAATTCAGTGTTGAAACCCTGTTTTGGATGTCATTTTTCGAGCCATAGATTGAAGGACTTAAAATTCTATTTGTACAGACTTATAGACAACCTATACGAGATCCAAACCCTATTTTTAGTTTTTATTTTAGTTATTAGTTTCTATTTAATTTAGATTCCAAAATCCCGAAAAATCAGTTTTCTAAAACTTAAAAATTCTCGATACGAGGTCCGTTCCGACAAAGTGGATGACACCGTCATAAACCGAAGGTACCGAAAGGTGTGTATCGACTTTGTGGACGTGTGGTCTTTGACGGAATTCAAATTGGTCGCCTGTGTGCTACGAATTTGACCCGTATCCGTCGAAGAACGTCGTATCGACCATTTTCCAAATTTTTTAATTACTTTGTGCACACTTGTCAAATCATGACAAAACTTGCGCCATTGGACTCGAAATATTTTTCTGGTCTTGTGAGCCAAGTTTGGTCCGATTCTGAGACAGTTGACCGGATGGCCGTTTCGCGGGCCCTACGATCTGATTCAACGGGTGATTTTGTGCACAGCTTATCGGAATCCAAAATTGGACATACCGTTGAGTACATCACAAAAAACCAGATCCGTAGATATATAGTTTGATGACTTTAGAGACCGTAGGTTCTAGCACGTATTTTGGTGCAAAGCGGGTCCAACGGCGGACATCGTTTTGACCCAAGATTATAATTTTGCCCCTGTTCTGAAATTGAACTTTCTGACATGCATTTCCTAGATATATCTTTTACATCAGGAATATTTTTGATGTTTGTTTCAGCATCCGGGAACGTTTGCGGAGCTTCCACTATTGTAGCTTCTTCCCACTTGCCGATTTTATCTACTGGACGTCGTCAAAACACCTTCCAACCACCAGGCAAGTATACCTTGCTATGATTTCTGATTATGCATATTTATTTCAGTATGTTTACTTATTTATTTTCTATTCATTTGTTTAAACTGCGCGTCTAAGTCACACTTGGGTGCAAGCGACTATATTAGTCGTTCTTTTCGTTTCTTTTCTTTATTTATGCATATCGACCTAGAGTTAAGAGACGACCTCATGTGTATGAAGCATTTCTATGCTTCATTGGCCCTGACACTTGTGTACATGAGTCACGAGTCTCATGTAGATCTCGGAAGTATGTATCGACTGGCCATCGGTGCGCACATGCCGTACGATAGGCAATAACTGCTAATAGTTATGGATGTCTAAAAGACTTAGCAGTTATTAAAAATGTCGTGATATGGATACAGCACGTGTAGTGCATGGGATGGGAGTAGACAGCTATTATGCATAGGGGCTTTCACTCGTTTACTTTCCTCTAGATGCCCTTAGTGACTCAGTTGAGTGCTAATGGGCCGTGCATTTATTTTTCTCTAGCTGCCGTTAGTGACTCACCCGAGAGCTAGTGTGCCGTACACTTATTTACTTTTCTCTAGATGCCACATGTGTCTCGGCTGAAACGCTAACGCGCCGTGCCTCTATCTTCGGAAGGCCCCTGTGTGGAACGTTGTCTTCAAAGTGCATTTTCACATAGATGGTTAAGTAGCCCAATTGTTGTTTATATTTCAGTTATTGTAGCATATTTTATGTATCTTGTTACGTCCCTCTGAGGACCTGGTGATCTCTCCAGGTATGGATGACGAGCAGTATCCTGAGGAGTACGATTTCAGACTTGACTCTTCCTTCGCAGCCGAGTAGGGCTCACCCGCGGAGCTTATTTGATTTTTTTTCTAGTTTATAGACTATGTAGTTGCTACTCTTTCTTCTGTTTATTTCAGTTGATTTCTTTCATTAGATCGGTAGTAGATTTTGTCTCCACCCGATGGATATTCCGTTTTATATTATATTCAGTTGAGACATTTGATTACTCATTCCTTTTATTTGTCATTGTGGATGAGATATAGATACTGCCTGTGACCATGTTATATTGTTATGAGCTGGAGCTCTTTATTACAGCTTATGTGTGTATATGTAGATTCTATATATTGGAGTAGTCTGTGTATACATACAGCTGGCATGTACGTATTCCTAGTCCTACGTACATTGGGACTGGGGCATTACACTCGTACACGTGTCCCTGTGTCCAAAATCAACACAAAAACTTCCTAAAACCCACTCAGTCATGAAGAATAGTAATCTACATAGTATTAGCTACAAATTCGTATAATTAGTTTTGAAAATTACGAATATTAATTTATATGTGGCATTTCACCAAACACTTTACACAACACTCCGATACTCCTAAGATATGCATACCAAATGGATACGAATTGAACCCAAACTCAACCTAGGGCTAGGGGAATCCTAAAGGAATGCATCTATGGAGAGAAATCAGGAAATTAATAGGTTTAGAGGTCATTACCTATTAAAAGTTGAAATCTCAATAAAAAGACTTTAGATCTAGATCTTACCAAGCTCCAATGGTTAAATTGCTCCCAATCCTTGCTAGCTAGCCACTAGAGACCTCTTCTATACTAGGGGAGTGTGTTGCGATTGATTGGGCTCAATTCGGAGTTGATTTGGATAAAAGGGGGTAAATTTGGGGAAGAACACAAATCATGGTTTATGTGTGTAATAAAAGAGGCAAGAAGGGGTTAACATGATGTTATATAGGGGAGGGGGATGCCTTGTGGCCGGCCAAGGGGTAGCCTAGGGTTAGGGTTAGGTTCAATTGTGTTTAAGGGCTTCCTTTATGTTGAAATCAAGGCTTTCTAGCAAAGGCCCAAAGTAAATTAGGGTTTCTAGCTAAAATATCTCCTTGGACTTAATATCTAGATATTACTAACCTTGTCATTTAGTTGGAAGCTATAATCAAATATCTAGGCTCATGATCAATATCTAGATTAGGGCAATTCTAGGTTAAGGCCTAACACATTAATTAGCACATTATTAATTAATCAAAATTCAAATTAATTCAAATGTCACAAATGACCAAAATATCCTTAGGCTAAAAAGTGGTAATTAGCTAACCTAATCACATTAGTTAGGTCTCCATGGCCATGGTTAATCTTAGGCTAAGTAGTTCTAAGGTTTCACTAGCATAGGACACAATCACAATACATCGCTTAAATATTATAAAAATAATCTAAAATTTACCAATTAGTCATTATCATGATTTAAATCTATTATTCTATAACTAATATGATCAATTTTACATAAGTTTAAAATTATCCTTATTTTAGAAAAGTGGTAGTTACATTGATAGACAGTCAAGTGATTATGGTTCCATTCTCTAAAGATGAAATTTCCTCTTTATCCACCACCTTCTCTCAGACATTTGTCCTAAAATTTTTCTCTGGTTGCCTAAAGCTCTCCAGAGTACAGGAAGTGATAGCTGGCTGGGGACTAACTTCTGGATACAGGGTTGCGCCTATGGATCCTAAACACATGTTCCTTCATCTTTCCTCTGAAAGCGACTACAAAAGGGTTTGGACTAGAGGCACATGAAGGATAGACACCCACAACATGAAAATCATAAAATAGACCCCAGATTTTAATCCTAAAGAAGACTCGACGATAGTCTCCGCCTGGGTCACCCTTCCTAACCTACCCCTTATATGTTTTATCCCAGCAGCTTTGAAGAGAATTGCTAACTCACTCGGGACATTTGTGGCCATGGCCGAAGAAACATGTAACCTCTCCAGGGGAAATTATGCCAAAATTTTCTTGGAACTTGATTTGTCCAAGGAACTGCCCAACCATATCCAGATTACGCCAAAATTTGCTTAGAACTTGATTTGTCCAAGGAACTACCCAACCATATCCAGATAGCGCTGGGCAACAAGACGTACACTCAGTAAATTATCTATGATAACAACATTATCTTTTACAAGCACTGCCATATGAGAGGTCACTCCACTGAGCACTGTTACAGGGCGCACCCGGATTTGAAGAAGAAAATGATTCGTAAGGCGGTCCCCATTCAACAGACAAATATAACACACCAATCTCCGATCCTACCTCTATCTAACTCCCACATTCGGTTTAAAGACAGAGCCGGAGAACCCTGCTCCTAATCTCCCGTCTCCCTTAGCAGAGCTATCATGCCATACAAATCTCTAGCAATCAAACTTACCAACAAATTTGACATCCTTGTATCAGCCCTTCCAGATGCCTCACATGAGACTTCCTCTACTGAAGTTCACACAGGGGCCTCCAACCGGATAGAGGTTACAAAGATCATCGTGGAACCCAAAAGGGATGCAGAAGTGGAACATCAGACACTAGAGAATTAGTTAGAATCAACAAGCAAAGAGGACCCCCAAACCATGACTCTGCTGTCCCCTCCACACCCCACAACGCACCTATCATTAGTGCGGATGTGCTGGCCATCATTGGTCAAGCTCCTGTGACCTGGTTCAAACAGGCCATTGACGCTGGGCTCACCAACACGAACAGTCGCTTCAGTGCTTTAGCAAAAATCGTTAGAGAGGTCTACATACACCCGATAGAGGAAATAGTTGAACTAACTAAAGCCATAACCACCACGGAGGACGAAAAGGTGGCAAACTCCACCAAAACATCCAAAAAGAAAAAGAAAAATAGTGATACAGAGTCCACAGCTATGACCACATGGTATGCTGCAAAACTCACAAAATCCCCTCTACCCAACAACCTCAATGCTTAACATCTTTTCTTGGAATGTTAGGGGCCTGGCGAACAAACCCACCATAAGAAGATTAAATAGTCTCAAAAAAATCCACATGATTGACATTTTACTGATTATTGAACCAAAAATCCCTATAAGAAACTCAAATCCATCCACTTACAGTTAGGCTTCACCTTCGCTGTAGTTGGATGTCACGACATCTGGATCCACTTTGCGACCGATGTGAAGATCGACATCATCCATGACTCAAGACAGACGCTCACTTGTTGGGTGGAACATCCCATGTTCTAGTCCCGATCTCTTCTGTCCGCCGTCCATGATAGCTGTGACATAACCGAACACATACAGCTTTGGGATGTCCTGAGCGACACTTACCTGAATCACACCAACCTCTCTTGGCTCTACGTAGGCGACTTTAATGCGGTTACATGCAGAGAGGAGAAGTCCGGAGGACATCCTCCCCCTTTGAAGGCCATGCAAGATTTCTCAGACTTCATATTTACTACCAATCTGTCCTCCTTCAGTTCACTGGCAATGCATTCACTTGGTGTAACATGTAGGAAGGCGCCCGACGTCAATATTCCTGCCTTGATCGAGCCCTCATCAATGCTTAGTGGTGTAACACCCAGTTTTCCAGATGAGGGTAATTTTGAAATTTTATAATTATAATTATTATTTAATGATATTTATTTCATATTATGATTTTTAGTGATTTTTAAATTATTTTAAACTATTTAAATTCATGACTTGTGGTTTTGACGTTTTGCTAGTGAAATCCTAGAGACTGTTTGACCAAGAGCCTAACCATGTGATTATGATATTTTAATATCATTTTTGGCCTAAGGATATTTTTGCATTTGACCTCTTTGAATTATTTTGATATCATTTATTATTTATGATATTATTTTGGGGTTATTTGAGTCGGGTTCGAATTTCAACTCAATCCGACTTGAAACGGGAACCCGGGAGTAGTTTGACTCTAGTGGGACCCACACACTAGTTAGAAATGGCCCACATGATATTAAATTTAGTCCATATGATAGAAATATTTTAGTTAGAGGTTAGACTAATTATTATGGATAAGGTTAGTGTGATTAGAGACTTTAGAATGACTAATTTAGCCCCAACCAATTAGCCCTTTCCTAATACTCATAGAATAGGTTAGTGGGGGAATTTTGGACCTTACCATAATAGGACAAATAGCCCCATATGGCCAGCCACTTTGGGAGAGGATAGGCTCAAGTTCATTTCATTATTCTCATCCACACTCTCTCTCTTGTTCTTCCCCAAATTTCTAGAGAGCAATCCCTAGCAATTTCTCTACCAAATCCTTCCATTTTGCCACCAAATCTTCTTCTTTCCTTCTCCATTCTAGCCAAGGAGGAAGCTACCCAAGTTTGGGAGGATTCGGAGCTCGTTCGTGTCCTTTTGGAATCTCTACGTGTCGGTGTCGCTCCGGGAAGGCTTTTCTTCGATTCGATCTACCGGGAGGTATAAATCCCTTCTCCTTTTTATTTTCTCATGCATATAGGTTTATTTTGAACCCATAGGAATGACACCCATGGTTGTATCTCCATTTGTGTCCATTTTGTGTCTATTTGGAGGTCATAGGAGTGTCCTTTGTGTTGTGGTTGTGTCCATGTGAGAAAATCCCAAATTTGGACACACCATGTGTTGTTGTTATGTATGAATGAATTATTACATGTTTAATCTCATATTTTTGTATTGGAGATGTGTTCTATAGTGTCTCATATATATATATTAGTGTAGAGAGTGAGTTCTTGATATATTATGTTATACTTGTGTTCTTTTGTCTCAAACTACCCAAATCCGTCATGATTTTTATCCACGTTTTTAATTTCAGCCCTAACTTAGAAATGTCATAACTTCTAGCTCAAAGCTCGATTTAATCTCCCATTTTTTTAAAAGAAGCGTATTGAAGTTAGCTTTCCAAAAACATGTATTAATAGGCCTAATTCTTTCTGTAACTTTCTGGAGAATTATTTGAGTATCAGCTGTACGAAAGACAAACGCGTTCTCGGTGTTTTCGCGATTCTGGGAGTTTTCGAAAACAAAAATGCGATCCGTTTGAAGTTTCAGAAAGCTAACACATAGATCTATAACATACTTTAATCCTAGATTTTAATTCATGCTGAGATGGTACAGTATTGATTATTAGTAGGAGTTACTATTCGACATATGTATTTTGTGCACCCTTGTGTGTAATATAATGTTCTATTTGATTTTAACCCATGTTAATGTATATACATTATGTAATTAAATAGAGAATGCAAGCATGAGTAAATGTTTAAATAAATAATATATGAGGTATAAGTATCCTATCTAATGTAAGCATGTATAAGTATGGCTTGTAATGAATATGTAGGTTCCATAGTATGTAATGTATGGTGCATATAGTGGTGCAAGAGAATAAATGAATGATGAATGAATGCAAGCATGAATTTAATGTAATAATAGATGTAATATATGTAGCCTTGTTAGGAATAAAACTGGAATTTAGTTTTGTTTCACTAAATAAGAGATACATGAGAACTCATATATGTGAATGTTAACTTCCTATTGACACTTTGCTACACAACTGTCATGCCTTACTATCACTCCACACACAATGCACACTACACTATATAACCCTCACACCCTCACTCATTGACACTCTCACTCACACATTGCCTAACACTCATTCCATGATAACACACACATGTTCTTGTGCACTTTCATGACACACACACACACCCATGAACACATACACATGTTCTTCTCTCTCTCTCTCTCTCTATATATATATATATATATATATATATAAAATATATATATATATATATATATATATATATATATATATATATATATATATATATATATATATATATATATATATATACTATACATGGCTAAATGTGTTAATGTGGTAAATAGAGTTTTCCTATAGTTATATATATATATGTGATATAGGGCCTAGTGTTGAATTCTCTTTCATGTATACCTCCATGTTCACGCACACACATAGCTTTACATGTTAGCTTCCTTTCTCTTATGTATAATATTGAATGTGATGGCTTGTGTTTGACTTGTATAGCCTTGTGATTGGTGTGTAATTGCTAGACTAGGCTTGGTTAGGCCAAGTGAGACTTATTAGACTTGTTGGGCTAGGATTTGACCTAGTTGACCTAGTTTGACTAGTCTAGTTGACTGGAGTTGACCAAGTGTTGACTTTAGTCTAGTTTGACCTAGACAGCATGCAGATGCATTGTAGATTATATTTATCATTTTCTGTGTACATCTTGACTTGTGTTGCTCTAACTAGGAGTCAGGTACCTCATCTCGGACAATACATTTACTTCAGACATTCAGATACGAGGCGAGTACATTCTTTGACCGTTTCATACTTGTCTGGATTTATATTCTTGCTCTAGATTACTATACTTGATACTGACACGATCATTATCACGGATTGGTACTATACGGATCTTCTTCTGAGATGTTATCTCCTTGTATTCACTAAATACATATTGTGATGTGCGTTTCACTTACATATTGTATTTATTGAATACCCATATCCTTGTATACTCCTTGTGCATATTGTACTCTCAGTATCACATGAGTCCCAGGGATAGACCATTGTACAACTATTGTATAACATTGTACATCTATTGTATAATATTGTACATCTATTGTATAACATTGTACATCCATTATATAATATTATACATCTATTGTATAATATTGTACATCTATTGTTTAACATTGTAAACTATTGTGCAAGATAACGTAACCGGAGTAGATCCTTGTGTATTGATTTGGGGAGAGGGAGTAGAATTGGTTATGTAATCAAATCCTATTGTACAACATTGTATAACTATTGTATATGTCTATTGTACACCCACGTACAATGGAGTTACCATTACATTTTCCTAGACCGTTTACATAACCATATTGTACTCTAAATCACAGTAGGCTTACAGTTCTTATTTATCATATTTAGATATTTTCTTTTATCAAATCTCTACTATTTTTCATATACTTCTTACTTTCAGTGTTTCATGTACCTTACTCTATTGCATGCTTTATATTTCCTAACATAATATGAACTGCGTGAGATGTTTTATGCTCGCTCCCGTCCTGACTGGACCTGTTGAAAATTTTACAGAGGATGATGAGGCACCCTGCACCCTTACTTGGAGTTTGCCTAGTTGACACTCGTGACCTGGACCCCAAGGGAGGTTCAGGCAGCTGCTGAGGACGGTACCTTGCTTAGTATAGATAGTTTAGACTGTTTTCCTTTTATGTTTACTTGTTGTTCTTGATTTAGAGTTTGTATATTGTAGAGATGTTGAGACTTGTATTTCATTTCTGTTGTACCTCGGTTGAGGATTCTCTTATCTATTTTATCGTGCCATATTCTATCTCTAGATTGTGATTGAGTTGTACCTCTGTGTTGGCCTCCTTATGGAGAGCATTCATATTATGTTAGTTATAGTTCATGACCTAGAACAGCGTTCTACCGCCGACACTGCGGCGTAGGCTGGGCGTTGTTACGCTCTCGTACCCTCACAGTGGGTGCGGGTCGTGACACATTTTTAGTGGTGGTCCATGCAGGTCGAGTTTATGTAGTGGTATTCGAACTAGAGTATCACTACAGCCTGCAGCAGGATTAGGATTATTTTTAGAGGTACTCAATCATATTAGGAAAAACTCTTAATCAGATTCCTTTGTCTAAAATTGTTGCTTATTAACTTTCCTTGAATATAAACTGTCCTCCTTTGAATTTTTGCTTCATTCTCAGAAATTGCTCCTTGTTTTGATCTGTTTTCATGATGGTTATGAAGACAGGATCTCATCACTTTAGTTCGGGGGATACTATCGAGAGGCTGGCCACCTCTCGTCCTGTTTATCATGGCCTCGAGACCGTAGCTCCTGTTGTGCCAACTCAGGTTGGCGTATCTGCTACATTGGAGGTGCACCTCTATCTGTACAGAGATTTTCTCCCGTCATTTCTGATTTCTCTCAGCAGCGGTGATTCATGCAGCATCAGCAGCAGACTAGGGAAAACCAGCAGGGCGAGCTATCGTCAGGCCAGTCGAGGATGCACAGACCATTGGAGATCTTGCAGCAAGTTTCATTTTTCTCAATTCCATTCCCGCAATTGTCTTTTATAATTACCTTGAAATCCGATTCCATCTGTTCCTTGTTGATTGATTAATTTTGTCATGTTACTCTTTTGTTGTGTTTGTTTTTTTTTCTTCTGAGAAAATCATATAGGCTAGGTCGCCTAAATCATGGGATCTAGAATCCTCGATAGTCATGTTAGTTGGCATAGTGAGGACATGTAGTCAGATTTCAGATGTATTTTTTGGGTATGGAAATTTAAGGTTTTTGCCGTCGCATGCGACTATACGAAAATTTTAAATACCATGAACCTAGAAGTACGTACCTTAGTCAAGGACTCTGTGATTATCGTAGCCTTGCTCACTAGCATGATGAAGACTCTGGACAACATGATTTTGGACAGACGCATATGATTAGCAGATTGTATCTTGAGAAGGTTTAAAACATCATACCCTTTTCGTTGTTATAAATGACTTAGGAGTAGGGATATTTAGATTGTAGAGCTTGTTCATAGGTAGTTCCTTCATAGTATATAGATATGGTGACTTGTAGAGTGTCTGTACCTTAGAGGTGATAGTTAGCATTGGTGCTAGAATAGTAACCCATTGCAGATAATTCCCTGTTATTATGATACCAACCATTTACGTATAGGATGTTAGTATGCCATACAACCTTGATGATTATTTATTGTTTTCCTTTACCCTTCCAGTAAGGCACCCAGTAACCAGAGCCTGCCCTTGAGCATAGTTGTAGTTTCACCTAAGACTAAGAGATCTATATATATAGATGATATACTTAGGATATATGTGATGGGTTGTTGTTCTTGAGCATATATATATATGGTATTTGGGATTGGTGTGCTTAGCTTGTGGGTAATTAGTTATGGGTGACTTGATAGGATTTGGAAATTAAGAGCTAGTCTATTATAGAGTTTTCTTTGCTAATCCCTAGTTGCCAACACTAGGTAGCTAGCATAGGTAAAATCCTAAGAAGTCAACCAGTTGATGACCAAGTACTTGGATGTTGAGAAATTGACTAGTGATTGACCCTTGACTATATTTGACCTAGAAGGGGGTGCGATCATCTTAATTTCGAGGACAAAATTTTTATAAGGTGGATAGGATTGTAACACCTAGTTTTTCAGATGAGGGTAATTTTGAAATTTTATAATTATAATTATTATTTAATGATATTTATTTCATATTATAATTTTTAGTAATTTTTTAAATTATTTTAAACTATTTAAATTTATGACTTGTGGTTTTGACGTTTTGCTACTGAAACCCTATAGAATGTTTGACCTAGAGCCTAACCATGTGATTATGATATTTTAATGTCATTTTTGGCCTAAGGATATTTTGCATTTGACCTCTTTGAATTATTTTGATATCATTTTATTATTTATGATATTGTTTTGGGGTTATTTGAGTCGGGTTCGAATTTCAACTCAATCCGACTTGAAACGGGGACCCGGGGGTAGTTTGACTCTAGTGGGACCCACACACTAGTTAGGCATGGCCCACATGATATTAAATTTAGTCCATATGATAGAAATATTTTAGTTAGAGGTTAGACTAATTATTATGGATAAGGTTAGTGTGATTAGAGACTTTAGAATGACTAATTTAGCCCCAACCAATTAGCCCTTTCCTAATACTCATAGAATAGGTTAGTGGGGGAATTTTGGACCTTACCATAATAGGACAAATAGCCCCATAGGGCCAGCCACTTTGGGAGAGGATAGGCTCAAGTTCATTTCATTATTCTCATCCACACTCTCTCTCTTGTTCTTCCCCAAATTTCTAGAGAGCAATCCCTAGCAATTTCTCCACCAAATCCTTCCATTTTGCCACCAAATCTTCTTCTTTCCTTCTCCATTCTAGCCAAGGAGGAAGCTACCCAAGTTTGGGAGGATTCGGAGCTCGTTCGTGTCCTTTTGGAATCTCTACGTGTCGGTGTCGCTCCGGGAAGGCTTTTCTTCGATTCGATCTACCGGAAGGTATAAATCCCTTCTCCTTTTCATTTCCTCATGCATATAGGTCTATTTTGAACCCATAGGAATGACCCCCATGGTTGTATCTCCATTTGTGTCCATTTTGTGTCTATTTGGAGGTCATAGGAGTGTCCTTTGTGTTGTGGTTGTGTCCATGTGGAAAAATCCCAAATTTGGCCACACTATGTGTTGTTGTTATGTATGAATGAATTATTACATGTTTAATCTCATACTTTTGTATTGGAGATGTGTTCTATAGTGTCTCATATATATATATATATTAGTGTAGAGAGTGAGTTCTTTATATATTATGTTATATACTTGTGTTCTTTTGTCTCAAACTACCCAAATCCGTCATGATTTTTATCCACGTTTTTAATTTCAGCCCTAACTTAGAAATGTCATAACTTCTAGCTCAAAGCTCGGCTTAATCTTCCATTTTTTTTAAAAGAAGCATATTGAAGTTAGCTTTCCAAAAACATGTATTAGTAGGCCTAATTCTTTCTGTAACTTTCTGGAGAATTATTTGAGTATCAGCTGTACAAAAGACAAACGCGTTCTCGGTGTTTTTGCGATTTCGGAAGTTTCTGGAAACGAAAATGCGATCCGTTTGAAGTTTCAGAAAGCTAACACATAGATCTATAACATACTTTAATCCTAAATTTTAATTCATGCTGAGATGGTACAGTATTGATTATTAGTAGGAGTTACTATTCGGTATATGTATTTTGTGCACCATTGTGTGTAATATAATGTTCTATTTGATTTTAACCCATGTTAATGTATATACATTATGTAATTAAATAGAGAATACAAGCATGAGTAAATGTTTAAATAAATAATGTATGACGTGTAAGTATCCTATCTAATGTAAGCATGTATAAGTATGGCTTGTAATGAATATGTAGGTTCCATAGTATGTAATATATGGTGCATATAGTGGTGCAAGAGAATAAATGAATGATGAATGAATGCAAGCATGAATTTAATGTAATAATAGATGTAATATATGTAGCCTTATTAGGAATAAAACTGGAATTTAGTTTTGTTTCACTAAATAAGAGATACATGAGAACTCATATATGTGAATGTTAACTTCCTATTGACACTTTGCTACACAACTGTCATGCCTTACTATCACTCCACACACAATGCACACTACACTATATAACCCTCACACCCTCACTCATTGACACTCTCACTCACATATTGCCTAACACTCATTCCATGATAACACACACATGTTCTTGTGCACTTTCATGACACACACACACACACCCATGAACACATACACATGTTCTTCTCTCTCTCTCTATATATATACTATACAAGGCTAAATGTGTTAATGTGGTAAATAGAGTTTTCCTATAGTTATATATACATATATGTGATATAGGGCCTAGTGTTGAATTCTCTTTTCATGTACACCTCCATGTTCACGCACACACATAGCTTTACATGTTAGCTTCCTTTCTCTTATGTATAATATTGAATGTGATGGCTTGTGTTTGGCTTGTATAGCCTTGTGATTGGTGTGTGATTGCTAGACTAGGCTTGGTTAGGCCAAGTGAGACTTATTAGACTTGTTGGGCTAGGATTTGACCTAGTTGACCTAGTTTGACTAGTCTAGTTGACTGGAGTTGACCAAGTGTTGACTTTAGTCTAGTTTGACCTAGACAGCATGCAGATGCATTGTAGATTATATTTATCATTTTTTGTGTACATCTTGACTTGTGTTGCTCTAACTAGGAGTTAGGTACCTCATCTCGGACAGTACATTTACTTCAGACATTCAGATACGAGACGAGTACATTCTTTGACCGTTTTATACTTGTCTGGATTTATATTCTTGCTCTAGATTACTATACTTGTTGCTGACACGATCATTATCACGGATTGGTACTATACGGATCTTCTTCTGAGATGTTATCTCCTTGTATTCACTAAATACATATTGTAATGTGCGTTTCACTTACATATTGTATTTATTGAATACCCATATCCTTGTATACTCCTTGTGCATATTGTACTCTCAGTATCACATGAGTCCCAGGGATAGACCATTGTATAACTATTGTATAACATTGTACATCTATTATATAATATTGTACATCCATTGTATAACATTGTACATCCATTGTATAACATTGTACATCTATTGTATAATATTGTACATCTATTGTATAACATTGTAAACTATTGTGCAAGATAACGTAACCGGAGTAGATCCTTGTGTATTGATTTGGGGAGGGGAAGTAGAATTGGTTATGTAATCAAATCCTATTGTACAACATTGTATAACTATTGTACACCCACGTACAATGGAGTTACCATTGTATTTTCCTAGACCGTTTACATAACCATATTGTACTCTAAATCACAGTAGGCTTACAGTTCTTATTTATCATATTTAGATATTTTTTGTTATCAAATCTCTACTATTTTTCATATACTTCTTACTTTCAGCGTTTCATGTACCTTACTCTATTGCATGCTTTATATTTTCTAACATGATATGAACTGCGTGAGATATTTTGTGCTTGCTCCCGTCCTGACTGGACCTGTTGAAAATTTTACAGAGGATGATGAGGCACCCTGCACCCTTACTTGGAGTTTGCCTAGTTGACACTCGTGATCTGGACCCCAGGGGAGGTTCAGGCAGCTGCTGAGGACGATACCTTGCTTAGTATAGATAGTTTAGACTGTTTTCCTTTTATGTTTAGTTGTTGTTCTTGATTCAGAGTTTGTATATTGTAGAGATGTTGAGACTTGTATTTCATTTCTGTCGTACCTCGGTTAAGGGTTCTCTTATCTATTTTATCGTGCCATATTCTATCTCTAGATTGTGATTGAGTTGTACCTCTGTGTTGGCCTCCTTATGGAGAGCATTCATATTATGTTAGTTATAGTTCATGACCTAGAACAGCGTTCTACCGCCGACACTGTGGCGTAGGCTGGGCATTGTTACGCTCTCGTACCCTCACAGTGGGTGCGGGTCGTGACACGTGGTCTGATATATGGATAATCTCCAACTTTATGCACCTCAACACCACTAAATCAGATCATTCCCTTTTCCTCATTGAGGTCACCAGCAACTCAAATTAGATCAAGAAAAGTTTTCGTTTCCTTGACTTCTGGAGCCATCACCCTTAATTCAGAAATATCATGGCCGCTACCTGGATAATCCCTAACGACATCGACCCTCTTGTCTGCATGGCGGCCAAGCTGAAAGCTACCAGAAAAGCCCTATCTGCCTGGAGTAAGGAAGCATTTGGCGACATCTTCCAGGCTGTTCGCACCGCAGAGGACGACGTCACTCGTACAGAGATTTTGTACGCCTCCGACAGATCTCCCGTGGCTCGTGCCGCCCTCATCCTTACTAAAGCGCTACTGAAGTTTCGGCTGAAAGTCGAGGTAGAATTCTGGAAACAGAAAGCTAGGCTGACCTGGGACATCAAGGGTGACAGAAACTTGAAACACTTTCACTCCTATGTCAAGGGGCACAGACAACAGCTTAACCTTCATCAGATCGCAGACAAGAGTGGGAACATTCTTAAAGACCAACGAGATATCCAATCGACTGTAGTGAATTTTTATTCCCGGTTGTTCACCAAAGACGTCATCACCAAGGACGAGGAATTCTTCGCAAAGATCTCCTGCTTGATTAAAACAGAGATAATACTCAGTTGCAGCAACTTTCTTCAGTGCTTGAAGTTAAAGACGCCGTTTGGGCCCTGAATGAACACAGTGCTCCAGGGCCAGATGATTTCACTGGCGTCTTCTTTAGATCTTGCTGGGACATCGTTAAGTCCGATATTTATGAGGCAGTTATGGCCTTCTTCTAAGGATCCAGGTACCCCAGATTGATATCTTGTGCCAACTTGATTCTCATCCCTAAGAAGGACAACCCGGGGACCTTCCCTTGAGCTTGTGCACCTTCACCAACAAAATTATCTCGAAGATCATCGCCAACTGCATGTCGGTGTTTATCTCTAAGATTATCTTCGAGGAGCAAAGCGGCTTTGTTCGTAGTCAGAACATTTTAGACAACATCCTGATGACTCAAGAGATGATCACCTGCTTGAAATTATCGTCTAGGGGTAGGGATATTGCTATCAAACTGAACATGGAAAAATTGTATGACAGGCTAGACTCGTAATTCATGATATGGGTATTCAGAGCTTTCGGGTTCTCGGAGTCTTGGATAGACATTGTGTGGAGATCGATTAGTAATTCATAGTTCTCCATGGTCGTTAACGGCCAAGTAGAGGGTTTTTTTTCAGATCTAGTCAAGGAGTCAGACAAGGGGACCCTTTATATTTCACTATCTTCATCATAGCTGCGGAAGCTTTTAGCAAAAATCTCAACAAAATGGTTATAACCCCCCGATTCCAGCATTTCTATACCTCCAGTGGATGTCTGATCATCACCCACCTGGCTTACGCTGACAAAATCATCATTTTCTCCTCTAGTGACGTCGAGTCAGTGGAAGTAGTTCACAACACGTTACAGAGATAAACTAGATGCTCGGGACAGCAAATCAACCCCAACATGAGTGTTATCTACACCCACCACGCGTCCAACAGAGACCACTCCTCGACCCTGACTAATATCACTTCCTTCTCAGTTGTGTATCCACCATTCTCTTACCTTAGGTGCCCGCTGGTGTACGAAAGGTCCAATGCAGCCATTTATGAAGAGTTGGTGAGCAAAATTAGAAATAAAATTGAGGGATGGCACAACGCAATCTTATCGCCTAGCGGGAAGATGATTC
>JANAVB010017198.1:6769529-6878411 GCA_029216955.1 Iris pallida
CTTGCATTGAGATATGGATTGTCCAAGTCATGGATATGATTTGTGCAACTCATGGATGGGGAAGACTATTAGTAGGCATATGGGACATACATTTACACATCAGCCTCAAATGTGTCGAGGTATAGGCTATACTAGTGTATATATCCGGCAACGGCCACGGACTTAGTATCCGTTACGGTCGAAAAAGTATGCTAGTATATACACCATCATTAGTTGACGGTAATTCTACTCCATTACCTAACCGTATGTACCAACGTCGTCTTCAATGTGCATTCACATAGTGGATATATTACCTAGTTATTATTCAGGTATTTATTTTAGTTCATTATGGCATATTCTTTTTGTATCTTGTTACGTTCCTCTTAGGACATGGTGATCTCTCCAGGTATTAGTTGGACTTCCGGCATGAAGTTATCGTGATGTGTTCTACAGGATTCAGGTAATGTTGGTAGTATTATTTATTATTACTTTCATGTCTTATTCATTCCTTTGTACTATTTATTTCTGTCTTTGCTGTTATAGCATAGTCTTATGGACCTATATTATTCTTCGGGTCCATTCCAAACGTATAAGGTAATGGGCTGCAGACCATGACATATATCGTTTGTTCTTGATTTATTTATTATTGTGGATTGAGACATGGTTGATATATAGTTTAGCTGTCCATTAAATAGAAAACTTATTCTAGATTGTATTAGCTGACATGTTTGCATTTCTAGTCCTATGTATTTTGGGACTGGGGCGTGCCATATATTTGTGGTTGCCTATGCAGGCCAAGATAAAATCTTCTCAGAAACGTTACCATACTGAACGAGCCTGCAATATGATAGTGTATCAGGATCTCAATCCATAATTGCCTTGAAAATTCTTTTGATTTTATCTATCGCTTTTGGAACTCGTAGTTTTAGTCGATCATCTTTCTTGATCTCTTTATTTTGGACTCTCGTCTTTCCTATTTCGAAAGGACGAATGCTCTTGCTTGATGAACCCTTTAGGTTATAATCTATTGTATGGTGGAAGGTAGTGATAGTGTATTATAGAAGGGATTAGTTATTTAAGATAAGTAGGGTTGGATAGATGCCTCAATTAGATAGATCGAGTAGCTCGAATTGGCATTATAGGATTCCCAAAGGCAGCTTAACCCTAATGAGAGACTGTATAATCAATGGATTACAACCATTCTATAACTTGCCTATGCTAGATAGAGAGGGACTAGAGGTATAACAAAATTTAGTCAGGAAGGTACGATATATTTCTTGACCATAGTGATTGAAGTGATTATGTAATATAATTCTAAAAGATAGCTATGGTTCCCTAATTAGAATGTGATCACCCATATAAAAAACCATTAATGGAAGGACCAGAGAACCTCGTTGTGAGTAGCATGGTTGGTTGTGCACTGTACTTAAGATAGCGATGAATGCCTATATATTTTTTTATTGTTGCTTTAAGGTTAAGAAAATTTTCCTTGGACGATATAGAAATCTTGACACTGTGCTTATGCTAGGGCCTAAAGTTATCTTGAGAGTGGACTAAAAGGATCTTAACTAGGGAGTTAGACAAACATCTATACAAGAATAAAATATGACAACTTGATGACTATAGTGCCAATCTAAGAATATTAGGTGCAGAGTAAATAGATCCGTATTAGACTAGACAAACATCCATATAAGGTAAGAATAGCCTTGGGATGACCAAATAACTACCAGGACTAGAAGGTTTACCAATAAGTAGATAGGTTGTCGAGTACTATACATGCATACTGCCTAGCATTAGCTTTTACCTTTACCTAGCAGATATGAGTAAAATGGATGGGCGTACTTTTACGTATCATATAGGTTTCTATAAACTAGAAAGAGTGGATTGTTAATCATACTATTACGGATATTTGATAGACATGAGTATGACATAGTATTTAAGGATTAATTTGGTATTACTACTTTCTGTGGTTAGATTTGTAAAACCTCTAAATTTTTAAAAGTATATTTTAATATAGGTATTTTTCTTTGTTTAGAAGGTTTGGTATATGGTAATTAAGTTTAAAAATTTTATGCATAATAAATATCAAATGTAAACCCCTCCCTAAGGTTGTAAACTTTTTAATTTTTTTGAGCATTTTGTATTTTCTCGAATTATTAAATAGCCTTCCGATTATTTATATAATTTTGTGAATATCGAAATATAGCAAGCGATTGTTATACTATATGGTAGTATAAATTGTGTTGTAGAAGACTTTTAATAAATTAATTTAGAAATATTTTAGGATCTTTTTATATTATTATTGTTTTTATTTTATTTTTAATATAAATTGACGTATTTAATAGGTTTGTATGTGATTCAATATTTTAATAGTCAAATTATAACCATAGTAGGTATACTGTATAAATTATTTATTAAAATTAGTTTAGAATTTTTTTTTGAATTTTAGAAATATTTGGGATTTTAGTATGATTTGGAATATATTCTTATATATATATATATATATATATATATATATATATAAATATATATATATATATATATATATATATATATATATATATATATATATATATATATATATATAGAGAGAAAGGTTAGAAAAAGAAAAAAAAAGAAAGAAAAAAAGGCCGAGATGCTACTGTTCTCTTGCGGGAACAGTATCGGCCAAACCCCAGCCAAGGAGCAAATTTTCGTTCTTATGTATATATATGAACGGTAGAGGGGATTCATACTCAAACTCTAAAAACCTCCACTAAATCCCTCGACCCCCGACTATGCCAGGCCTGACCGTGCCCGCACCACCGCAGGGTGGCCACCGGCGACCGCCGATGGACAAGGCCGCGTGAAGCAGCGGCAATAGCGACATGAGCACTGTGCAACAACAACATCAATAGCCAGCAAACGATAGACTTTGTGTCAAGATTTCCACCTCCACGATCGTTCATTTTACGAACTGATTTTTCAGGTATAAAGACAATCTAACCCTCTTCCATCCCCTTCAAGTAGTTTCTTTTAATTTGTATCGTACACGACGAAAAACGAGTTCCAAAATCGAGAAAAAAAACTCAATTTCTGGGTATTAGAAACTGTCCCATCGACCCTACTTTGAGGTTCGAATTCTGTCAAACCAGAGACCTATTTGAAAATCCACTTGAACAAAGTTTTAGACAACCTGACCATGATAAAAGCCTATTAATTACTTTATTTTATGACTCATTATATTCTGTTTAAAATTAGGTTGAAGTTGGCAAAAAATCTATTTTTAAGACATTGAAAAACCCCGATACGAAGTTCGTTCCAACAATCCGGGCGACTTGGTCGCGAACCACTTGCATTGAAAGGTGTGTATTGACTTCGTGCACATGTGGATTTGACAGAACCTGAATTGGTTGCGTGTGCACGATAAATTCGAGGCGTATCCGTCGAAAATCTCCGTATCGACCTTTTTGCAAACTAGTCCATAAATTTGTGCACATTCGTTTTGCCAACAGGACCTATCATTTTTTTGTCCTGTATGCCAAGTTTGGTTTAATTCTGAGAAGGTCGACCGAAAAGCCCTTTTGGCGGGCCCGCGACCCGATCCAACGGACGAATTTGTGCACGGGCCACCGAAATCCAACTTTGGACATTCGGTTGGGTTCGTATCGTCAAAACGGACGCGTAGACATATATTTTAATAAGTTTAGAGACCATAGGTACTGGCATACTTTTCGGTGCAAAGCGGATATAAACGGCGGATATCATTTTGATCCAAAATTATGATTTTGACCCTGTATCCAGAATTAGACTTTTGGGCAAGCTTTTTTAGACATTTCTTTTATACCAAATGCATTCGTGGTATTTATTTCAACATCCAGAGACAACTGCAGGAGTTGAATTTCGTGGCTCACTGAGTGGTTGAAAATTGTTAGTTTTGCGTGCTACCCTAGCCAATTGGACTATTCTGAACGCAATGGTATTATCTGTTTCACCAGCTAAGGACCTCAGGCAAGTATATTTGTTGTTTGTTTTCAATATTGTTAATTCCTGTATTACACTGTTCAGTTATATGATACTTGATTCTTGGCACACTCGTCACACGATGGCACCTCATATTTCCTGTATATGTCTTGTTGTTTCTCTCTTGTACTTGGTGTTGGGACGGAGAAGTACTAAATAGATATATTATCAGACCTTAGCCCATGTTTTATTTTCTGCTCAGTAGACCTTGTTTACCTTATTAAATAATGTAGACCTTGATAATTAACTTAGACCTTGTGGTGTAACTGTCCCAGACCGATCACATATCGAAAGAATACTTCAAAACGCATAGATAGTTATATTCACATGTTCAACTAGTTACATGCTTTCCTGCCTGGTATTCTTCATGTTTATTGTTATTTTTTCTAGATATTCTCATCCTGTATTTTATGTTACCATTGTCTTATAGTCGTTAACATATTCTTGAAACTGCATTCAATAATTTGTACTCGTTCCATTAATGACTGCAAACCAACATTTTTTAGATAGTCGTCTACTGTTCTATGCTTGGACCATTGGGGAGACATGGGTATATGCTTGAAGGCCAAAACCTAGAGACTAGTTAAATAGTTGACTCTTTACTGAATTATCTTTTTATAATTTATGAGAGATTATACTTTGTATTCAAATGTAAATCTTTGAATATTGTAACTTAATTTAGTTGTTGTGAATGAGCAAGAAAAGTTATTATTTTATGTGATTTTGAGCATCAGGGCTAGACATCATTCTACCGCCGACAGTATGGCATAGGCTGGCTTGGACCACACTCGTATTCCCGAAAAGTGGGTGCGAGTCGTGACAAGTTTTTGTGGTGGCCCATGCAGGTCAGTTTTCACAAAATATTGCGAACTCGTGGAGTACCTATGTTAGTCGTACTACTGCGAGCCTGCGACTAGGAAGTGCTCATTCATAATTTGGATTGGTCTAATTTTTGAAGAATGACTAGGACTAGGTATACCATAGGAGTCCTTTATTCAATTTGACTACGGGGTAGTTAAGATTACTATATAGGTCATGTGATTTAAGTAAGAATTTATTAAATTCTAAAACCTAATTGGTGTTTGAGGAATTCTCCTATGAGGGTACCTTATTTTATTTTGACATGATTGTAGGATCCAAGGTGGTAGTACCTCATCGATCGTTTTATCTTCAAAATTGATACTTTTCTTCAAGAACAGATACTTATATTTTTTATCATGATCAACTTGTTGAAAGTCTAGAATCTCCTTTGAAATTTTATGGATATAGTGGAATAGTTTTCGAAGAATCATAATGGCAAGACAACAATACAGTGTCGCCATTTTTCTGAATAATGGAGACTGCGTGTTCACTGCAGCTAGCAGCGCACTGGCGAGACACGACCCCTAAAGTTGAAATTATTTCAAGTAAACGTAGGTTATCGAATATTGTTAAAACTATGTCTTAGTTGTCATCTTTTGACCATAGTTATCTTTATATCAATATTGGATAGAGTTAATAAAATATCTGATATTATATTATATTTGAGTCACGAAACCAAAGGTTTACTACAGCCATGTGTACACTGGCGAGACATAAATTCTCGGTAAAATGACTTCAGACATGATTGCAAATTTTGGATACTATAGAGGTTAGGAAAATGACCTGTCTGTCCTATTGATTCAAAGCCAATACTAGTGGAATTTTTTTTAAGATGGGTAGCATGCCGCCCAACTTAGCATCCTGTTGTCCTTATGACCTATTAACAAGGTAATTGAATGATACTAATAGGTTTACCTAGAAGATAGAGTTTAGAGGTCCTTAACCCATTGGTCGACCAAGGCCTTAGATAAGAAGACAATAAGATGACTGTATAAGCACAAACACCGGATAAGGCTTAGATTCTTAAGGAACTTGAACTACTTGTTCCTTCTTTTAATCATAAATCTCGTGTACTTATATTTCTGACATTCTTGACTGATGCTGCTATTATAGCCTAGTTTTGCAAGCTTACTCTTTTATCGAGCTTGACTCAAGACATATGTTTACTGGGGACTCCCACTAGCATATTATCTAATTAGAATCGGTGTATTATGGTCCGATCAACCTTAGTGTATCGATTTGCTTTTCCTATGATTAACCTACGTGGATTGAGATGTAGATGTCTCTAGGATCTCATCCCCGACTGCCATTGTAGAAGCCTAAAAAGTATAATCATCATCATACGCTACTCATAAATGGCACAAGAGCAAAAATTATTGTAGAAGCATGGAAAATATCAGAATGATGGTCTATGCGGCTCGGAACAGGAGAACCCCATGCGGCTCATACAGGGGCAGTCCCATGCGGTTCAGAGAGACTCTCAGTCTCATGCGGCTCGGGGCAGGAGAATCCATGCGGCTTACATAGGGACAGTCCCATGCTGTTCAAAGAGTCTCCCAGCCTCATGCGGCTCGGAAGTACATACGGCTCACATACGACCAGCAGAGATATGCGGCTCGATCAATACCACGTGTCCCCATGGGGTCCCTTCACACAGCTGGCCATCGAGTAATGGCCTTATTTAATGCTCTGCCATGATTTGACAGCTGACGGCTCTGACATAAAGTGCCATGATGGTCCTGTCATAATGACAGACCCTTCGGGAACAGAAAAAAATCTCTGATACGATCCGAGATTGCCATATGGCAGACTCCCATGCGGCTCAATCGAAGAACAGCTTCATGCGGCTGGCAGGAATCATCTTCCTACGGCTCACCAAGAAACCATCCCATGCGGCGCGCAAGTATTATACCTATGCGGCTCGCTAAGACGCTGTCTTATACGGTTTATGGATATCATGCGGCTCTGGCAGGGTCCACCATTAAGACACGTGACAGGGATTCAATTGCCCCCATGACTTGACAGTTGGCAGCACGGAGGATTATGGGATACGTGGTATTAAATCAATCAGAGATTTACCAGATCCCAATAACCATATTTAACGTTATCCTTATAATTAATGAGATCAGGTCATATCATTCATGATCAAGCCAATGGGACACGTGGTGAGAGATCCAAGCTTGACACAACCAATCATGAAGATTTAAAACAATCAGCATTAATCATTCACAAGATTCAATACTATCCACATTAATGGCCCAGATCCTTCACGCTTAAAGACTAATGGTTCAGATTGATTAATCATCAGGCCGCCGCCACTTTGAGAATGGGCAATCATCCAAACCCTAATGATGCCCCCACTCCTATAAATAAGCAAGGTGCCATTCCCTTGCGAAGATGAGAGATATACAGAGAGACATTTCCCCCTAATAATCAGAGAGAAAATACACAGAGAAAGAGAGAAGTCAGAAGAGCAATACGAGGAGAGCAAGAAGAGCATTTCTTCATCAACGCCAACCATCTCGTCACAGGAGTCAAGGCTGTATACCGATCGTCCAAGGAGTAAGGCAGGGCTGCCGTCGCCTTCCCGAGCCTCTATCGTCACCCCCCAGAATCTTAAATAAATAATTGTACTTAGACTGCTGTACCTAGGTTTTTGTTCCTGGGCTTTCTTTGTACAAGCGAGTTTGTAACGTGAAGTAAAAAGTCCGGTCCTCCGATAATTGTTCTGTTCTTTTATATTTTATGGCAAACAATCATCAAATGGTATTGGCACATGACATCAGTTGGTACTGGACGTAGGTGGCGCTGGTCGACACGTGGCAAGCTTCCTCGAGAAGCTGATCAGTTGTCATCATTACTGACAGCACGTCAGTCGAAGAAAATTCGTTTGAATTCAAAATATACGACGCTCGAGAAGATTGTGTCAGATTTGTCATAATGATTGACAGCTGCCTCGTGCCATTTACAGTTGGTACGAGATAATCAAATATCATTATACTAAGCAGAGTGTATTAAAAAACAAATAGTGCCTAGCACCATTCAACAGTTGGCGCCATCTGATCAAATCATCTAGAAGCAGTTAGATAACGTGGTGCACATGCCACTAATCTCGAAGAACGTATATGTGATACTGCCCACGACCAAGCGCATCTCTCTCACAGAATGCCACGCGTCTAAGTAGTTAAACCAACCGTTCGCACGACTGGATGAATGGCGCACCAATTGCAGTGTGCGCCAATCAGGATAACTACTTAATAGTTATCTCTAAACTCTATAAATAGAGTTTCAAATCACTTTAAAAGAATCACTAATGATCATAATCTCTTGAGTATTTTGCTGCAGCACTCTCCAAAGGCTTTCTTCTTCGACATCGCATCGTCCAAGGGATAAAGTGATCGTCTTCATATCAGATTCCTACAGTTGTACTTCTCCAGAAATTAAATTATACTCTTGTACTCTTCTTAGTTTGTAATCAAAATTTTGTTTTTGCAAACAAAATAGCAACTCTGCTGGGGATAACTTTTTCCTCCGACGAGAAAGTGACAACTCAATACGATGTTGCGTCAGTCAGCATGACGTAGAAGACTTTGATTGTGAAAGTCGACCAAACTGCCTACGAAGCTATGATTGGCGCAGGGGGTGCCAACCATGCCAACTATATTGCTGCCAAAAATAAGGTGAACGCCATCTGGACTCTAAATTCCTCCAGTGCACCAATCATGACTTCTGTGCCAAACACGGAGAAAAGCTCTGTGACCACTTCTTCTTTTTCACCAATTCTAAAATTGGTAAAAGGCATGCCAATCACTGTCCTGGCACCTATCAAGGGACAATGCCGCATAGCTACTCCCTCTTCTTCCCCAGTTTTAAACTCGGTGGAGAGTGCGCCAACCACTGCCTCTGCGCAGAACAAAGGAAACGCCTTATGGCCAATCCTCACTCCTCTCCAGTTCTAAACTTGGTAGAGAAGTTACATATCACTACCCCTGCACAGAATAAAGGAAAGTGCCCTATAGCCTCTCCTTATCCTTCCCCAGTCCTGGACTCGATGGAAAATGCATCTGATTGTGCCTCTGTGCCAATCAATACGAGAACGCTTCTGAGTAGAAACTCTACTTGAAGTCCGTTTCCTGCTGCTCATTTGTGTTGTGCCAAACACACTGGAATAAGTTGCGTAGAACAACAAGGCCTCCTGCTCACTCCACATGGCTAGCGCCAACAAAGCCAGAGCCAAGATCTTCCTACCCTGTGTATATCAAGGACAAGGCAGGGCAAGCTGATGGTATCTTAGTCAAACAGCCAAGTGGCGCATGACTCTGACATGCACACTTACCTTAATCAGCGCCGAACATCATCAAGTCCACATCATGAACAATCTGTGCCACTTACTAAATTGTGCACATGGAGAGTTTTTCAAATCAAGGATTCTCTCACCTATGCCAATGAACTCGGTACTTCACTGTACACACATAGAATAAGGCATCTCAAGAACCGGAATCATATTTCTAACATCATCAAAGAATATGTACCTCTGACTTCTCATTATATTACTGTAACTGATCTCTGGAAACTTCTTGTACAAAAATGAAAGAATGTAGGACCATCTCATCTACCTGTAACTCTACATTAGGAATACCACTGTAATCATCACTATGAAGTAGTTATCAAATGTTGCTGTCAATCAGCTAAACTGTTTTTTTTCGACCGTTCGAACTACACTCGAACACTTGAACTCATTATGGTGGATGAAGATGAATTGCTATATGCTTCCATCAACATGACATCCCAAAGTACTAGGGGTAGAAAATGTCCAAGACGTAATGCATCTCTAAATCTGAGTCAACAATAGCTTGATCATATCCGTGACTCCGGTTAAGGGGTCTACCAGAATACAAGATAAAAAGGCTGAGACCTACTTTGTCAAAGGAATCTTCCCTCTCCTAGTCTTGGAGATATCCTCAGCTAAAGAAATCCTCTTGATTCCGACCAAGAAACAATCGGTCAAAGGAATCTTCCTTCCGACCAAGACTCAATCGGTCAAAGGAATCTTTTTTTCGACCAAAAAATAATCGGTCAAAGGAATCTTCCTTCTGACCAAGACACAATCGGTCAAAGGAATCTTCCTTCCGACCAAGAAACAATCGATCAAAGGAATCTTTCCAGTCCTTATTCTGGGGGTAGTTCCCTACATGACTTCGATGCCGATAGAGAGAGCTCTGAGCGGTCTATCTTTTCCACCAGTTCATCATCAGTAGGCATAGAAGTGATTGCTTATGTCACTAATGAAGAACAAGATGCATGCAGCTCCGGCAGTCAGGAGCAGAGGATTGCTACGTTAGAGGCTAATTTGAAAACCATGGCTGAAATAATTGCAAGTATGCATGCTGTGATCATAGCACAACATACTATTCCATCGGTTGTGAATCTAATTACAACCCAGGAACACATAACAGCATCTGCCCCTGTCAACACTGGTCTAGGGGTACAATCTTCTCACAATATTACCATGCTAGCTCAGGATACTCCAAGTCTGTCTGGTGCTGGGTGTGGTCCATATCATGTGGTTCTACCTTCTAACAAATTGAATCAGTTTACTACTCTCCAAGTCTCAGGAGATCCCTTTGAAGCGGTCTACGAAACCAGTTCGAAGCCTTCAAGCAGAAGGATGGTTTGCAGAAGTTGGGAATCAAACAACCTTACCCTGTACAGTGGAAGGAAATCCCATTTCTACCTAAGTACAAGCCACCAACTATCATATTGTTTGACGATAACTCATCCCCGAGTTAGTATCTCAACCATTTCGAGGTAATGACTGATCAACTCCAACCGAATGATGCTCTACTCACTAGAGTATTTATCGGGTGCTTGGCGGGTGCGACCTATGACTGGTATCGTAGCTTGCCATATGGTTGCATAACATCTTTTGTATGATTCAAAAAATGTTCCTAGAATGATTCTATGAGGGAACAAACGACATGACTAGGTCGGCCCTCATTAAAATCAAACAATGGCCTAATGAAACTAGTGAACGTTTCATCGAGCGCTTCCATCATGAGGCACTCAAAATGTCTCTGGGTACTCCAGATGCATTGACTATTACATACAAATCAAACTTGTTACCTATAGTCAGCATGTGGATTATACCCACGCAATTCCAAGACTGGGCCTCCTTCATTGTAAGTGCCAGGGCAGCTGAGGACAGTGGTGATAAATTCAAACAGTTAGGCATCCAGATGCCTAATCTTGACAAAGACGTATATTTTACAACCAATAGTGGCGATCGTCAGAACAACCGCAAAGGCAAAGAAGTTTTAGCCATCAACGTGAAAGACAAAGAAGCTTTAGCCGTCAAATAGCTAATACTCCGACAAGGTTATCGTTTTTTGAACTCTTGCGTCTCTCAAGGAAAACGCGAGAGACGTTAAGTGAAGCTTTGATGCAAGCCGACGCTTGTCTGGCCCATCTTAAGAGACCGGACGAAGAACCAGTGGCATGTTATTACTGTCATAGCATGGTGGAGCTGATCCCCAATATCACCTTCACTCAAGATGATATACTTCTGGAGGACAATTGATATGGCCGACCTCTCTACTGTACATGGTATGTCAACCTAGGATCTACACTAAGCATTATGCCAAAGAATCTATTAGATGCGCTGAAGATACCAGTTTATAACCTCTCTACAACAATCATGACTATTTTGGGATTCAATTTTGGGAGAAGCGAACCATTGGAAAAGATTCGCCTAAAAGTCCAAATTGGCAATCTTTGCACGAAGGTCACCTTCTATGTGGATTGACAATCATGTCTCCTACAATATTTTATTGGAAAACCATGGTTGCATGAACATAACATCGTGCCATACACTCTCCATCAATGCTTCAAGTATGTTGATGACAACAGAGAAGTCCGAAAGGAAGTAGCTGATCTTAATCCCTTCTGAGGCATATGTTACTGACTCCAGAATGTACAAAGAGGAGTTCATGAAAGTCGTATTGGCCATGGACACTGAAGAAGACCGGAAAGAAAGTCCGGATGACGTTCTGGTGATTCCGGTCAAAAGATACACTCTCATCCTTCATCGTCTCAGACGTTGACCATCAATCTCTCTCCTTCTATCAAGCATCCTCCTGCTGAAAAGATGGAGCATAAGGAGCTCACCTCTTTTGAGCCTCTTGTTATCAACCTTCGTCATAACAAGTCTTCTTCTTCTCCATTTTTTGTTATCAATCTTAGTAAGCCACTGGCTAAGGTCAAGAGCACTGTTGTAAATGATGATGTAAATATCAATAAAGTAGTATTTCCTTTGCAGTATATTAATGTCAATTATTACACTCGATGTTATCTAGAAATCTTGGATAACTTCGAACCCCTTACCTTAGGAGCAGTTCAACCCCTTCAAGATGAAGTATCACTTGAATCAGTACAAGATTCATTCTTTCTGGTTCCCTCTTGCAAGAAGGATGAACATCCTATCCTCTTCTGCAAAGGATTGAATCAAAAGGCTACATTCAATAGCGATGCTGAGAATGACGATAATGGACGACTCCAACTACGTCGTTACAGTCAACAATTGAAGAACATCATTCAAAAGATGGGCTATAACTTCAAATCTGGCCTTAATGGTGGTAGAGAAAGGCGAACTCCTATTCGTATACCTGTTCCAAAAGGGAAGTCATTACAATATTATTATAAAACAAAGCATGGGTTAGGCTACACTTTGCTAATCATGACCCCAGATGCCTCTGAGTTTGACAAAGAGGAGCGATCTAACTCTACCTCATGGAACTCAGATACCAGCATAGGATACATCCATCGAGTGACCTTATCTTCTAATATGGTGATCGCTGAGTTCTCAGAAGATGACGACGACTAATCAGAAGCCCCTAAATCTGATCTTTGGGCACAAATGATGGATAACCAATGGGAACTTTGCTTCGAGCAACGTGAACCACCTACTGAAGATCAATTGGTCCAGGTCGATGTCAGAGATGAAACTTCTCCAAGGCCAATCTTTATCAGCAAATGTCTTCCTAAAGCAGATAAATAAGAACTGATTCATCTTATTCGGGAATACATTAATGTATTCGTCTGGAGCTATGAAGATATATCGAGATTAGATCCTCAGATCGCTACCCACAAGCTCAATATTTTGCCAAATGCTAGGTCAATCAAATAACAACATTGTAGATTCCAACCTGATATGATGGACGCTATAGAAGCTAAAGTCAAGAAGCTCATTGATTGTGGCTTTGTTAGAGAAGAACAACATCCGAACTGGGTGTCTAATCTTGTCCCAATTATGAAGAAAACAGGGAAGGTCTGAATTTGCATCAACTTTAGAGACCTTGATGAAGCTTGTCCCAAGGATGAGTTTTCTCTTCCGATTACTGATGTCATGATCGACAACACTTGCGGGTTCGAGTAGATGTCTTTTATGGACAAGTTTTTCGAATATAATAAAATCAGGATGAACCCTGAAGATGAAAAACGTACATCCTTTCTTACTCCTCTGGGGGTCCACTGTTACACAGTCATGCCCTTTGGTCTCAAGAATGCTGGTGCAACTTATCAGCGAGCCATGAGCACCATCTTCTGTAAACATTTATGAAAGACAGTCGAATGCTATATTGACGATATTGCTGTCAAAAGTCATCTAAAGGAAGATCACATCCAAGACTGAAAAATTATTTTTGATCTAATGCGCCATCATCAACTTAAGATGAATCCCACCAAGTCATTCCTGGGAGTCTCTAGTGGAAAATTTCTTAAATTCATTATTATCTCTAAAGGTATACACATTGACCCCGAGAAAGTCAAAGCCATTCAAGAGATGCGTCCTTCACACAACCTAAAAGAGCTACAAGGATTCCAGGGATGACTTGTGTATATCATAAGATTCATCTCAAATCTCTCTAGACGCTGCAGACCGTTCACTCAATTAATAAAGAAAGGTATGTCTTTCGTATGGACCGAAGAATGCTAACAATCATTTGAAGACATAAGGCGGTATTTGATGAACCCTCCAGTCCTAGTGCCTCTAGTCACAGGAATACCCTTCTTGATGTATGTTCGAGCAATGGATCATTCTCTGGGTGCCCTACTAGCCCAAAAGAATAAGAAAGGTCATGAGCAATGCATCTATTATCTCAGTCATATGATGATCGATGCTGAACATCGATACAGCCCAGTGGAAAAAAATGTTTAGCCCTGATGTTCGCTGTCCAGAAAATACAATATTATATCACGGGCTAGACCATTCATATCATCTCCAAAGTTATCCCTTTCCGAGTCTTGATGAAGAAACCCAGTACATTCAATTCCAGACTCGCTACATGGGCTATATTATTAGCATAATATGATATGGTCTATGTTCCACAAAAGTCTGTTATGGGGCAAGCCCTGGCTAATTTCTTGGCCGCTCATCCAATTCCTGAAACATCTGAACTCTGTGACGAAATTTTTGATGAAAATTTGGAATCTAACATAATTTCAGAAGGAATCCCTGCTTGGAGTCTATTCTTCGATGGTGCATCCAGAAACGGACCCAAAGGCACTATCATTGCTAGAGATAGAATCGTTCTTGTATCACCAGAAGGACTGGCCATTCAAAGAGCCTATTCCCTGGATGAGCCATGTTCTAATAATGTCGCTGAATATACACTCTACTCATCGTTAGCTAAATAGTTGGATATCGAGTATCTGGAAGTATACAGAGACTCTAAACTGATTGTCAATCAGGTTAGAAGCACGTACGAAGTTCAACATCAAGATCTCATTCTATATCATGAAGCAGCAATCAAATTGGCTACATCATTCAAAGGCTTCTTCATTGAACATGTACGTCGAGCTTGCAATACAGAAGCTGATGTGCTTGCTAACCTAGTAGTAGTATTAGCAATTTCTGTAAAAAGATAACAATTGATCGTCATCACTAACAAGAAATTATTCTGTATCAAGAATAATTTATACCTGGAATACAACAATTCAGTCAAGATTTGTACTACTAGCGAAGACTGGAGAGCTCTTTTCATCGACTTTGTGGTACATGATATTTTACCTGAAGATCCCAAAGAAGCCACAATAATTCGTCGGTGATCACTCAGATTCTACTACAATCATACCTCCAAACACTATATAGGCGATCATTTGATGGTATGCTCTTATACTGTCTTGCGGGAGATAAAGCAAAACAGATACTACGTGAAGCCCACAATGGTGTCTTTGGTGCACATCAGCCTAGTCCTAAGCTACAGGATCGAATCTGACGTATGGGATATTATTGGCCAACCATGGTGTCAGATGCCATTGAATATTCAAGAAAATGTTGAGCATATTAAATCCATGCAGATTTCATTCATCAACCTTCAGATTTTTTGCATCCGACTGCAACATCATGGCCCTTTAAAGCTTGGGGCATAGATGTCATTGGTCCTATTAATCTTCCATCATATCAAGGATATCGGTTTATCATAGCTATAACTGATTATTTCTCAAAGTGGGCCAAAGCTATACCTTTAGCTGAAGTCAAGACAAGCAGTATCATCAACTTCATCAAACATCATATGATCTATAAATCCAGCATTCCTGTCGAATCATCCATGATAACGGACTTCAATTCGTTAGTAAGAAGTTCACTCGATTCTATGATGGCAATTGAATCAATAATATTGCTTCGACAGTATACAATCCCGTAACTAATGGTTTGGCCGAAGCGTTCAACAAAACAATCATCAAGCTTCTCAAGAAGTTCATTTCCACCAATAAACGTAACTGGAACGAAAAGCTTGGAGAATGTCTATGGGCCTATCGTACTACCGTACGCACTCCGACTGGCTGTACACCTTTATTTTTGGGGTACGGATGCGAAGCTGTCCTGCCATTAGAGATTTAAATCCCTTCTCTAAGGATTGCCATTGCCAACGAACTCAGAACAAAAAATGATGATCGTCTTCGACTTCAGGAGCTTGAAGCGCTTGACGAGATGCGACTACTAGCTCAACAACACATCAAGCTATATCAAGTTCGTATCTCAAAAGCCTTCAACCATAAAGTCAAAGTACGAGCATTTCAAAAATACGAATGTTTGCCATTGATTGTAAAAGTAAAGAACAGTTTTATGGGAGGACTGAACTTAGACTCACAATACAAACTCGCTTGTACAAAAAAAGCCTAGGGACGAAAACCTAGGTACAGCAGTCTAAGTACAATTATTTATTTTAGATTCTGGGGGGTGACGATAGAGGCTCGAGAAGGCGACGGCAGCCCTGCCTTACTCCTTGGACGATCGGTTTGTATCCTTGGCTCCTGTGAGAAGATGGTTAGCGTTGATGAAGAAATGTTCTTCTGGCTCCTCTGTTGCTCTTCTGGCTTTTCTCTCTCTCTATTGTATTTTTTTCTCTGACGGTGTATATCTCTGCTTTTCTCTCTCTCCTCTCCTCTTCTTTTTTTGCAAGGGAATGGCACCCTGCTATTTATAATAGTGGAGGGGCATCATTAGGGTTTGGCTGATTACCCATTCACAAAGTGGCAGCGGCCTGATACTTAATCAATTTAGACTATTCATTTTAGGCGTGAAGGATCTGGGCCATAAATGGGGGTAGCACTAAATCTTTCGAATAATTAATGCTGATTGCTTTAAATCTTCATGATTGATTGTGTAGCTTGGATCTCCCACCACGTGTCCCATTGGTTTGATTATGAATGATATGACCTGATCCTATTAATTATGAGGATATGGTCATTGGGATCTGGTAAATCTTTGTATCTCATTATCATCTTTGCTGCCAGCTGTCATTGAATCTCTGCCACGTGTCTTGATGATGGACTCTGCCAAAGCCGCATGACATCCATGAACCGTATGAGACAGCGTCTCGGCGAACCGCATAGGTTTAGTATTTGCGAGCCGCATGAGATGGTTCCTTGGTGAACCGCATAAGGGTAGTAACTGTGAGCCGCATGGGATAGCTTTTTGGTGAGCCGCAGGAAGACGATCCTTGCCAGCCACATGAAGCTGTTCTTCACTGGAGCCGCATGAGAGTGGCCACGTGTCAATCTCGAATCGCGTCAGAGATTTTCTCCTATTTCCTAAGAGTCTGTTATTATGGCAGGGCCATTATGATACTTTATGTCAGAGCCGTTAGCTGTCAAATCATGACAGAGTATTAAATCGGCAGACTGCTCGATGGCCAGCTGTGTGAAGAGGTCTTCGTAGGTACACGTGGCATTGAGCCGCATATCTCCGTGAGTCGCATGTACTTTTGAACCACATGCGGCTGGAGGACTCTTTAAACCGCAGGACTGTCCCTATGCAAGCCGCATGGACTCTCCTGTCCGAGCCGCATGAGACTAAGAGTCTCTCTGAACTGCATGGGACTGCTCCTGTATGAGCCGCATGGGGTTCTCCTGTTCTGAGCCGCATAGATCATCGTTCTGATATTTTCTATGCTTCTACAAGACCCCCTTCAAAATTTTCAATTTGCAAAATTGAAATACTTTAAATAAGAAGCATGGCCTTTGTTGACCGCATAGATGGTACAGCCGTATAGATTTATCTGGCCGTATGAGCTGTGAGACCGCATAAGCTTTTTGCCACGTGTCTTAGCCACGTGTGCAAATCTTCTGCATTAAATGCCCTTGATTCGCCGCCTCTTGGGGGAGGATCCCAAGGGTCAGTTTTGTTTTGACCGAAGCGATTTATTTTTTTAGGCGGTACGTAGATCGAGGCGTTTGTTTTGTTTTTTCGAGCCTCCTTCGCCTATAAGTAGGAGTAAGTTTATTCTTTGAGGGTTTTTTTACCTTCTCTCTTTTGCTCGAACTCTTCGTTGCAGACTTCCTCTTCGTCTTCTCCTATCAGCGATCGACAATGGCTCCCAAGAAGACTGCTGCTGCTACGGGCAAGAAGGCCACGTCATCTTCTGCGGCGGCGAAGGGCAAGAAGGCCACGTCTTTATCGACTGCGGCGGCGAACGTGGCGGCTCCTCCGACGGCTGGCGTGCCTATTTTTTACTCCGACGTTCATCCGTCTATTGCTGGTAGGACCATCAATATGAACTGCCATGGCTACGCCGCATATTTTATGTACGAGCCTATATTCCCAAGTATGCTATGTGTCCGACTCATATTCGGACCGTATGGGATATGACCCAGGCCTGAGCCGCATGAAAGTTGTTTGCATAACTACTTCATCATCAGGGCCGCATAAGCCCATCTGGACCGCATGAGCTCTTTCAAACTGAGCCGCATAAGCATATTTCGAACTGAATCGCATAAGATTATTTGAACTGGACCGCATAAGCTCATCCTCGCTGGACCGCATAAGCTTTTTCGAGCCGAATTATATAAGCTTATTCGAATCGGACCACATCCGCATATGCTCCTTTCGAACCGCATAAGCTCATCCGTACTAAGCCGCATAAGTTCCTTTCGAGCCTAACCGCATAAGCTTATTCGAACTGAACCGCATGGGCTCTTTCAAATTGAGCCGCATAAGCTCATTCGGACTGACCTGTATGAACTCTTTTAAACCGAGCCGCATGAGGCTATACTGAGCCGCATAAGCATCATGTAGTTTTGTGTTTCAGCTATCTTTTTGACTTGTTTCTTTTGTTTTTTTTCTTCAGTGAATCTGCCAGTAAATCCTGCGGGGGAACTTATGGTTGGCTCGCGTTAGTTCGCCTCGGGCGTGCATCGGGATGATTTAGTTCGTCAAGTGTCCGAACAGCTACTTGTTGATGAACCTTTGGAGCGACTGAATGCTATTAGGGTTCAATCTTTCCAATTTCTCGATGACATGATGAGCTCCGGGAAGTCTGATGGGAAGTATCTGAAACCGGTCTTCCTCTTTGGGGATGCGTTGATCATAGAAAACTCCCGAGTGTTGGATGTTTCCGAGAGTTAGGATTTTGACCTGGACGGGACGCCGATTCACATCCCCATTATGAAGTGCCATTTTCCTTTTGCGTGGTTCAATATGATCGTTCTGGACAGGCAGATGCCGGACACCCTCACTTCAACCCGACCGGGGATGTTTGTTGGTAACATCTGTTACAACAAAACTACTGGGTCAGTGCGCGCGATCAAAGATCCGGCCAGTCGGTCCACCAAATCATTTTTTTCCACAAGGGATCGTGATGTCTTTTTATGGGATCGCGGGTCTATTTATTAGTTCCTATTTGTGGTGTACAATTTCATGGAATGTGGGTAGTGGTTATGACCGATTCGATAGAAAAGAAGGAATAATGTGTATTTTTCGTTGGGGATTCCCCGGAATAAATCGTCGAATCTTCCTTCGCTTCTTTCTGAAAGATATCCAATCAATCAGAATGGAGGTTAAAGAGGGTATTTTTCCTCGTCGTGTTCTTTATATGGAAATCAGAGGCCAAGGAACCATTCCCTTGACTCGTACTGATGAGAATTTGACTCCACGAGAAATTGAACAAAAAGCTGCAGAATTAGCCTATTTCTTGCGAGTACCAATTGAAGTATTTTGAAATGAAGAATGAATGTTTTTCCAGCATGAGGGAAGGAACTTGCTAATTTCCTTTTAATTTAATACAACTGAAGTTTCTTCAGAATATTCATTTTTTTATCCGAAAAAGACTCTTATTCTATTTCCATATTCCTTCTAGACCCAAGGACTAAATTCTTACACAAAAATGGAAATAGATCCCTGGGTTCGATACCTTGTTATATAACTTATAACTCGTACTTTAGAGAAATATCAGATAGAGTTGACGAATGAAGCAGTTCATTAACAATTCACAGATAATAAATGAAAAAAAAGAAAGCATTGACTTCCCTCCCATATCTTGCATCTATAATATTTTTGCCCTGGTGGGTCTCTCTATCATTTAATAAAATTCTGGAACCTTGGGTTACTAATTGGTGGAATACTAGGCAATCCGAAACTTTTTTAAATGATATTCAAGAGGATGGGGTTAGTTCCGGGTACCTTCATCAACACCCCCGGTCCTAACTTTTCATTCTCTCAGGCTGATACCTTCCTGAGCCAGCTTGCTCGCAAAGGGTCCTATCCTGTTGGCAGGTTGGTACTGCCGAGCTGGTTACACCCCATTCCCTCGTGGGCTAACCTGACCTCATGGATCCTACGGAAATACGAAGAATTTTTGTGGGAAGTCAACCTTTATGACGCTATCCGGGGTACCAGCCACGGGTTGCCCGTTAATAAACCACTGTTCATGGCCCTTCTGGAGATGTACAATAATCGGACAGGGACTTTCTTCACCCCTGTTGGGGAATTGGGGCTCGCTCTTCACGAGATGTATGCTGTATCCAAGCTCCCCTGGGGAGATGAACCCTTCGAAGTGTACACTCCGACGAATGAGGAGCTCCAAGATTTGGACCGACGATTCCCCGGTTTCGTCGCCGTGTATCAAGAACTATTGTGCCATCATAGCACCTGTCACCGAACGGCTATCCAGGAAAATGACAGCTCGGAAGGGGACTCTCCCCATACTAAATCTTGGGTCTCGTACTTTTTTAAATTTAGTGCGGCTGGCCGGGTTACTTCCCGAGATCGTCTAACTCCTAGGAAAGTTGAGGACTTGGTGTCGACTGCTAGGAGGTCAAAGTCTAAAGGTGACAGGTTCGGGAGCAAGATTGACTCCTTCAGCTACTTTTATTATGGTACCCGGCGGCTGTCAGAGAAGGCACTCTTGGCCGGGTTTTTAATGGTATGGCTGCGCAATTGCGTGGTCTCAGGAGGGGCAGGTTCTGTAACACCCAGTTTCTGAAATAAGGGTAATTTTGAAATTTTGTATTTAAATTATTTAATTATGGTTTTTAAATTTAATAATATAATTTTTGGTGATTTTTAATAATTTTAAAACTATTTAAATCATGACTTGTGATTTAGTGTGCAGCTAGTGAAGCCGTAGTGAACTGCCTGCCCTAGAGCCTAACCATGTGGGTAGAGATTTTGTTTATTACATTTAGCTTGAGGATATTGGTTATCTTGAATTTATTTGAAATTATTATAATTATTTGGAATTAATATATACTATATTAAATGGTGTGATTTAATATTATTTAATTAATTGCCATGTGATTGTTAGTAGTCCCAACCTAGAATTGACCTAACCTAGGTTAGTCCTAGTTAGTCATGGTTAGACTAAGTTAGAAATTGAGTTGGTCATGGTTAGTCATGACTAGTTAGAATGACTAGGTTGCAACTTGATTAAAGGGGGACCTTGATTTTGACCATTGAATATGCTAGATGGGATGAGAGCCCTTAGATTGAATCCCAAAACCCTAACCCTAACATTATGACCAGCCTAGGGACTCCCCCTCCTTGCTATAAAATCCCTCTCAAAGTTTGTGCCTCCTCTTTATTCATCCCTCCATTTTTCTAAGGAAAGGTTTGCTCTCTATTGAAATCTTTCATAGTTTATTCAATATTAATCCATTTTCATTGAAACTTCTTCCATTGTAACCTAATTAGTGTCCCCCTACTGTTGGTGGAGGCTATTCTCAGGATTGATACAATTTGGAGCCATTGGCTAGCTTGAAGAGATCTCATTTTTGGGGCTTTTCCTTGTGAAGGAACACAATAGGTAACTTTATCATTTCTCCATGGATTTTCGATTTCTCTTCATGGTTAGGAAACCCTAGGAGTCCCCTAAGTGTCTGTATAGCTTTCGTGTCAGGTATCATAAGTTTCGTGTCCTATTTGGACACGTATCAGTGTCGTTTGTATTGTGTTTGTCGAAATGCCTCAAAGGGCATTTCGATTGTTTTTATAGATTGTTTTTGAATAGGATGCTAGGTTTTGATCTTGCTTACACGTTTTTATAGCACTGAGCAGACCTTAGTGTCGTGTCGAGTCGACACGAGCGCGTGTACTCGTGGTCGCGCGCGCGCGCGTGCACAGGCACTGTGCGTGCCCTGCTGCTCGGGCAGGATTGCGACACGGACACGCGTCGTGGACACTTGAAACTTGACACACACCAAGGGGCAATGTCTGCCACCCCGTGTGTCAAGTTGCACGTGTCCTCGTGTCGTGTCGGACACGTTCTTTGATGTGCACGGGGAATGGCTGTGTGCGTGCGTGTACAGTGTGTGTTGGTTGTTTAAATCGTTTGTAAAATAATTGTTAAATGTTGGTTAATGCCTAATTAGATCCTAATAATCATGTTTAATCTCTGTTACACTATGCTATTTAAGTTATTTTGGTTTTGGATGGTGTTTGGTTCGAAATGTTGTAGATTAGTGAAATCCCTGATACGTTTACTGATACTGTTAGTTTCCAGTTTTAGATTCCAAACCAGTTGATGTTCCTTGCTGTGTTTTAATTAATTTTGGTTCCTACACATTGCATAACATGTTAACTGATCGAATGGCATTTGAATTTGGGCTTGGGAATGTGTGAATGGGATTTGAGCAATGGGTATGATTTGAATTTGGGTTGTCATGTTCTGATACACACAGGCTGTGTTCCAGTTAATTCAAACCAACTAATTTTCCTTTGATTATGTTTTAAAATTGCATTGATCCTACATATTACATCTAATGTTAGCTAAGGCTTCCACATTCGATTTTAGACTATTGGTTGTGATATGGTTCACTGAAATCTGAAAATGGTTTAGACTTATCAATACATGTACACTGTTCTCTTCATTAATCTCATGAGGTTTTCTGTTGGGACTGAACTTAATACTCTTTCTGAGTTCATGTCCTTATTTACTAAGTTGTTATGATAAATATAGAAACCTGGGAATGGGTTCTTTACTAATGTTTTCCTATTTTCAAGTAAAGCTAATTTCCTGTTAGTTGAGAATTTATCCTTCATTGCTTTAATGTTAATGTAATAAACCTGGGAAATAGTTGTGTTAAACTGAATTAAGAGTGTCTCAAATTCCCCTTCATTGAACTGTTAATATATGGTGGACTGATTCCCTGTTAGTGTAATTGTTAATCTGAGTTTAGTGTAGGGTAGTTGTTCTTAACTGATTCTGTTACTTGTGGACTGAGTTGTTTGACTAAATTGGTTTATGCTTCATGTGATATAACCTGAGATTGGTTTAAAACCTATTAAATAGATTGTCCTCTGTTTTCTTTTCATTCAATATGATTTCTGTCTTAATCTGGGAACTAATGGTTCATTGCCTTGTGTTGAAGTTAGCATTAGTTAAGTTGATTTTTAAACCAGTGCATGAGCTTATGCCCAGGTTTTTGATTCTGAATTGAAGTTTAGAAACCTGGGAATGGTCTCCATTCATGATTTCAAATGTGTTCTCTATTTTCCTTCATTGAAAACTGAATTCTGTTTTTGAATGCAATTAGTTCCCTGTTTTTCCAGTTACTGCAACCTGATTCTAGTCTCCTTTATACACTATAGCTATTGATTTTGTGCAAAATTATTGCTTGAACTGAAAATGAGTTCCAGTTAAACAATTAAGTATGTTTCTAGTTTTCTCTCCATTCATTTTGAACTGTCAATAACTTGAGATTGTATCACTGTTTTGTGTGTTGAACTGTTGATATGAACTGTTTCTTTTGTTAGTTGAACCTGAGAATAATCAACCCCTTGTTGTAGTTGTAAACCTGAGTTTGAGCCTAAACAAAATCTGGGGATTAATGTGCTCACTGTCTTTCATTTGAAGCTGATTTTCCTGTTCTTGTGAACTGATTCCCTCCTTTGAATTCAAGTTGTATTAATGATTTCCCTGTTTGTGTAACTGCCAAAACCTGGGTATGATTCTACCCTGTTTGAATTGATTTCCTTTCTTGATTGGCAAGAGCATGAGTTAGCATTCCTTCCTTTTAAAAAACTGTAAACTGAAATGATAAGTTAAGTTATTGGACTGATTTTTCACTTTGGTTAAACTGTTTTCATTACCTAGGTTATTCCCTATTTTCCCAGTTTCATTACACACCACACCACAAGTTACACTCAGATTTTAGCCTCACATTCACTCACACACACATGCCCTCTCAAGCCTATTGCTTGGCACACAAACACACATGCACTAGTAGATGTTATCCCCTCTTTTCATATGTATATGTATTCATTTGAGTTTGTTATATATATAGTTTCCTATATAGGATTGTGTATATATTTAGATATATATATATATTGTATGGGATACCATGATATGTGTATTGTATATATATATGTGTAATGTTGTGTGGGTTGTGATATGGGTCATAGAGTATGAAATGTCATAGGGCTAATGTAGTGTAGATAATAATGTTGTGTTGATGTGATAGAGTGTTGGATAGAGGTTTCCTAAATAGGCTATTAGCCATAGTAACCTGGAGTAGACTTGTTAGAACCTAGAATGGTTTGGTGAGACCTAGATTGGACTATTGACTAGGTTTGACTTTAGGTTGACCAGAGTTGACCAAGAGTTGACTTGGTCTAGATTGACCTAGACAGCATGCAGATGCATTGTACATTCATATATCACCCTCTGTATACATCTTGACTTGTGTTGCTCTAATTAGGAGCCAGGTACCTCATCTCGGACAGTACATTTTTATAGCTATTCAGATACCAGGCGAGTACATTCTCTGATCATTTCATATCCTGCTTAGAATTATTTCCTGCAGTAGATTACTTTACTTGTACTGTCACGTTGGTCACACGGATTGGTACTATATGGATCCCTTCTTGAGATGTTATCCTTAGGGAGCATCAGGTACTACATGTTCTGTGCGTTTCACTTACATGACGTATCATATGCTTCATTGGTTCTTTGATCACTTACGACATATACTCTTATGATCGTAGAGTCTTCCTAGAATCCTTATCCCATTTATGGGACTGCTATGTACTACCTTCGGGGTCTACTACCTTCGGGGTCCATTACCTTCGGGGTCTACTACCTTCGGGGTCCATTACCTTCGGGGTCTACTACCTTCGGGGTCCATTACCTTCGGGGTCTACTACCTTCGGGGTCCATTACCTTGAGGGTCTTATTACCTTCGGGGTCTTATCACCTTCAGGGTCTACCACCCTTCGGGGGCTGTTACATAGCATCATATAACATAACCTGGCTGGATCCTTGTGTATTGATTGGGGGTCTGGGGGAGTATAAATAGCCATGTGAACAATTTCCAAAGTAGAATAGCCATGTACGCCTCTTTAGTATAGCCATGTACAATCAAGCCGTTCACATGTCGACTTTGTGCTCTAAATCACTAGTCACTGGTAGCTCTTTATTTATAGTAGATATTTCTATTACAGCTCTCTCTCTGTTTACATACAGCATTCTTTCAGTACCTGTATCTTACTTTACTGCATGATTATATTTTCTAACCTGCTATGAACTGTTGAGATGTACTGTGCTCGCTCCCGTCCTGACTGGACCTGTTGAAAATTTTACAGAGGATGATGAGGAACCCTGCACCCCTTACTTGGAGCTTGCCTAGATGACACTCGCGACCTGGACCCCTGGGGAGGTTCAGGCAGCTGCTGAGGACGATACCCTGCTTAGTATAGATAGCTTAGACTGTTTTTCCATTTTATGTTTAGTTGTTGTTCTTGATTCAGAGTTGTATATTTTAGTGATGATTAGACTTGTATTTCATTTCTGTTGTACCTCAGTTGAGGATTCTCTTATCTATTTTCATTCGTGCTACATTCTACCTTAGTTTGTGATTGAGTTGTACCTCTGTGTTGGACTCCTTTTGGAGAGTATTACATGTTAGCTAGTTATAGTTCATGACCTAGAACAGCGTTCTACCGCCGACACTGCGGCGTAGGCTGGGCGCTGTTACGTACTCGTATCCTCACGGTGGGTGCGGGTCGTGACACGTTTTTAGTGGTGGCCCATGCAGGTCGAGTTTGTGTAGTGGTATTCGAACTAGGGTACCACTACAGCCTGCAGTAGGATTAGGAGTTATTGAGGTACTCAATCACATTAGGAAAAACTCTAACTGAATTCATGCTATCTAAATTTCTGATACTTCCTTGAATAACTGTCCTCCCTTGAACTATCGTTTCTATCTCAGTATTGATTCTTTGTTTGATCTGTCTCCAGGATGGTGGTTGAGACACGATCGCATCGCTCTGGCTCAGCAGACGCTGGTGAGAGGCCTACCACCCCTCACCCGATTGTGGATGCTGGGACCACAGCACCCCCTATTTCTGCTCACATAGGAGCTTCTGTAGCTTTTGGGAGTACACCTCCACCTGTCCGGAGGTCTTCTCCCATCATCACAGATATGTTCCAGCAGCAGTTACCTTCAGGGACAGTGGATGCGGCTCAGATATTTGCCCTTTTTCAGCAGTTCTTGGAGTCTCAGCGACAGATACAGCAAAGCCAGTCTACTGATATCCGACAGAGCATGCATGATACTCATCAGTTAGTCAAAACGACAGTAGAGCTAGTGGCTGCTCAGCCACAGGGAGGTCAGATGCAGCCGTATCAGCCGAGGACTCCAGACATCCATTCCTTCAAGAAGATGGGACCCTGAGACTTCAAGGGTACAGAGGGCATCATATACGCTGACGATTGGATAGAGCACATTGAGGAGATATTCTGATTGGCACAGATACCAGCAGGATTACAGATCGAGGCAGCCGCCAGTCAGATGCAGGACTTGGCCCATACCTGGTACCAGACGGACCCGAGGATTGGTACAGCCGGTCAAACTTGGGCAGCATTCAAGAAGCTGTTCAAGAAGAAATTCTTTCCTGATATAGCTCTCCGTACTCTGGAGGCGCAGTTCGAGAGTTTGGTTCAGGGGAACCAGACCGTTGAGGAGTACGCTGGAGAGTTCAGCCGTTTGAGCAGATTCATCGAGGACCTTACCGAGGTTGGGAAGGCGAGGAGGTTCCGCAAGGGTTTGATCAAGGAGATCAAGTCATATACTAAGAGCGGCCGCGATGCCACTTTCGAGCAGATTCTGGTAGGAGCCATGACAGCGGAGGACGATCTTGGGCTGAAGGAGAAGAGGACGCGAGACACTCAGGGAGCTAGTGGCAGTGCAGGCCCGGCCAAGAGGCCCCACCTACAGACTCAGCAGCAGTATCCGTATCAGATGCCCCACTTACAGATTCAGCAGCAGTATCCGCAGCATATGCTATCCCTACAGTTTCAGCAGCAGTATCCGCAGCAGATACTACCTCTACAGTTCCAACAGCGGATGCTACTTCTATAGTTTCAGCAGCAGTACCAGCAGCCGAGGGTCTACCTTCAGCAGCGTCAGTTTCAGGGCTGTATACCCTTTCAGCAGACGCAGCAGCCACAGAGACAGCAGCAGACCCCGGGACAGTAGCTTGTTATCATTTGCCCTTTTTGCAAGAGACCAGGGCATGGTTGGGGCGAATGCCGGAAGAGGCTGAGCAGATGTTTGCTTTGCGGAGGATCCGATCATCGTCTAAGAGAGTGTCCCGAGTCATCAGGATAGGCAGTTCAGGGAGCAGGAGCTAGGGCTCCGGTAGGCCATGAGAGGGGATCACCCTTACCGACTCAGCAGCAGAGGTACATGCAGCATCAGCAGCAGGCCAGGGGAGGCCAGCAAGGGCGAGCTTTCGCCAGGACAGTCGAGGATGCTCAGGCCGTTGGAGATCTAGTTACAGGTTCCGTTATTTTGAATCAAATTCTATAATTGCCTCTTATAACTGTCTTGAAATTCCGATTCCTTCCGTTCCTAGTTGATTTATCAATTTTGTCCTGTTGTCCTTGTGTTATGTTTGATTTCCTTCTGAGATGAATCATATGGGCTAGGTCACCCAGTTATGGAATCTAGAATCTTCGATAAGTCATGTTAGCTGGCATAGTGAGGACATATAGTCAGATTTAGGACGTATTTCTCGGGTGTGGGAATTTAAAGTTTTCGCTGCCAAGCATGCAGCAACGCAAAAATTTTAAATACCATGATTCTAGAGGTATGTGCCTTAGTCGAGGACTCTGTGATTATCGTAGCCTTGCTCACTAGCATGACGGAGATTCTGAGTATCATGATTATGGACAGACGTATATGATTATCTGACGGTATGTTTGAGACTTTGATTGTGGGGTGTTTGACCTAGAGAGACTGCTACCATCTTAATTTCGAGGATGAAATTTTTATAAGGTGGGTAGGATTGTAACACCCAGTTTCTAAAATGAGGGTAATTTTGAAATTTTGTATTTAAATTATTTAATTATGGTTTTTAAATTTAATAATATGATTTTTTGGTGATTTTTAATAATTTTAAAACTATTTAAATCATGACTTGTGATTTGGTGTGCAGCTAGTGAAGCCGTAGTGAACTGCCTGCCCTAGAGCCTAACCATGTGGGTAGAGATTTTGTTTATTACATTTAGCTTGAGGATATTGGTTATCTTGAATTTATTTGAAATTATTATAATTATTTGGAATTAATATATACTATATTAAATGGTGTGATTTAATATTATTTAATTAATTGCCATGTGATTGTTAGTAGTCCCAACCTAGAATTGACCTAACCTAGGTTAGTCCTAGTTAGTCATGGTTAGACTAAGTTAGAAATTGAGTTGGTCATGGTTAGTCATGACTAGTTAGAATGACTAGGTTGCAACTTGATTAAAGGGGGACCTTGATTTTGACCATTGAATATGCTAGATGGGATGAGAGCCCTTAGATTGAATCCCAAAACCCTAACCCTAACATTATGACCAGCCTAGGGACTCCTCCTCCTTGCTATAAAATCCCTCTCAAAGTTTGTGCCTCCTCTTTATTCATCCCTCCATTTTTCTAAGGAAAGGTTTGCTCTCTATTGAAATCCTTCATAGTTTATTCAATATTAATCCATTTTCATTGAAACTTCTTCCATTGTAACCTAATTAGTGTCCCCCTACTATTGGTGGAGGCTATTCTCAGGATTGATACAATTTGGAGCCATTGGCTAGCTTGAGGAGATCTTATTTTTGGGGCTTTTCCTTGTGAAGGAACACAATAGGTAACTTTCTTATTTCTTCATGGATTTTCGATTTCTCTTCATGGTTAGGAAACCCTAGGAGTCCCCTAAGTGTCTGTATAGGTTTTGTGTCAGGTATCATAAGTTTCGTGTCCTATTTGGACACGTATCAGTGTCGTTTGCATTGTGTTTGTCGAAATGCCTCAAAGGGCATTTCAATTGTTTTTATAGATTGTTTTTGAATAGGATGCTAGGTTTTGATCTTGCTTACACGTTTCTATAGCACTAATCACACCTTAGTGTCGTATCGAGTCGACACGAGCGCGTGTACTCGTGGTCGCGCGTGCGCGTGCACAGGCACTGTGCGTGCCCTGCTGCTCGGGCAGGATTGCGACACGGACACGCATCGTGGACACTTGAAAATTGACACACACCAAGGGGCAATGTCTGCCACCCCGTGTGTCAAGTTGCACGTGTCCTCGTGTCGTGTCGGACACGTTCTTTGATGTGCACGGGGAATGGCTGTGTGCGTGCGTGTGCAGTGTGTGTTGGTTGTTTAAATCGTTTGTAAAATGATTGTTAAATGTTGGTTAATGCCTAATTAGATCCTAATAATCATGTTTAATCTCTGTTACACTATGCTATTTAAGTTATTTTGGTTTTGGATGGTGTTTGGTTCGAAATGTTGTAGATTAGTGAAATCCCTGATACGTTTACTGATACTGTTAGTTTCCAGTTTTAGATTCCAAACCAGTTGATGTTCCTTGCTGTGTTTTAATTAATTTTGGTTCCTACACATTACAAAACATGTTAACTGATCGAATGGCATTTGAATTTGGGCTTGGGAATGTGTGAATGGGATTTGAGCAATGGGTATGATTTGAATTTGGGTTGTCATGTTCTGATACACACAGGCTGTGTTCCAGTTAATTCAAACCAACTAATTTTCCTTTGATTATGTTTTAAAATTGCATTGATCCTACATATTACATCTAATGTTAGCTAAGGCTTCCACATTCGATTTTAGACTATTGGTTGTGATATGGTTCACTGAAATCTGAGAATGGTTTAGACTTATCATTACATGTACACTGTTCTCTTCATTAATCTCATGAGGTTTTCTGTTGGGACTGAACTTAATACTCTTCCTGAGTTCATGTCCTTATTTACTAAGTTGTTATGATAAATATAGAAACCTGGGAATGGGTTCTTTACTAATGTTTTTCTGTTTTCAAGTAAAGCTAATTTCCTGTTAGTTGAGAATTTATCCTTCATTGCTTTAATGTTAATGTGATAAACCTGGGAAATAGTTGTGTTAAACTGAATTAAGAGTGTCTCAAATTCCCCTTCATTGAACTGTTAATATATGGTGGACTGATTCCCTGTTAGTGTAATTGTTAATCTGAGTTTAGTGTAGGGTAGTTGTTCTTAACTGATTCTGTTACTTGTGGACTGAGTTGTTTGACTAAATTGGTTTATGCTTCATGTAATATAACCTGAGATTGGTTTAAAACCTATTAAATAGATTGGTCCTCTGTTTTCTTTTCAATCAATATAATTTCTGTCTTAATCTGGGAACTAATGGTTCATTGCCTTGTGTTGAAGTTAGCATTAGTTAAGTTGATTTTTAAACCAGTGCATGAGCTTATGCCCAGGTTTTTGATTCTGAATTGAAGTTTAGAAACCTGGGAATGGTCTCCATTCATGATTTCAAATGTGTTCTCTGTTTTCCTTCATTCAAAACTGAATTCTGTTTTTGAATGCAATTAGTTCCCTGTTTTCCCAGTTACTGCAACCTGATTCTAGTCTCCTTTATACACTATAGCTATTGATTTTCCTGGAAATTATTGCTTGAACTGAAAATGAGTTCCAGTTAAACAATTAAGTATGTTTCCAGTTTTCTCTCCATTCATTTTGAACTGTCAATAACTTGAGATTGTATCACTGTTTTGTGTGTTGAACTGTTGATATGAACTGTTTCTTTGTTAGTTGAACCTGAGAATAATCAACCCCTTGTTGTAGTTGTAAACCTGAGTTTGAGCCTAAACAAAATCTGGGGATTAATGTGCTCACTGTCTTTTATTTGAAGCTGATTTTCCTGTTCTTGTGAACTGATTCCCTCCTTTGAATTCAAGTTGTATTAATGATTTCCCTGTTTGTGTAACTGCCAAAACCTGGGTATGATTCTACCCTTTTTGAATTGATTTCCTTTCTTGATTGGCAAGAGCATGAGTTAGCATTCCTTCCTTTTAAAAAATTGTAAACTGAAATGATAAGTTAAGTTATTGGACTGATTTTTCACCTTGGTTAAACTGTTTTTATTACCTAGGTTATTCCCTATTTTCCCAGTTTTATTACACACCACACCACAAGTTACTCTCAGATTTTAGCCTCACATTCACTCACACACACATGCCCTCTCAAGCCTATTGCTTGGCACACAAACACACATGCACTAGTAGATGTTATCCCCTCTTTTCATATGTATATGTATTCATTTGAGTTTGTTATATATATAGTTTCCTATATAGGATTGTGTATATATTTAGATATATATATATATTGTATGGGATACCATGATATGTGTATTGTATATATATATGTGTAATGTTGTGTGGGTTGTGATATGGGACATAGAGTATGGAATGTCATAGGGCTAATGTAGTGTAGATAATAATGTTGTGTTGATGTGATAGAGTGTTGGATAGAGGTTTCCTAAATAGGCTATTAGCCATAGTAACCTAGAGTAGACTTGTTAGAACCTAGAATGGTTTGGTGAGACCTAGATTGGACTATTGACTAGGTTTGACTTTAGGTTGACCAGAGTTGACCAAGAGTTGACTTGGTCTAGATTGACCTAGACAGCATGCAGATGCATTGTACATTCATATATCACCCTCTGTATACATCTTGACTTGTGTTGCTCTAATTAGGAGCCAGGTACCTCATCTCGGACAGTACATTTTCACAGCTATTCAGATACCAAACGAGTACATTCTCTGATCATTTTATATCCTGCTTAGAATTATTTCCTGCAGTAGATTACTTTACTTGTACTGTCACGTTGGTCACACGGATTGGTACTATATGGATCCCTTCTTGAGATGTTATCCTTAGGGAGCATCAGGTACTACATGTTTTGTGCGTTTCACTTACATGACGTATCATATGCTTCATTGGTTCTTTGATCACTTACGACATATACTCTTATGATCGTAGAGTCTTCCTAGAATCCTTATTCCATTTATGGGACTGCTATGTACTACCTTCGGGGTCTACTACCTTCGGGGTCCATTACCTTCGGGGTCTACTACCTTCGGGGTCCATTACCTTCGGGGTCTACTACCTTCGGGGTCCATTACCTTGGGGGTCTTATTACCTTCGGGGTCTTATCACCTTCGGGGTCTACCACCCTTCGGGGGCTGTTACATAGCATCATATAACATAACCTGGCTGGATCCTTGTGTATTGATTGGGGGTCTGGGGGAGTATAAATAGCCATGTGAACAATTTCCAAAGTAGAATAGCCATGTACGCCTCTTTAGTATAGCCATGTACAATCAAGCCGTTCACATGTTGACTTTGTGCTCTAAATCACTAGTCACTGGTAGCTCTTTATTTATAGTAGATATTTCTATTACAGCTCTCTCTCTGTTTACATACAGCATTCTTTCAGTACCTGTATCTTACTTTACTGCATGATTATATTTTCTAACCTGCTATGAACTGTTGAGATGTACTGTGCTCGCTCCCGTCCTGACTGGACCTGTTGAAAATTTTACAAAGGATGATGAGGAACCCTGCACCCCTTACTTGGAGCTTGCCTAGATGACACTCACGACCTGGACCCCTGGGGAGGTTCAGGCAGCTGCTGAGGACGATACCCTGCTTAGTATAGATAGCTTAGACTGTTTTTCTATTTTATGTTTAGTTGTTGTTCTTGATTCAGAGTTGTATATTTTTAGTGATGATTAGACTTGTATTTCATTTCTGTTGTACCTCAGTTGAGGATTCTCTTATCTATTTTCATTCGTGCTACATTCTACCTTAGTTTGTGATTGAGTTGTACCTCTGTGTTGGACTCCTTTTGGAGAGTATTACATGTTAGCTAGTTATAGTTCATAACCTAGAACAGCGTTCTACCGCCGACACTGCGGCGTAGGCTGGGCGCTGTTACGTACTCGTACCCTCACGGTGGGTGCGGGTCATGACAGGTTCTATTGAGAGGATCAGTCGCCACTTCATTCTTCCTGTCGTAAAGTTGGCCTTTGGGGTCAGGCTGGCTCTTCTTTCTGCCATGGTGTGCAGTATTCAGCATGGTCTCCGTGCCTTCTCATCCAAGGTCATTGTTCGTGACGTGGCAATGGACTTTGAACGTATAGAACTGTCTTATCATTACTTGCTGGGATGGCTATTGCTGCATTATCAGTCTTTGATGGGACCTGGGACGGAAGATGGCGTTACGGATGACGACGCTTTTCTTTTCAGGTATCACCATCAGCCTTGGGAATGTAGTACCATGCCGGCGTGTCGGAGGATACTGGCGAGGGTGGACGGGTATAATTTCTTCGTGTCCGTTCCCCGTTTTACTGATCAAGAGGTGAGGAGTGTTCATGTTGATGGTGTCGGACCTCCTTATTTCTTACCTGAAAAGATGTATTTCTGGCTGCGTAACATTCGCACGACGTATTTAGTTTACCGGAATCGCAACACCGTGTACTTGGAGCCCTACTTGCCCAGTAGGTTTGCCCGTCAATTTGGGTACAGTCAGCTATTCCTCGGGCGCCCCAGTTCTCACCTGGGATTTGAAGGTAGCATTCTTGACGGTATTAGGGCATGGAGCTACTATGACACTTATCATACTCGGACTAGCTTCTTGGTCCCTGCCGCAAACGTGATCGGGGAAATCCTGCATATGGCGGCCCTTTATCATGTGACGGCAAATCCTCCTCCCCTCGATTTTGACTCAAGGACTAGCTTCATTGTGGGCACTCGCCTGGCGGAGAAGGCTATGGTGCCGAGGGCAAAGAAGAAAGGGGCGAATAGAGTTCCCACGCCTGATTCCGAATCCTTCGACACCATTGAGGAAGACAACGAGCGGGACGACGAGGACTCTCTTTCTTTGGGTGACGAGGCAATGGCGGGTCAGCCTCCCGTCATGGCAGGTGAGATAAGGACGGATCAACCGTCGGTTATTTTCGATGAAGCGGTGGACCAATTGCCATCTGTACCGGAGGTAGTGCAGGTAGAACTACCGCCCGTCGTGCCTGGTCCCTCACGTAAGCGAGACAGGCGTGAGTCCACTGGCGGAGGAGTAGCTTTTTCTGTAAAGAGAGCGGCGGTCGGACCCCGTAGGCTGTTTATTACGGAGAAGGGTGAGGACGTAGACGATGTTCCGGAGGTAAGTCGGAGCCATCTCTTTGTTGTAATTTTCTTTTCTCTCGGAGATATGACTTAATCACCTTTCTTTGTAGCCGTCTGATGAACCGGACTTTCCTGAACCGTCTACTGCCCCTGGAGTTGATCCGGCCCTTGCTGCTTTGATTAGCGGCGTGTGTGCCGCGGTCCTTTCTGCGGGGGCTCTCTCAGCGGCGGCTGGGAGCTCCCAGGTTGTTGAAGCCTCGGCCCAGGGTGATGAAGGTTTCCTTGGGCCTGTCTCCGAGACCGCTGAACTTCAGCAAGGCGACGCCGATCTCGGTGCATCTTCTCCCGAGGATGCAAGGGCGGAAGAGTCTATTATACCTGACTCGGAGGCTGTTGGTGAAGGGGCTGCGGTGGCTGCAGGCGAACCTCGGCCTCCACACTCCTCAACTGGTAAGATAAGCCAGATATTGACTAGTGAGGGGGCTTATTTGCTCTATCAACATATCCTTCGGGTCAAATCGATTCATGGTTGTCTTGGCCCTGCAGGTCCTGACCCTTTACTTTCCATCGCGGATGTTCTTGGGGAAGGCTCGGCCTGCCGTGATATGGAAGAAAGGAGCATTCCCTCTTCTTTGCCGTCTCATATTGAAGGGCCTCCTGCCACCCCTGGACAGATGGGAATGGAGCTGGCAATGGTCTCGACCTCATCGTTTGCTGATCATACGGCTCCGGAGATTGACCTCTCGGCCCTGCCGAGTATTCAAGTCCTGCGAGCCGCTGAAGAGGAATTGGCCGCTGTTCACGCGTCCATTCGTACAGAGTTTGCTTCTCTTGTGGCAGGCGCGGCAGATTCTGTTGCGTCTTCTTCAGTGCTGCCAGCCACACTCCCGCTGATACCGGCTTCCTCGGAGACTCTGGACGAGGTGACACAGGACGTGGTTGATAGCTTCTATCGCCATTTAAAATGGGGCGTAGATGCTACTGTGGAACGGGGGGACCCCTTTTTCTCTATCTCTCCGGTGCGCTCGGGGTCAGGTTGCAACTTTGAAGTCCCTTCCTGGTGGGGTGGGGTTGGCTGCACTGCTGGAGCCTAAGCTGACAGAAGCTGATCAGCTTGTGACCCAACTACTGGCGATACGACAGGCGGGCTTGCCTGCTGCGATTGAGCGGGAGCGGGGCTTTCTCATTGCTGCTCGGGATAGGATCAAGCTTGCCCGAGATACTGCTGGGCCAGTTGTACGGGGAGACCCTTATAAGTTCTCCGCTTCGTATGATCGGCTGGGTCGTCGGAGTCAGGCTTGTCGTGCTCGGGAAGAGTCTGCTTCTCGTGGAATCGTTGATACGAAGGAGCAGATCCTCGCATTCCAGAGGGAATTGGCCTTCTTAGAGTCAGAGCTGGAGGCTGCTCAGGCGGAACATGAGTCAATCGTTCGGGAGGCCGAGAAGGTTTCCCGATCTTATGCTAACCTGGAGCGGGCCTTTAAGAAATTTGAGGACAACTGGCAAGCTCACGCTCATCTGGAGGACGAGGCGGTGCTGACCCACGAGGCGGAGCGTCGAGCCTCCCAGAGGTTTGAGCGGTCGATTGCTTTGCTGACGGACGATCTCAGGGCGTTATGTGCCCCGGAGCAGTGATCAGCTTTCTGTTTTCTTTTGCTTCTCTTTTTTTTTCTTTTTTGTAAGGGATGTGATCCCAAATGATGTAGTATTTAGAATTTTGAATAAATGAGCATGTTTCAACTCATCTTCTCTTTCTTGTACTTATGACGTTTGCGGAATTGGACTTGCTAGGGGATTATTTGTGGACCTGTTACCCTAGGCGTACCTTAGTTTTAGGTACGGATAACAAGTTTGGTCATGATGTCCGGAACAGCCATGGCAAAGTGGTCACGGATGCTCTCGGTATTGGGCAAAAAGAATACCGTGGAGCAGCTGGGCTCCCGGGGCATGGTGAGATGGTGGATTTATGCTAAGAAGCTTAGCAAGGGATATTTGTGGACCTATTATCCTTGGCGTACCCTGGTTCGGGATACGGATAATAGGGTGAAAGGAAAACCAATATATTTGCTCAGAGGTTATGAGGACATGGCAAGCATGAGGGTTTTACCGTGGAATCTTCCTGCTCAGAGGTAATGAGGACATGGCAGGGGAGACTTCACGGAAGATATTCGTGGTCAACAGCGGACATTTGTGGTCAACAGAGGACGTTTGTGGTCAACAGAGGACATTTGTGGTCAACAGAGGACATTTGTGGTCAACAAAGGACATTTGTGGACCTATTATCCTTATCGTACTCCGGTTGTGGGTACAGATAATAGGTTAAAAGGGAACCGACATACTTGCTCAGAGGTAATGTGGACATGACAAGCATGAAGATTTCTTCGACGGAGCCTTCCCACTCAGAGGTAATGAGGACATGGCGGAAGTGGGCTCAATGAAGAGGGGGTACACAGAACGACTCAGAGGTAGGAGAACGTGGAAGTTCTGTGCGAGGGGGTGGTTTATTTTTGGTGGAAGTGAAAACAACTCAGAGGTAATGAGGACATGGCCGTTTCGGAAATTTGCGGATCGATTACCCTTTTTGTGCACTGGGAGCGCGGGTAGTGGATCATGAGGGAGGATCTCTTCCAAGAAGAAAGTTTAGAGGTATAATAATACGTGACTTACTATCTGAAAGAGTGACCGGAATGTGAGTTCAGAGGCACCAGCGGGTACATAACTCAGTAATTTAGAATATTGAGAAAGTGTGAGTTCAGCGGCACCAGCGGGTACATGACTCGATAATCTGAAGGGAATGTGGAGGTGAGTTCAGCGGCACCAGCCGGTACATGACTCGATAATCTGAAATGTTATGGGTGTGAGTTCAGCGGTACCAGCGGGTACATGACTCGAAGATCTTGTAGAGAATGTCGTTTAGACATAATATTTCTTCAGGAACTTGTCGTTGACGGGCAACATGAGCAAGTCTCCGTTTTGCTTTGCGAGGCGGTAAGCACCGTTGGAGAATACTGTCTCAATGATAAATGGGCCTTCCCACTTTGGCTGGAATTTACCGGCGGTCTTGTTAGTCATGACCATCGGCCTCCGAACTGCCAAGACGAGATCGCCTACCTGGAATGTTCTGATTTTGACCTTCTTGTTGAAAGCTCCAGAGATGCGTGCTTGGTATAGCTCAATTCGTTGCTGAGCTAAGAGGCGCTTTTCATCTAGTGCCTCCAATTCCTGTAGGCGACGCTGGTGGTTGTCGTCGGTTGTCAATTGATGTGTGATGGCGACACGTAGTGAGGGGATCTGGGTCTCCAAGGGGAGGACTGTCTCACTCCCGTATACCAGGGAGAATGGTGTATTCCCGGTGGCTGTTCGGACCGTGGTGCGATAAGCCCATAAGCATTCGCCGAGCTTCTCGTTCCAGTCACGTTTGTTGGAGGAGACAAACTTCATGAGGAGTTTGATAATTGTTTTGTTGAATGCCTCTGCCAACCCGTTCGCTGCCGGGTTGTATGGTGTCGAAGCGACATTCTGAATACGGTACTTATCGCAGAACCGATATAATGCGTGGCTCGCAAACTGCGGACCATTATCATGGATGATCCTTCGTGGTAGTCCAAAGCGGTAGATGACGTGATGCTTAAGGAAGCTGATCACGTTTGAAGTCTTAACTTCTGCGAGTGGGACGGCCTCCGCCCATTTGGAGAAGTAATCAGTGATCGCAAGTATGAAACGATATCCTCGGGAGGAAGGTGGGGTGATTGGACCGATGATATCCATTCCCCATGTCTCGAATGGCCAGGACACCACTGTTGGATGTAGAAACTCAGATGGTTGGTGAATGAAGTCTGCGTGGATTTGGCAGGCTTTGCACTTTCTAGCATAATCTATCGCATCTGCCACCATCGTAGGCCAATAGTAGCCCATTCGTCGAAGGCGGTCTTGTAATTTAGGACTAGGCTGGTGGGCCCCGTAGACACCGTCGTGAGCTTCTCGTACGGCTTCTTTGGCTTCTGTATTTGAAAGACACCGAAGCAGTAATCCGTCATAGGAACGGCGATACAGTATTTTTGTCTCTGTATCGTAGAAGAATCTGAGAGAACGCCGTCTGATGGAAGTGGCTTTCTTTGGGTTCTCGGGCAGGATGTCGTAGACGACGAAGTCGATGAATGGTTGTCTCCAATCTGGGGCATCATCGATCCTCTGTGCGGAATAACTCGCCATGAATTACACATTGTTTTTGGAACAGACCAGTTCGTGGCCTATCACATCCACTGATTGGCGGTCATAATTCGGAACTGCTAGGGAAGCGGCAAGACCGGCTAAGGCATCTGCTTCGATATTTCGGAGTCTGGGGACATGTTCGATGAAGAACCCCTTGAACGACGAGATGATGTCAATCGCTATTTGGTGATAAGGGATCATGTCTTCGTGGCGAACTTCGTATGAGCCCCGGATCTGATTGATGATTAGCTGGGAATCGCCATATGCTTCAAGGTATTTTACCCCCAGCTCTCTTGCAAGTTGGAGGCCAATGACCAGAGCGTTGTACTCGGCCACATTGTTAGAGCAGGGCTCGGTGAGGGAATAAGCACGGTTAATCACCAATCCGGAAGGAGAGATTAGCACTACCCCGACTCCGACGACTATATTACCTTTAGGTCCGATCCTCGAAGCACCGTCGAAGAACATTCGCCATATATTCTCGTGAGAGGTTGCATACGAGTCGGCGACCTCATCTGGGATCTCTTCATATATCCTGGAGGACTCCGAGCCTGGGTGGGCTGCTAAGAAGTCTGCCAGGGCTTGACCTTTGACTGCCTTTTGTGGGACAAAGATTATATGATAAGGGGACAACAATTTTGCCCATATAGCGAGGCGAGAGCTGAGTGCCCCTGGTTTAGTCATGAGGACCCTTAGAGGGTTGACTCGTGAGATCACATGTATCATTTGTCCGGTGACATAGTGTCGCGTTTTCTGAATGGCGAACACCAGGGCGAGGCATTCCTTCTCCATAGCGGTGTATCGGTGCTCTGGCCCAATCATCATTCGACTGAGGTAATATATGGCCTGTTTATGGCCTGCGTTGTTGTTCTGTGCCAGCAGAGCCCCGAGGGAGTGTTTCATTGCTCGTACATAGAGCAGGAATGGTTTTCCAGGAACCGGGGCTACCAGAACTGGAGGATTTGACAAATATTTTTTGATGCTGTCGAAAGAACGCTGGCATTTCTCGTCCCATACGAATGAGACTCCTTTCTTCATGAGGTGCGTGAATGGTCGGCATCGCCCGGAGAGATTGGAAATGAACCTTCTGATGTAAGCTAGCCTCCCTTGAAGGCCTCTGAGTTCGTGGAGATTTCTCGGAGGACCCATCTCCATGATTGCTTTTGTCTTCCCAGGGTCTACATGGATATCCTTTGCAGTGATGATGAAGCCCAAGAACTTTCCGCTGGATACGCCCAGAAAAGACTTCGTAGGGTTTATTTTCAAATTGTGCGCTCGTATTAGGTCGAATACCGTCCTTAGATCCTGCAGATGGTCTCCCTTGCTACGACTCTTAACGGCTATATCGTCAACATAGCACTCCACCGTCTTGCGTAAGTGGTCTCTGAAAATGATGCTCATGGCTCTTTGATATGTGGCGCCAGCATTCTTTAAACCGAAAGGCATGACTGTGTAGCAGTACGTGCCAATCGTTGTTCGAAATGATGTATGCTTTTCGTCGTCAGGAGACATTTTGATTTGGTTATACCCCGAGAAGCCATCCATGAATGACATACGTTCGAAGCCGCAGGTGTTATCGATCATGATGTCTGTGATAGGAAGGGGGAATTCATCTTTGGGGCATGCCTCGTTCAGATTGCGGAAGTCGATGCAGATTCGAATCTTCCCATTCTTCTTGAGGACGAGTACTATATTGGCGACCCAATCGGGATGTTGCTCCTCACGAATGAAACTGCTGGCTATCAGTTTGTTGACTTCAGCTTCGATCGTGTCCATGATGCCTGGGCGGAAGCGTCGCTGTTGTTGCTTGACTGGCTTCGCATCTGGCCGAATATTGAGTTTGTGAAGAGCAATGTCGGGATTTAATCCTGGCATGTCTTCATAGCTCCAGGCGAACACATCAATGTATTCTCTGACAAGTTCTAGCAGCGACTCTCGGTCTTCGTCTGTTAGGCTTTTACTGACGAAAATTGGTTTTGGAGAAGATTCGCTGCCGAGATCCACTTGTATGACCTCATCTTCAGTAGGAGGTTCTCTCTGTTCGAACCGCTTTTCCTATTGTGCGTCCAATTGCTGGGCCTACGGTTCTAGCTCGAAGATTTCAGGGATGTCTTCGTCTTCTTCGTAAGCGTCTGCGAATGCCATGTTGACTGACATGACTTGTCTGAACACATCTCCGATGCTGGTATCCGAGTCAGAAGTTGGTGACCCGGTTGAATGTGACTGCCAGTCGCATTCTTCATCTGAACTCTCGGGGGTCGTAGTGGGCGTTACATATCCTAGCCTGCATCGAGTTTTGTTATAATAATTTTGTGGTTTGCCTGCCGGGACTGGCGGCTTCAAAGGTAATCGTCGTCCAGTACCGTAGTTTAATCCTGGCATCGTCTCCAGATCATACCCCTGTTTCTGCATGAGATATTTAGATTGAGGGCTATAGAGATACAGAGGCAGTCTCCCGGCATCTGTCCTGAGGTCGGTTTCCTTTGTAGTGGAGGGATGCGGGTTGTTTGTCCAGCCGAAGATGATTGGATGGTCCCCTCCCTTGATTATTCGGTAAGCGTCTTCTACTAGAGTAAGCTGGATCGCGGTGTACACATTTGTCACTTGTGTGTGCAGGTGAGTTCCTATACCGTGTTCCATAGCATACATTGTACATAGCTTATTGAGCTCGGTGTAGTTCAAAGATAACCCTTTATTGATGAAGTAAGGTATCTTTTCTAGGGGGATTACATCATCAGCAGAGGGAACATCAGCGTGGGCAGCCACATACTTGGCTAGCTCTGGTTCCTCTTCGGCTACCCCCTGTGCAAATGAAGACTGAAAAGATGACCTGGGGAGCTTGATCGTCAGTGGTTCAGTTGACGGGGCAGAGCATGGAGTTATTGGCAGACTAGCGACCCCCAGTTTGGAACTCGAGGTGGAGCGAGGAGTGGCCGGTTCGCTAGAAGTGTCAGACCTTGCGTCGGGGTGACGACCCTTCTTGGGAAGGCGTATCGTCAGTGGCCTATCGGAAGGATTGTGCTTCTCCGTTTGGGGTTGACTGACTCTCGACAGTCTGATTGTCAGTGGCCCCGTTGTGGGTCTCGACACCTGGCCGGACCTTGACAGTCGGATTATCATCTGCTCTTCTTGCGCCGAGAGGCTGATCGCGTCCTTCCGCAGAGTGGCAGTAAGGGGTGCGGACCTGCCTGGTTTGCGAGCTTGGAGGTGGATCGTCAGGGGTCCTTCTGATCCTGTAGCTGTCTCGGTATGAGCTTGTATGTCTCCTTCATCAAGGTGCCTCTTTGACTTTTCGTATAGGCAGGAGTCTGAGTAGTAGGATTCGACCCCTTTGAAGGGATCGATATCAGCAAATTCTGTCTTTACGAAGCCGTATTTGTCGACATATTTGAAGCACTGGTGTAACATGGAAGGCACGATCATATAATCGTGTATCCATGGGCGCCCCAAGAGGATGTTGTAGGAAGTGTCTGCATCTATGACGTAGTAGGTGACTTCGGATTGGAGATCGCCAATCTGACACTTCAGACGAATCTTCTCAATAGGGTAGCTCCTGTCCGAATTGAAACCGCTGATGGCGGTGCTTGTAGGTGTCAGGCGATGCATTGGGATACGGAGATGATGTAGCAGACCCTTCGGGATAATGCTTATGGAAGAGCCAGGATCAATGTGCATCCGATCCACCTTCACGTCGCCGATGTATTCCGTGTAGTATAGCGGGCGATCATGTAGGTTGGTTTTGATGAGCATGTCCTGCGGAGTGAAGACGATGTTGGGCATTGCTCCCGTACAAGCACTGTCCTGGAGATCCACAGGCGAGTCCTCCCAGTGAGGTTGGATTGAGCCAGATAGGCATCGGCATTTTGGAGTGCTTCGCTCAATGCAATACGGACGTCCTTGGAGAGCCTTAGGAGTTCGTACAGTGACAATTTGGCCGGTGTTAGCCAATTGTGCTAAGATGTTAAGTTGTAGGGCCTCTCTAGCCCTTGGGCTGCGTCTTTTCGGAGAGATTTGTCGAAGCGAGTCTCCTTCGGCCTAGGCTTGTCGGTCGTCGAAGGCTGAGCCGGTCCCGGAGCATCAGTTGTGGTGGGTTGATAATTTTCGGTTGGGTTGTCAACCATAGGTTGGGATTGCGCTCCGGACCGCGTGACGACGGCTGTAGCTTCCTCATTGTCTACGGAGATTGTGTGGCAGGTCCTGACTTTTTCACTTTTCTTTTTGTCGGTGGTAGATGGTGTGGGCCGAGTCACTTCTGACACCAAGTCTGGATGGATCCACATGACCTCCCCTCGTGATGTGGTGAGGGGTACTAGACCGACAGCTTGGTCTCGGGGAGGTGGAAGATTGGTGATCTCCATTGTCGCCAGAGGGACGGGGATCACCCCGTCTTGAGTCTCCGTCGGAGGAAAACTGCCGAATTGTACGGACACCATATTGGCCGCCACGGTTACCTCTTTGAAATCGATGGCCAGAGCGTTCGAATCGATGAGGTTCTGGATGTACCGTTTCAGCTGGTAGCAATCGTGTGTAGCATGATGAACATAGCGATGATAATGGCAGTATTTTGGATTCTCCATCTCTGTCGGCCGCAGTTTCTGTCTTGGTGGGGGAAACTGGATTCTATCCCCTTGTATGAGCATGTCCAAGATGGGCTTGGCGTGACTGTCTTCGAAGGAGTAATCGATTTGTGGCCATTATTTGTCTGCGGGCTTCGGCTCAGGTTTTTGTGTTGTATTGGCCACCATAGCCTGCTTCCCCTTGCTGTCCCGATTGTTGGAGGGGTTACCCCCGTTATCGTTGTTGGGACGCTTGCCCTTGCTTTCTCCTTCCAAGATGTGCAATCCCAGTTGGCGAGCCTTCTTCAGTCGTTCTTCGGCGCTTGTGGCGCTGATAATGAAGGCCTTCCAATCTTTGAATTGACTTTCGCCCATTCAGAGGCTGATTGTTGGAAGCAGTCTCTTTTGGCAGATCTCAATCAAAGAGGAATCTGGATTTCCGGAGGGCAGCTTCATGGCGGTTTGGCGGAACCGCTCAATGTAGTTCCTTGTTAACTTCTTCTCCCTTGGACGACGTCCATGAGGGTGGACATGGTGACGTCCTGCCCTACTTCGTAGAACCTCTCCAAGAACAGGCGCTTGAAGCCGGCGAAGGAGTGGATGCAGTTGTCTGACAGATTGCGATACCAGTCGAAGGCGACTCCTTCCAATGCCCCAATGAATAATCGAGTGAGGATAGCATCATCATGGGACAGATGGTCGGTGGTTACCTCGAAGTAAGTGATGTACCGACTTGCTGAGGTCTTGCCATCATATGGGTTGATATTGAACGGCTTATATTTTGGCGGGAATGGAACATCCCTCCATTCAGCAGGGTATGGTTGCCGTATTCTGAGATCTTGAGCGTTTTCTCGGGCATGAAACATGGCTCGGAGCTCCTGGACCTCTCTCCTTACTTCTCGGGCCTCATCTGTCACGGTAGGGGCTGTTATTTCGGAAGGATTGTTGCCCGGGTTCGGTGCCGCCGAATTCGAGTCTGCATTGACCGCGGGACCCGTGCTCGTTTGGCCAGGCGTTCCTCCTTGCAGAGTTGGAAGGGCCGCTTTAATCTCGTCTACAGACTTGACCAAAGCAAGTAATATGGCTTCGAGACTGTCAATGCGCTGGCGATCACTGGAACCACCTTGATTACTGTCCGTCATGAACACCGTCCTTACGTGAGGAGTGATGGAAGGAACGGTGGAGGATGTGCCCTCCGAGTCGTACCCGTGTACCGAGAAGTCATCGGGATATGTGGAAATATTTTCTTCTGGTTCGGACTCAGAGGGAGCAGTACCCCCAGCCTCAGAGTTTACTTCATCTTGAGAGTCACGGGTGTCCTCAGGGACATCGGTGCCTGTCGTACCTGATGGGAGAATCGCTTCCCCGGGCTCGGCTCCTTGAAACATTGGATTGTTGCGGATGTTCAGAGGAGTGCTACCCTCAACCCCCAACGATGTGGATGATAAATTTCCTACTGCAGCAAATTTTGTCTTTGAACGGGTGTGTTGGAATACTCCGATGGAAGACAACCGTTTAGACGACAGTTTCTTAGCTGTAGTGGTTGATATCTTGGGACTGGAGATGCTTGTCTTTTTCCCCCTCCTTTCGGCGGGGACCTTCTGAGCGGAATTGCAGGAGACTACCGGAGGTGCCTCATCTTCTGAGCTCGGATGCTGTAGTCTTTGGAAGACGGATGGCCGATCTTCCGTCATTGCTGCGTTGTTGCAACAGCAGTTGACGATGATTTGGATGCAGCGATGTCCAAGCGAGGACTCTTTGCATGCCGACACTCCTCCTTTTTCCTTGCGTTTGTGGAGGATCGCCTCCCGCAAGTCAGAGGAACCACTCTGTCCGTTTTCCGCCGGGGGCTGGACTCGAGCGGTTGTATACAACTTTCCATCCGAGGCCCGTGTGATAGTCAACGGGACGCCCCGATAGTCAGAGGTTAGGACAGCTGACTGGGCCTGATGAGCCTGCGCTGCCCTAGACTTCCTCCTTTTAGCACTTGCGGGTGCGTAATAGGAGGAGTCTAAGTTGAATGCCACAGAGTCTGGCTTATCATCCAGAGAACCATCAGGGTCAGGACCGTATGAGAGACGGTCGAAGACTGATCGAGAGAAGCGTGGAACGGACGCTATGCGGCTAGAGTTGGGTACCATGCAGGCTGTCTGCATGCGGTTGTCTTCTGCTGTTGGATGAGTTGTTTTTGAGCAGCTAGGAGTCACGACCGTGCAGGCTGGCCGCATGCGGTTGGCAATTGTGGCCGCATGGGTTTTCTGCAAGCGATTGACTGCCATAGCCGCATGAGTTTCATCCATGTGATTGGCGACTGTAGGCTCATAAGCCATGCGGCTGACAGATGTGACCGCATGATTTTTCTTTATGCAGCTAGCGGATGTGGCCGCATGAGATTTTTCCATGCGTCTAGCACCCCTATGCGGCTCGGTTCGCGTAGAGTTTCTCTTTGCCCCTGCAAGTCCAGCATTATAGTATTTTCTTCTGCCGGACTTGCGGACAGCAGAGTTGTCTACGGTCTTAAGTAGGGCCGCAGAAAAGTCCTTCTCGCCGTCTTGAGAAACAGAGGGTATCCCGTCGGGGGCTTGGGGAGGAGCAAATGATTTTGGCCTCCACTCTCTGCGAGCCTTTGTCGTACGGGTACGCTTTTGGACCGGGCCAGCGCTTCCTTCGGAGAACATCTCTTCAAACGCCTGTTGGTCGAAGCGGACGACCATCTTTTGTTGCGTGGAGCCAAGTTTGGCTGCATCCGACTGCGTCACCAACTCCTTAGCCGTGGAGAAGTTTGTCTCCAGCAGAGTCGCCATCGTGTTTGCCATTGATTGTAAAAGTACAGAACAGTTTTATGGGAGGACTGAACTTAGACTCACAATACAAACTCGCTTGTACAAAGAAAGCCTAGGGACGAAAACCTAGGTACAGCAGTCTAAGTACAATTGTTTATTTTAGATTCTGGGGGGGTGACGATAGAGGCTCGGAAAGGCGACAGCAGCCCTGCCTTACTCCTTGGACGATTGGTATGCAGCCTTGGCTCCTGTGAGAAGATGGTTGGCGTTGATGAAGAAATGTTCTTCTGGCTCCTCTGTTGCTCTTCTGGCTTCTCTCTCTCTCTCTGTTGTATTTTTTTCTCTGACGGTGTATATCTCTGCTTTTCTCTCTCTCCTCTCCTCTTCTTTTTTTTCACAAGGGAATGGCACCCTGCTATTTATAATAGTGGAGGGGCATCATTAGGGTTTGGCTGATTACCCATTCTCAAAGTGGCGGCGGCCTGATGCTTAATCAATCTAGACCATTCGTTTTAGGCGTGAAGGATCTGGGCCATAAATGGGGGTAGCACTAAATCTTTCGAATAATTAATGCTGATTGCTTTAAATCTTCATGATTGATTGTGTAGCTTGGATCTCCCACCACGTGTCCCATTGGTTTGATTATGAATGATATGACCTGATCCCATTAATTATGAGGATATGGTCATTGGGATCTGGTAAATCTTTGCATCTCATAATCATCTTTGCTGCCAGCTGTCATTGAATCTCTGCCACCTGTCTTGATGATGGACTCTGCCAAAGCCGTATGACATCTATGAACCGCATGAGACAGCGTCTCGGCGAACTGCATAGGTATAGTATTTGCGAGCCGCATGAGATGGTTCCTTGGTGAACCGCATAAGGGTAGTAACTGCGAGCCGCATGGGATAGCTTTTTGGTGAGCCACAGGAAGACGATCCTTGCCAGCCGCATGAAGCTGTTCTTCACTGGAGCCGCATGGGAGTAGCCACGTGTCAATCTCGAATCGCGTCAGAGATTTTCTCTTATTTCCCAAGAGTCTGTCATTATGGCAGGGCCATTATGATACTTTATGTCAGAGCCGTCAGCTGTCAAATCATGACAGAGCATTAAATCGGCAGACTGCTCGATGGCCAGCTGTGTGAAGGGGTCTTCGTGGGTACACGTGGCATTGAGCCGCATATCTCCGTGAGCCGCATGTACTTTTGAACCACATGCGGCTGGGGGACTCTTTGAACCGCAGGACTGTCCCTATGCAAGCCGCATGGACTCTCCTGTCCGAGCCGCATGAGACTAAGAGTCTCTCTGAACCGCATGGGACTGCTCCTGTATGAGTCGCATGGGGTTCTCCTGTTCTGAGCCGCATAGATCATCGTTCTGATATTTTCCTTGCTTCTACAACGAGCTAATCCTTACCGTCTGGCGTCCTATGACTATGACTATGACACACATGAGCAAGGACAAGTTCGAACCAAAGTGGGAAGGTCCCTATATTATAAGCAAAGTTTTCTCTAACGGAGCTTATCAACTGTCAGGGATGGATTGAAATAACGTATAGACAACTCTAGAGGGGGGTGAATAGAGTTTGTTTCGATAATCACCAAATAAAAATTAACTCTATATCACCTCCACAAAACAACTATGAAGATAGTAAATAAATCAGAGAAAAATGCGGAAGTAAATAAAGATCAAGAAGAGCATACGCAAACACTGCAGTTTTAACCTGGTTTTCCTCGTGGAGGACTAGTCCAGGCCTGAGAACTCTAGCTCAGGATTGAAATCCACTATTTCTAAAATAGTGTACAACCACGTGCCTTTACTCAGAAGAGCACGCCAACTTCTTACAGATTTGTAGGTGGCGAAACTTGGAATTGTCCAAGTGACTTTTCTTTTCAACTCTTGCACAAAAACTTCTAGCTGAATCGCACTTGAGCACCTTGGGGCTTAGGAAGTTTTGTGGCTAGTAGATTGGAAGAGTAAGGCTTAGGTAGTATAAGGCTTAGATGATTGAGAGTGAGAGAGAATGATGATGAAGAGATGAATGAAAATGGTTGAAATCATGCCCTATATATACTAGTCTGGAAGGCAGAATTCGGCCAGAATTCTGTCCTCAAAATTCAAAAATATGGCCGTTGTACCAGCTAGTAATTGGTAACCCTAAAAATCGTTCCTGGAAATCAGGGGACAGAGTTCGGCCCGAACTCTATGTGGGGCAGAGTTCGGCCCGAACTCTGTGTGGGGCAGAGTTCGGCCCGAACTCTGCCTCTTTGGTGGCAGAATGTTCAAATGGCCTTTGGGCTTTGGTGGAGCTTGGGCTTGGTTCAGGAATTGGTCTGTTTGTATGGTAGAGCTTGGAGTGATTTGTCTAGGGGTTGAGATGACTCAGTACGACTCAACATACACATTCTCCTAGACTCAATAAATTAAAAATTACAGACTTGGAACAAATACGAAAACCAAGAGCTCTTTGATGACTCCTTTCTTCTGATATTTGAGCAGTCCTGAAGACGTCTTTTTTCTTGACAGCAGTCGTCCAAAGATAAACAGATCTGGAAATTTGAATACCGGGCAGCGGAACCCCCGATGCGAGGCCCCGGATAGGTCGCTAGGCGGTTTGGAGAAATCTTTTTGTATGACGCCGTCTTTGGTCCATCATTAATTCTTCATTGCCTATGTCCTGGTTTGATCATGTTTGATCATGCTTACTGTATGTCTACAAATACATGTTAGGTCAGAAAAATATGTTGCAGTACGATACAAGCATAGCAATATAATATAGGACAACTAGGACAATGCTAAGTTTAAGTAGCAACATGATAGTGAGTATATGAATGTTAGTGACATCATTATGTTAAATTTAACTGATTAGCCATATTCAAAAACAGGATGTAATCATTGGGCCAACATGGATGACCGAATCGCTATGATGACTATTCACGACATTCCTGAATAAGTACCATGTTTGAAAGTGTGTACTATATTTTTTGACAAATATTGTACATACTTCAAATCTTTGAATTACTTACTTGTCTACAAATCCCCAGCGGAATTTATCCAGATCTTATGATACATCTTCATTAACCCACAACATCTACTGCATTATCACAAATATCATCTTTTAAACCCCAGCTGTTTTAAGAGATATCCTATCCTTGAGTCCTATTTGCACAAGAATAATCAATAGATCTATGAATTTATGTCCATATTACCTCTGAATTCTGCTATCTATATTAACGATTTGTCACATCCACATTATTTTTGATGATGTCGTCTCAAAAATGATAATATTTTAAGTTATATTCTGTCATGTCCACATTATCTCTAAACATATATAATAAGTATTATTATTTTTAAGAGTCATGTCCAGTACCTCTGAAAATATTTCTTATTCCTATCTATTGCTTGTGTCTCAAACAGATACTTAATAAGTAATAGAGCCACAAATATCAGTTTTCATTCAATAACGTGAAAATTATTACATTCGTCAAAATGTTCAAAATAAAAAGTTATCACAATCTGATAATTTCATTTTGAAGGCTGGGTACTAAGATCGGTGATCAACCTCTTCAAGAATTCAGCTTGCTCCACTCTGGAGTCAATCACCCTTTGTTTGGCCAAATTTGTTCTGGACTCTGGGTCAAAAGGTTGTAGTGAGTCAACTTGACGTTTAATTTCTGAACCCTGAACTTGGACGAATTTATCTCGCCGCCTCATCAAATCATCCAGATGACTTGCGGCAACTTGATACATTTTAAGCACTTCTTCTTCACGTTTCTTGGCTATTGTGATCGCCTTGCGAAGATTGGCCATCTTAGCTTCCAGCTCTTGAAGACGAATTTGGCATTCAGCTGCCTCTTTCTCTTTCTCTGTGGCTTCAGTCTTGTAACACTCAACGACAGAGGTAGTTTCGGTAATGCTCGTATCTATTTCTCTAGATCGCACTGTGAAGGCAACTACAAAATTTTGTAAAGCTGCCTATCATGCCTCATATTCACGAGCCATTGCCTCACACTGTGCATCCACGAGTCTCTGGATGTTGCCTCTTATCAAATCCTGATAGGATTTGATAGGCTCTTCAAGTGCATCCAAGATGTGCTCTATAAGGTTGACTCTTTTAGTATCATCGATATTGCGGATGGGTTCAATGGCAAAGGAAGCAGTTCTCCTTACTGATTCATAAGGGTGGCTTTTCTCCAAGGTCATCTGAATAAGAGTATTTAGAGAGAGAAAGAAGGTGCTTGTATAAGTCTCAACGAAGCTATTTGTCATCGCCGATACGCCAGGTATCTCCACTTCGCCAACAACTCCTCCTTCTACAGATGATGGATTGATCATAGCTTGTGCACTAGGAGATTTTGGCGCATGTATCCTTGAGAAGCTTGCTTCTGCAGTATGAGTCCCCATGTCTAGGGGAGCTATGGTAGAACTGAAGCTGAAGGCCGTAGACGTCAACGGGCTACAACATTGGTCCCCACGTGACCCTCTACAATAAAAAAGCACAATCATTACATATCAAAAGTGTAATGGTAAATAATATCAAAAATTTATCTAAGCCCAGCAAAACATATAGATTCTCACGAGGTGCAGTGTCTCGTTCTGTAATGAGCCTCGCCATGGTGTTCTCAGAGACGGCTGCCTGACTGCTCCCAGCTTCAAAACCTGACATGAAATGGTTGCTGTCAGCCCCTGATTCAGCTTAGAAACCTGGGGCTGCTACCTCTTCCCCTTTTGTTTCAAAAATATGTTCAGCTGGGGTCTGGATCTCCTCAATATTAACTTCTTTAGGGTTCTCATCACCCTCGATATCAACATCACCCTCCTTGTCATCACCTAGGCTTTCATCGCCCTCAATATCAATATTAGAATTCTCATCGTCTTATGGTTCATCGAGATTCCGATTGTCATTTTTAAGCTCTGGTGGCTCTTATCTTCATTCTCACCAGCAATAAGGCCATCATTGACCATCGAGTCCTGATCTTTCTGGGTCTCTTTTGGACCTTGGCTTACTTCAGCTTTATCAAGATCAGAAGAAGCATCTATGGGTTCTTCTTCAATCAGATCGTCATCAAAGTCACAACCATCTAGCACTTTTATCATCTCCTTGTCTTTTCGATGTTGGCCCATTAGTCATGGTCAAACCTGATTTTAATAATTGATCAAACTCTGTCTCGATCTAAATGCAAGTCAATTCAGATGTTTACCTATGACATTTTGGACACTGCTCAACGATAGATATCTACTATGTTCAAGGCCGAAGCTATTTGCCACTCAGAATGTATTTCCTTCAAAGCAATGTAATTTTTCATTTTATTGAGTCTAGGAATACATTATACACCAAGTCGTACTGGCAAATAGGCTATCCGAAATCGTTTTTCAAAATCACCCTATCCTTTTAAAAAGTGACCTATGTTTTTAAAAAACATCCTTTTTACAAAAAGCTTCTGAAGGACATTTCAAAAAGCCAAAATTAATTTTCACAAAAATCAACTAGCAGAACCCTAGCAGAACCCGGCCAGAGTTCGGCCAAGTTACAAAGAGTTCTGTCCGAATTCTGTCAGAGTTCTGTCTCTGGAAAAACTATAAATAGAGAAGGATTTCGATCATTTCAAATCACCAATTCACTTTCAATCTATTCTCTTCTAAAGCTTACATTTCTTATAAAGAGTTCTAAAAAAGGCTTCCATTTTCAAATCCCAAGCCAGTTACAATCCTCTAGTCGATTTGCCAGTACGTACGGTCTAGAAGTTTCAGAGCGATTGTAATCAGAGGCTTGATTGAAGATACAACTCTTCACAATTGAAGTTGGTCGAGTTCTTCATATCAAAGCTCGTGTCTGTAGAAGTTGCAAAGACTTCGTATGAAAACTTGCGAGATTTTCTAATAGTAGATTCAACTGGAAGCTAGAGTTCTTTCGACTGGACTAGTGTAACGCCCCAGTCCCAAAATACGTAGGACTAGGCATACGAAACATGCCAACTGCATGCATACGATGAATACTCCAATATGTGGAATCCTCGTACGTATACACAAGCTGTAAATCACAGGCCAATCACAAATAATCATATCTCATCCACAAAATCACAAGAGAAAATAGTAGTCCAGATAGTATCAAATAAAAGAGTCAAAAGATAGATAGCCGGGTGGAAACAAATCTACTACCAAACAGCTATAAATATAATCTAAGATACTAGAGTTCAACTTCTCAAAATGAATGAAAGATACAAGTAAGGAAAGAATCAGACATCGTCAGAGGGTAAGATATCCTCGGTAGGAAACGAAGGAGCTAAATCAAGTCCATGCTCCTGGGGCAATCCTGATCATCTACACCTGGAGAGATCACCAGGTCCTCAGCGGGACATAACAAGATACAGAAAAACATGCCATATAAACTGAATATAAATTGCTCCCAATAATCTGGATCATAACATGGTTCAGCACTTTATCATCGAAGCAGTGAACCACACCTACAACCAAACAAGGACAAGGTATGGCACACTAGTTCGTGATAAAATACTGTTCCAAGCCATGAACGGTATAGTACACAACCATATGGAAAAGTACATACACCTACGGATAAAGGTCATCTAACCATTCTAAGTGGAATGCATTTTAAGAACAGTTCATGGTCGTATGACTACCGGGTCAAGTCAGGAAAATACCAATACAGTACAGTACCTCAGTAGCGAGTCACAACACCATATACTATTTCTTAGTATCGAGCGAGTCTATAGCATATAGTCTACCTATCGTTCCTCAGTAGCGGGCGAGTCTACGATAGATAGGGTGGTAGTCAACTTCTAATCATGTTCTCCCCGTCCAATGCCAACTCATAACTGCTAAGTCTTCTAGCATGCAACTCTATTAGCAGTTATTTCCTAGCGCACGTCCTCACGTATTAGTGGCCAACCAACTATGCAAGTAGGAGACCTATATGAACTCATGATTCGTGTAACACATGTGGCAAGGCCAATGAATGCATCACAACATAGGGTAGTCTTCTTAACTTTAAGTCGATGCATAATAATAAAGTAATAGAAATAAAACTAAACAGTTAATTGCATAAAATATATCAAGACAGAAAATGACAATAAGTAAGAAAATAAAACTAAATCAGCATGCTAACTGGCAGTAAATAAGCAGAATATAATGGCAAGGTATCTTGCCTGAGGGTGGTACGAGATGTAGCAAAATCCGACAATCAGAATCGTCCACACGAAAGTCAAAATCCACAAGGAGCTCCGGATGCTAAAACAAACATCACGAACGAGTTTAGAATAAAAGATATACCTAAGAAATACCTGTCCAAAAGTCCAATTCTGGAACAGGGGCAAAATGATAATTTTCGGTCAAAACGATGTCCGCCGTTGGACCCGTTTTGCACCGAAATGCGCGCCAGAACCTACGTTCTGTAAAGTCGTCAAACTACATGTTATGAATTTGTTTTTCAGAGACAAACTCAACGGTATGTCCAATTTTGGATTTCGAGGAGCCGTGTACAAATTCGCCCGTTATAGCGGGTCGCGGGCCCGCCAAAAAGGCGTTCCGATTCGACCTTCTCAGAATCGAACCAAACTTGGCATACATGACCAGAAAAATAATACGGTCCTGCTGGCGTAAGTTTTGTCTCGATACGACGAACGTACACGAAGTTATGTCCAAATTTGCAAAACGACGATACGGGGGTATCTCGACGGATACACACTGATTTCGTCGCGCACACGCAACGAAATCGAGTTCCGTCGGTTCCCACACGTCGACAACATCCATACGCACCTTTTGATGTGTATAGTGCACGACCACATCGCCCGGTTTATCGGAGCGCACGGCGTATCGGAGAGTTTTTATGAAACTCATTATTTTAAAACCATCTTTTTTTTTTCTAAACTTTGAGACTGAATTATCGATGATTTACTCCATGAAAATTTAAACTATCAGTGGGGTATCCATCTAGTTTAGGTTGTTAATAAATCTGTTTAACCATATTTTCTGAAATATCAACGGATCGACTAGTAACTGCCTTCCAATATAGGGTTTTAAAATCTCGAACTATTCTGTTTTCGACAAATTTTTGCTCGACTTTGAGTCAAATTTATGGGCAGGTTGTTCCTCTATAGACAAACCTATTTACGGGGTTATGTAGAGGGTCGATTAGGCTATCCAGAACACTCTACGGTTCGAAAAATAGTCGAGGATACTGGAAGAAAAGTGAGGTTGAAGTACAGTACCTGTGACTGCTGTAATCAGAGCACTGCTCTGTTCCCGGCTAGAACTGGACGGCCGATGGCGATCCCCGGTGGTCGACGGCCGACTTCAGGCAGCTGGGGATGTACGGGGTAGGTCGCCCAAGGTTGGGGTTGTGGAAGATTGGGTTTGGGCTGCTCGAGTTGCTCGGGATTTGGATGAAATATCATCCGATCAACTGGTATTTAAACAGGAAATTTAAATTCTGTTAGAGATCTGAAAAAGATTTGAATTAAACTAATTTGATTAGCCTTTGGATTGTTTGAATCCATCAGAGAAATCCTTCTCTATCCGTGCAATGAGTCGGAGGAAGGGTCTTTTTGTTGTTTCGCGCAAGGAAAGAAGCAGGGAATCGGGTTTGCAATATTACTGTTCCACAGTAATTGCTTTGTTATGGGAACAGTCAACAGAGGCTGGTCGAAAATGCTGGAGAGGCACTGTGCCTTTGGAGCAGTGCTGACATCAGCATTTTTTTTCTATATAAGCTTTTATTAAAACAAAAAGTTATATATATATATATATATATATATATATATATATATATCTTTTTGTTTTAATATATATATATATATATATATATATATATATATATATATATATATATATATATTTACATCTAAAATTCTAGTCTATCCACAAAATTCCCGAAAATATATTTCATATATTTATAAATTGCTAAATACCTTGTAGCATTTATTTACACTATATATATAAAATTTTTACTTAATATTGAAACCCTAATATTTTTAACTGAAATATAATTTCCAATTATTTCTAAAATAAGTAAATAATACATAAAAGGAAATTACAACCATGTATAAAATATTTCTAAAAAATAATCGAATATTACGACAAGTAAGTTTAGAAGGGTACGACGCTAGTCGGGGCACGCGATACCACATTGTCTAGTCGATGAGCGTAACAAAATAGAATTACGACTAAGACTTTATAAAAAATATATATATCAAATAAATAAAAATATTTTCAAGCAATATAGAGTAATAATGAAATATTTTGAAAATTTTTGGGGGTTTACATCCTACCGAACTTACAAGAATTTCGTCCTCGAAATTTAGGAATAATAGGGTAGATGGGGTTGAGTGGTAGAAGGAGTAGTTTAAGGCGAGGATATCGCCACATGACTAAAGTGATACCTTGGATCCCTTTCTCAAGTACAGTACATTGTCTCTAACAATAAAGGGGGTTCAAGATGGTGCTATTGAGTACGAATGAGTAGTTCATAGGCGACGAAGATAATTCAAACTAGAGTTGCCAAGGCTGTCACGGATGAGACTCTAGGGGCGAGTTTTACTATGTCTCCATCCACTCGGGGTAATATAAGCACAGCGAACCAAAGTACAATAGGTTGATCAGACCATCATGCACCGGTTCTGAATAGACAATATGTTAGTGAGTGCACCCAATAACACATATGTCATGAACAAGCTCGATAGAAGAATAAGCTTGCAAAACTAAGACTAAATTAGCAGCATAAGACAGTCAAAATATACCGGAGGTAATGATGAAGGAAATTAAATAGTCCAAGATCTTTTAAAATCAAGTCTTGTCCGAAGTGTGGGCCTATGCTGTTGGCTGGGTTGCCTAGCTAAGTTAGTGTCCTCTAAATTTATAGTCTGAGTAGACTTATCAACATGGGTCACAAGGACGAAGGCTTTATTGGGCCATGAGGTATTCTACTCAACTTACAAGAGTTAAGCTAGTGTCAAATAATCAAGGTAAAGCACAAATTTAAGCATTTTAAGGAATTAAGTAGAACACAATCACATATAGCGTCAAAAGACTTGGTCAAGGTTGGATCTCTAATTGAAGTCAAAAAGTATTTTGGTATCATGGTAAAGGTTATAGTTTAGTCATTTTGGCTGGAAGGTCCTATCAAAAAAATAGAGTATAAGGAGACGTGTTTTAGTAGGACATGATATACCCAGATGATGCTGAGCTCGTCTAGATCTTGTATATGAAATTTGTTCGAAGGTAACAGCTGGTCTCGTGCTCCGAATAGCAAGGTCACGATCGAGGACACCAAATAATATAAATAGAAAGTGGGAGTTCGTGAGGCACTAATTTATTATCTAGTGAAAACCAATTTATCCTAATCAATTGGTAAAAGAAGTCTAGAGGCATTCAATCTACAATCTCCAGAAATTTTTCTCTCAAAACTAAAACCAGGGCACAAAATTATGATTGATAAAGTTAGAAATATTCCAAGTCGTGGTATCATACCTTGACTTGATATCAAAGGGTAACATGATGCGATAGATATGAATCAAGGACGTAGTGATTGCGAACAGAAGAAAGAATATTGTGTAGGTCATACTTGTGTACCCACAGGAATTCTCCTGGCTTGAAATACTATAATGACATACAAACCGAGGGCATGGGCCACTTTACATATACAAGGTCTACAAAAAGATATCTAACTCTAAGGCATGTCTTGGAAATCCCTTTTTGACCAAATCCTTAATCGGTATTCTACGGTAGTCTGGCTATGATACGGTTTATGGGTTTACTAAAGATGTTTATAGGTAGTACCTTGCAGTGCAATTGCTAATTCTTAATCCCAATGTGTTTAGGAAGGACGAGATAACTATTCTATGCATGAATAGGACACAAATGAAGGTACATCAATAATGTATTAACTAGAATAATACCTGTGGTATCAGCCAACTCGGGAAGGGTGTCTAGCACTGTCATGGTGAATGCTTGTCCTTGTCTCGAATTATTCATCTCTTTTCTAGCAGGCCTATACTCTGGTGTCTGGCCCTCCAAGGCTGGTCCCTCCTGATATTCTTATAAGAAAAGTGGTTGTGGTGCACCTGGCCCGAGAGTTATTAGTCCTCGTAACTGTTTCTGTGATGGTGCTGGAGCTAAACTGGATGTGACATGTCGGTTGGGACAATCTCGAAATTTATGCTCATTGGAACCGCAATTGAAGCAACACTTTAGTCGCCGACGACAGTCCTTCTGCTGGTGCCCTCTCCTTCCATAAAACTGGCAGGTATTGTTTTTAGAATTTGGTAGGGCACGGCTTGCTGTTGATATTGTGCAGTAAGTCGTCGTTCGGGGCCTCCTGAACCAAGTTGAACTGGAAAGTCTATTGGGGCATAGTATCTTTAAGTTTGTTGTGCTTCCATGTAAAGGATCTTCTGACTTCTAGCTTCTTCTAATATTGCGGCGTGCAAAATTCTGGATTGCACAGTAGTATATATTTTAAGCTCGGGCCTTAATCCATTATGAAACCTTTTTGCCTTCTCCTTCTCCGTTGGCATCAATCCTTCGGCAAATCTACTTAGTCGGCTAAATTCTGCATCATACTCGTCAACCGACTTGTCACCTTGTTTGAGGTGGAGGAACTGATCATATAATACATTCCGAGCAGCGGTTGGAAAGTACCTCTCGTTGAAGAGTTCGTAGAACTCTTCCCATGACTGATTGGTACCCAAGCGCCTCTCTCCGCCTTCCACCAATGATGGGCATTGTCCTCGAGTAATAAATCAACTGCGATCATCCAATCTTCTTTAGGTAACTGTGACGCCCTTAACTTCTTCTCGGTGCTAATAAGCCATGAAGAAACTTCTAATGGGCCTTCGGTACCTTTGAAAGTCTTCGGCTTCATTAGGGTAAAATCTGAAATACTTCCTACGTATGAATGGGGCCCTGGTGGAGGTGCTGGTACATGGGCTGGTGGTGGAGATGGGGGTCTATTACGTGGGACCATCACGTCTTGTCTTAATAGCTTATTTTGCTGCCACTGAGCCCGCAATAAAGTATAAAGGAACCGATTGGTATCATCTCCATCAATCGGGGGCATAGGCATCTGCGGTCCATCTTGAGGTAGATTCTGATGAAGGGGTGGTGGAGTATACCCTTCCTGGGGTACATGGGTCTGCTGAACAGGCTGAACTAACTGGGGTTCAGAGGCTTGGGGATGCTGTTGAGTAGGTGGGGTCATCTGGTCTGGCTGAGACGACATGGTTGAGGTTGCTATAGGATGCTGTGAGTGAATTTGCTCCTCCTAGGCTGCCGAGTTTTCTGGTGTGACGGCAAGTGGTGCAGCGCTACCGCTATGAGGATTCATTTTCTGGCACGAGATATAGAATTTTTGTTAGAACAATTTCAAGCTAGATGCAAGTCAAGCAATCAAATGAGAGTTTGAAGAGGAATCAAGGAAGGTATCAAACATGTGGATGAGATTCCTAATTTCTAATCCTATATGCAGGCTCGTATCAGCACAGTTATGTAGCCGATACGATATGCTCAGACCTACATGGGCCACCACAAAAACATGTAACGCCCCAGCCCCAAAATATGTAGGACTAGGCATACGAATAATGCCAGCTGCATACATATGAAGAATACTCCAATATGTTGAATCCTCGTACGCATACATAAGCTGTAAATCACAGGCCAATCACAAATAATCATATCTCATCCACAAAATCACAAGAGAAAATAGTAGTCCATATATTATCAAATAAAAGAGTCAAAAGATAGATAGCCGGGTGGAAACAAATCAACTACCAAACATCTATAAATATAATCTAAGATACTAGAGTTCAACTTCTCAAAATGAATAAAAGATACAAGTAAGGAAAGAATCAGACATCGTCAGAGGGTAAGATATCCTCAGTAGGAAACGAAGGAGCTAAACCGAGTCCATGCTCCTGGGGCAATCCTGATCATCTACACCTGGAGAGATCACCAGGTCCTCAGCGGGACATAACAAGATACAGAAAAACATGCCATATAAACTGAATATAAACTGCTCACAATAATCCGGATCATAACATGGTTCAGCACTTTATCATCGAAGCAGTGAACCACACCTACGACCAAACAAGGACAAGGTGTGGCACACTAGTTCGTGATAAAATACTGTTCCAAGCCATGAACGGTATAGTACACAACCATATAGAAAAGTACATACACCTACGAATAAAGGTCATCTAACCATTCTAAGTGGAATGCATTTTAAGAACAGTTCATGGTCGCATGACTACCGGGTCAACTCAGGAAAATACCAATACAGTACAGTACCTCAGTAGCGAGTCACAACACCATATACTATTCCTCAGTATCGAATGAGTATATAGCATATAGTCTACCTATCGTTCCTCAGTAGCAGGCGAGTCTACGATAGATAGGGTGGTAGTCAACTTCCAATCATGTTCTTCCCGCCCAATGCCAACTCATAACTGCTAAGTCTTCTAGCATGCAACTCTATTAGCAGTTATTTCCTAGCGCACGTCCTCACGTATTGGTGGCCAACCAACTACGCAAGTACGAGACCTATATGAGAATCGTGATTCGTGTAACACATGTGGCAAGGCCAATGAATGCATTACAACATAGGGTAGTCTTCTTAACTTTAAGTCGATGCATAATAATAAAGTAATAGAAATAAAACTAAACAGTTAATTGCATAAAATATATCAAGACAAAAAATGATAATAAGTAAGAAAATAAAACTAAATCAGCATGCTAACTGGCAGTAAATAAGCAGAATATAATGGCAAGGTAACTTGCCTGAGGGTGGTGCGAGATGTAGCAAAATCCGACAGTCAGAATCGTCCACACGAAAGTCAAAATCTACAAGGAGCTCCGGATGCTGTAACAAACATCACGAACGAGTTTAGAATAAAAGATATATCTAGGAAACGCATGTCCAAAAGTCCAATTCTGGAACAGGGGCAAAATCATAATTTTTGGTCAAAACGATGTCCGCCGTTGGACCGTTTTGCACCGAAATGCGTGCCAGAACCTACGATCTCTAAAGTCGTAAAACTACATGTCTATGAATTTGTTTTTCCGAGACGAACTCAATGGTACGTCCAATTTTAGATTTTGAGGAGCCGTGTAGAAATTCGCCCGTTAGAGCGGGTCGCGGGCCCGCCAAAAAGACGTTCTGATTCGACCTTCTCAGAATCGAACCAAACTTGGCATACAGGACTAGAAAAATGATACGGTCCTGCTGTCGCGGGGGTATCTCGACGGATACGTACTGATTTCGTCGCGCACACGCAACGAAATCGAGTTCCGTCAGTTCCCACACGTCGACAACATCCAGACGCACCTTTCAATGCGTATAGTGCGCGACCACGTCGCCCGGTTTGTCCGGGCGCACGACGTATCGGAGAGTTTTTATAAAATTCATTATTTTAAAACCAACTTTTTTTCTAAACTTTGAGACTGAATTATCAATGAATAACTCCATGAAAAACTAAACTATCAGTGGGGTATCCATCTAGTTTAGGTTGTTAAGAAATCTGTTTAACCATATTTTCTGAAATGTCAACGGATCGACAAGTAACTGCCTTCTAATATAGGGTTTTAAAATCTCGAACTATTCTGTTTTCTATAAATTTTTGCTCGACTTTGAGTCGAATTTATGGGCAGGTTGTTCCTCTATAGCCAAACCTATTTACGGGGTTACGTAGAGGGTCGATTAGGTTATCCAGAACACTCTACGGTTCAAAAAATAGTCGAGGATACTGGAAGAAAAGTGAGGTTGAAGTACAGTACCTGTGACTGCTGTAATCAGAGCACTGCTCTGTTCCCGACTAGAACTGGACGGCCGATGGCGATCCTCGGCGGTCGAGGGCCGACTTTAGGCGGCTGGGGATGTGCGGGGTAGGTCGCCCAAGGTTGGGGTTGTGGAAGATTGGGTTTGGGCTGCTCGAGTTGCTCGGGATTTGGATGAAATATCATCCGATCAACTTGTATTTAAATAGAAAATTTAAATTCTGTTGGAGATCTGATAAAGATTTGAATTAAACCAATTTGATTAGCCTTTGGATTCTTCGAATCCATCAGAGAAATCCTTCTCTGTCTGCGCAATGAGTCGGGGGAAGGGTCTTTTTGTTGTTTCGTGCAAGGAAAGAAGCAGGGAATCGGGTTTGCAATATTACTGTTCCACAGTAATTGCTTTGTTATGGGAACAGTCAACAGAGGCTGCTCGAAAATGCTGGAGAGGCACTGTGCCTTTGGAGCAGTGCTGATGTCAGCATGACGTCAGCATTTCTTTTTTTTCTTTTTTTTATATAAGCTTTTATTAAAACAAAAAGATATATATATATATATATATATATATATATATATATATATATATATATATATTTACATCTAAAATTCTTGTTTATCCACAAAATTCCCGAAAATATATTTCATATATTTATAAATTCCTAAATACCTTGTAGCATTTATTTACACTATATATATAAAAAATTTACTTAATATTGAAACCCTAATATTTTTAACTGAAATATAATTTCCAATTATTTCTAAAATAAGTAAATAATACATAAAAGGAAATTACAACCATGTATAAAATATTTCTAAAAAATAATCGAATATTACGACAAGTAAGTTTAGAGGGGTACGACGCTAGTCGGGGCACACGATACCACATTGTCTAGTTGATGAGCATAACAAAATAGAATTACGACTAAGACTTTAGAAAAAAAATATATCAAATAAATAAAAATATTTTCTAGCAATATAGAGTAATAATGAAATCTTTTGAAAATTTCTGGGGGTTTACAACTAGTCCTCACAAGAGGGAATCCAGTATAAATCTCAGTGTTTGTGTTTGCCTTCTGATCACCTTTTTATTACGGTCATTAATTTTGTGATTATTATTATATCTGTGATCTAACTGCTAACAAGTTTTTTAATTAGCAATATCCGCTGCCTACTCTATTCACCCCCCTTAGAGTATTCTACTTTATGATTTCGTTGCTACAATTGGTACCAGAGAGGGTTATACAGGTAAAATAAGGCAAAATTGCAGTTATATTCAATTGTTATATAGATCACAGCATTACTCATGGCAACTGTAAAATTCACAAGTGAAGGCCAAGCTACGAACAGACCTCCACTGTTTGACGACACAAATTACACTTATTGGAAAACACGTATGAGTTTCTTTCTGAAATCTATTGATTTTGACTTATGGCCTGTAGTTATTGATGGCTATAAAAAGTCCCCTCGTATTAATGTTGATGGAGTTTTGGTTGAAAAATCCCATGATAAATATACAGAGGATGAAAAGAAAAAGGCCAGTCTTGAAGCACGTGCTATTAACGCTCTATTTTGTGCTTTTGATAGAACTGAATTCAACAGGGTGTCTACCTGTACAACATCAAACGAAGTGTGGAAACTTCTCGAAGTAACCCATGAAAGAATAACACAAGTCAGGGAGTCAAAGATCAGCAGACTTACTTAAGAGTACGAGGCATTCAAAATAAAGCCAAGTGAATCATTCACTCAGATGTTTACAAGATTCTTGGATATTGTAAATCCTTTGTCTTCACTAGGCAAGGATTATAGTAACCATAAGAAGATTCAAAAACTTCTACGAGCTCTTACAAAGAACTGGATTCCAAAGGCTACAACAATCATTGAAGAGAACGACCTCTCAACAATGTCTCTGGAAACAGTCATGGGTAAGCTACTCATTCACGAGTTAGAACTTTAAGACTTTGAAGATGCTACACCAAAGGAGATGTCAGAGAAGTCGATCGCTCTCAAGGTTCAACATAGAAGAACTATCGAAGATGACTCTGATGACAGCGACTCCGACTCTAAAGATCAAGCTCTTTTGGTAAGAAAATTTAAGAAGTTCATGAGATTTAACAGGAGAACAAAAGACAGCAACAACAACAACAACGAGGAAGATCCTATTTGCTACGGATGCAAGAAGAAAGTACACATGAAGAAAGATTATCCAACAACATCATCATCAAAGAAAAACAACAAATATGACAAAGGCAATCTGAAGAAATCTACATCATGCAAGTATGCCAACGTAAACATATGGCATGAAAGTGAAGCCAGCGACTCAAAAGACGAACAATCAGATGACGCTGCAAATGTATGCTTGATGGCTTGCGATCAGGTAATCACTAATCCTCTATTTGATCCTTATGATCATTTCACCTTCGAGCAACTAGGAGAGGCTTTTAGTGACCTGCTAGATGATTACAGGAAATTGCATAGTAAATATGAAACCTCTAAGAAGGTACTCAAAGGGTACAAAGGTAAACTAGGAAGACTTATTGACCAACTAGATCATGTTAGAAATAATGATTCTTTAAATGAGTTTGGTGAGCTTTCTTCTATTAAGTTGTTGTTACACGAGACTGTTAAGTTATCCGAAGAAAAAGACCGAACTATCATCAAGTTAAAGGAAGACCTATCTAAGGAGAGAAAGAGTCTCCAGTGTGCACATGCCAGATTAGAATCACTCACATCTGACTATACTAGATTATATGACACTTCCAAAAAGTTGAAAATTAGTTTAGGAAAATGGCCTGAAGTTGCTGCTTCCTATTCTAACACGTGTCAATTACCGAATCATCGGGACACGCCCAACACTGTCAGACCAAACCATACCAAAACTATGCCCAAGAAGACTAATAGGCATGCATTCTTCTATACTAGAAAACCAAAACCTACCAATCATGCACCACACACTACTTTCAACACTCAACATGCTAAATGTCATTATTGTGGCATCATTGGTCATATATCTTCTGCATGTATAATCAGAAAGTTATTAGATTTAAATATTTATGCATGGATACCAAAAACTAACCAGTCAGGACCCTACAAGAAATGGGTACCAAGAGTTTCATCTGCAAATTATTTTGTAGGTGGGACGCCCTTCACATGCTAGGAGCAAATGGATCCTCGACAGCGGTTGCTCACGGCACATGACCGGTGACGCTTCACTATTCGCAACACTGTCGAAGAAGAATAAATAATGATACGTCTCCTTCGATAATAATTTAAGAGGGTACATAATCGATATCGGTGACATTGGTAAGGCTTCCTATCCAGTGATTAAAGATGTGTGTCTAGTTACCGAGTTAAAACATAATCTGCTCAGCATAAGCCATTTAGCTAATTACAGTTATGGTATTAACTTCGTCAAAGATAAATATACTATAGTTGATAGTTCAACTGATAGTACTATATTTGAAGGTATTAGGGAAGACAACATATATGTTTTCTATTTGTTGGAAGATGCTAACAAAGCAGGTAGATGTTTGATGGCTAAAAGTATCGAGAGTCAACTATGGCATATGAGACTCGACCATGCAAACATGGATTCAATTTCAAGACTATCTACAAAGAAGTTGGTATGCGGCTTACCGGACATTTCTTTCAAGAAGGATATGGTATGTAATGAATGTGAAAAGAACAAAGCTACCAAATCCGTATTTAAATCCAAAAATGCTGTAAGTTCCACTAGACCTTTACAACTGTTGCATATGGACTTATTTGGACCCAGTAGAATTGCTAGTCTAGTGGTAAGTTATATGCATTTGTCATTGTAGATGATTTCTCTAGATATACATGGATTTATTTTCTTGCACGCAAGAATGATGTATTATCAGAATTTGTCACCTTTTGCAAGAAAGTACAGAATGAAAAATGGCTCATGATTACTCGCATTCGTAGTGATCATGGCGACGAATTTGAGAATGCAAAATTCAAGCAATTTTGTGACACACACGGTTATATGCATGAATTCTCTTGCCCTAGGACTCCGTAACAAAATGGAGTTGTGGAACGTAAGAACAGAACTCTATCTGAAATGGCTAGAGTAATGTTAAACTAGTTTAGTCTACCAAGATACTTTTAGGCTGAAGCTGTCAATACAGCATGCTATATTCTCAATAGGATTCTGATTCGACCTATATCGAAGAAGACTCCCTATGAACTATGGTTTGATAGAATACCAAATGTTTCGTTTTTCAAGATTTTTGGTTGTAAATGTTTATTCTTAATACTAAAGACAATTTCAATAAATTTGATGAAAAGGCCGATAAAGGTATATTTTTAGGTTATGCTACAAAGAGCAAAGGATACAGAGTCTTCAACAAAAGAACCATGATTTTCGAAGAATCAATCAATGTCAAGTTTGATGAGCTAAATCAATACTTAGACGATGATAACAATGAAGACATAATCACACCAAGTACAGCTACTGCAAAACCTTCACACAGAGATACAGAACCATCACATCAAGCATCAGATGAACCTTCAAACAAATAAGCCGGAACTAGCAATCCTGAGTTTATACCAAAAGAGATGAGATTCTTGGCTGATCATCCAAAGGACTTGGTAATTGGTGAGATTACCAAGGGTGTAAGTACTCGTTCCTCTAATAAAGATATAGCTTCTTGTGTTGCTTTTGTTTTGCAGTTTGAACCCAAAAATATTGAAGAAACATGTAGTGATAATTTTTGGTTAGATGCTATACAAGAGGAATTAAACCAATTCGAACGGAATCAAGTTTGGGAACTTGTTCCCAAGCCCATTGATCATCCGGTCATTGGCACTCGATAGGTATTCCGAAACAAACTTAACGAGAATGGTTTAGTGACTCGTAATAAGGCTCGACTCGTAGCTCAAGGATACAATCAAGAAGAAGGTATCGACTATGATGAGACTTATGCCCAAGTTGCGAGATTAGAATCCATTTGCAATTTATGTGCATTTGCATGTTTTCATAATTTTAAGTTATTTCAAATGGATGTCAAAAGCGTATTTTTAAATGGTTTTTTAAAAGAAAAAGTTTATGTAGCTCAACTTGTAAAACCCCTAAAATTTTATATAGTTTTTTTTAAAATAAATTGGTATTTACTTGTACTTCGTAATTATACGTCGCTTACAATTTTATATTTGTCGTCGCGCGCGAGTTTGTGATTCGTATTTCTCGTCGAGTGCAAATATGTACGAGGTACATATTTTCAGAAAAATATTTATTTATAGACTTCATTTTTACGAAAAGTATAGTTTCCAAAATTAAATATATCTGTTGTCGTTGTTGCCAAACCTTATTTTTATATAATATAAAAGGGTATTTTTATTTGTCTTTTAAAAATACGTAGTGGTTTAAAAATTTTGTTTTATATAAAATGTATTCTAGGTATTTTGCGAAGTTTGAAATTTGTTTATTAATATATTTTGTTATTTATAAAAGCTATTTTATGATTTAATATTTAAGTAAATATTATGATTTTTGAAATTTATTTTTACCATATTTTAGTAATTATGAAAAAGATATTTTGAATCTCGTTTAATTTAATATTGGATAAATTTTTGATAAATGATATACTTAGTTTTAAATTTAGATTTTGTTGAAATTATTTTAAAAAATGTTTAAACTAAAAGTGATATTATCAAATAAGAATTTAAATTACTAGTAATTACTATTCAACTGGGAATTCCCACCTCCTATAAAAGGAGAGGTACTCCTCCAGAAATTTTCCATCCACCAAACTCAAATTGTGCATCGTGTCCGTGCTGCTTTTTTCCATCCACTATGTGTTTATTGGTACATATACAGTTTCCTCTCCGTGCCGGACATGCCCGGACACACCATCCCGACCACCACCAAGCCACCCCTGTCCTCCCCGTTCTTTCCTCCATGCACCATGACACCACCACTAGTTCAAACACCCCCGTGTCGCCTCCCGACTGCCGGCAATACCACCCCAAAAATTGCTGTGGTCGACCACCACAGCAGACACCTCCCCACATCTCCTTCGCCGAAAACCATCACAACCACCGCACCATCAGTATCACCATTGCCACCAAATTCTTCGACCACCATCATCGTCATCATCAACATCCCGACCGAAGCACCAAAATCACAAACACCCGAGACAAAAAAATAATAATAATAAAAATCCTTACCTCTGCCGAGCCGGAGCCGAACCACCCGACCGACCCGCCTCTCCTCGCGCTGTCCGCTTCCACCCTCTTCGCCATGTCGAGCGCACATTGGCCGCTCCCACCGCCAGGACACCTGGTCGTCGCCTCTACGCGTAGCCGACCGCGGATCAGGCCGTGCGCCGCTCCGGTCTTGATCACTACCGGCCAGAGCCGCGCCTGAGCGCCCACGAGAACCCACCATCGCCATCCTCCGCCCTCGGCGCCGATCTCCGCCCGTCGCTCGGGACCAGCGCCGCCGCTGCCTCCGTCCGGCGTTTCTTCCAAAACCTGCGCCTCCGGCGCAGCCCCTTCAAGCCGTGCCTCCGCGCGTGGACCACCAGCCGCATCTCCGTTGCCTTTCCCCTCCGACTCCCTCCAGCCGAGCGACCACACCCGAAAACCCCAGCGTCGCCTGGCTTCCTCCTCGCGCGACCCGCCAACGCCTTCCCACGCTCCGGCCACCTCGCTGGAGCAGCCGCCGCCCGACTCCGCTGCTCGTCAGCGCCCATCGGCCTTCTTCCTACTTCACCCGAAGCTGCCGCCGTCCCCCATCTCCGTCGAGCACCCGACTCCGCCGCTGCCTCGCCGACGTTGCCTCTCCACGACGCCGGAGCAGCCGCCGCCGGCCGAGCCTAGGTAAAAACCCTCTCATTTTCCCTCTCTCTGTACTCTCTCTCGCTCTCCCCCTTTCCCCTCTCTCTGATTTCACCTCTCTCTCTCTCTCTCCACTCTCTTACTTCATTCTTACTTTTTAATGAGGAACGGAATTGCGGTTATAGGTAATAGTATTTAATACCTAATATTATTATTATTACTATATTATTATTACTGTTATTATTATTATTATTATTATTATTATTATTATTATCATTATTTTTATTTTTATTATTACTATCATCATTGTTTATTATTATTATTATTATTATTATCATCATTATTATTATTCAATTGCTAAATTGGGGTATTACTAAATTTGTCTTAGTTACTAGAATTGTGTCAGTTATTTTATTAATTATATATTACTATTAGTTTGTGGTTTTGTTAAATATTATTACTATTATTACTGTTATTTTAATTGAGCAAATATTTTCTAACAAATTTCAAGTTAGTTTCTAAACACTAAAATGTTCTTTTCGAATTGACCATTTATACTTTATGGTCTAAATGATTTAGAAGCATTTAAATATTTATCTAAAATAGATATTTTGAATTATGAAATATAGTTTCCGCTTTAATCATATTTTATTTGACTAATAAGGTATAATTTTAAAATTATTATATCTACTCCACAAATTCTTGCAATTATCCGCATTACTCATGACTGATCATATTCCTAATTTCTCGCGGATTCGGACCATGTTGCATCGACCATGGCTATTGGACAGAACAGGATTTGTCGGATCATCGCACCACACCAGGCGACATACCAGGCAAGACACCTTGCCTTTACTGTTTAAATTATTGCTCAATATCATCCATGCTTTTTTCTTTATGTTCTTTCAAAATTATATATATATGCAAATTATTATATTTTATGCAATTGGCTTAGAGTTAAGGGACCACCGTATGTTTAAGTGCATCTCATAAACTGTTACGATGTGCCACGGGTTGTGTGTGAGTTGTGAGTCGCATATAGATGCGGACTTGCGTACTGACTGATCATTGGCACGTACAGGCCGTGCGTTAGGATATAACTGCTAATAGATTTGTGTAGAAGACTTGGCGGTTATTAAGGATTAAACAGTGTCGTAGAGTCGACACATGTATAGTATCATTGGGGGGAGGGGATAGTTATCAGCGTAGGGGCTACATTTTATTTTTACACACATTTTGGGCCGAGGGTGACTCTCATGAGCACTACCTTCTGTCCCGGCTGATAGTGACTCGGATGAGCGCTACTTACTGCCACTATTTATTTGCTCTGCTGAGCCTACAGCCCCTGCGTAGAACGTTTTCCTCAAAGTGCATATCACCTAGAATGGTTAGGAACCTTTACTCATGTATACTTTTCTGTTGAGCTTTATTTATTCAGTTTATCGGCATGATATTATGTGTCTTGTTACGTCCCTTTGAGGACCTGGTGATCTCTTCAGGTGTGTATTTCGTGATTTCTTGCAGGTACTCTAGCTAAGGCCATTCTTTATTCCATGAAGATTGCGCTTGGACTCGTCACTTGCTCTCGCTTGCTCAATTCTTTCCTTGTATATTTTTCCATATTTAATTTAGTTGGTAGTGGATTTGTCTCCGCCCAACCATTGTATATATGACAAACTCAAGGTTGCTTTTATATTATTATTTATCCTTGTGGATGAGATTTAGTGTCTTGGCCTTCTATATTTTACAACTTATGTATACATACGAGCCGTATATTTACTCGTATGTATACAGTTGGCATGATACGTATCTAGTCCCAAGTATTATGGGACTGGGGCGTTACACAACCTCCCAGTTTTACTGATTTCAAATTTTCTGAATATGTTTTCAAGTTGAAGAAAGCCTTATACGGTTTGAAACAAGCCCCTCGTGCTTGGTACGATCGTCTAAGCTCTTTTCTACTTGATAATGGATTTTCAAAGAAAAAGGTTGACACTATATTTTTTATAAAATATTTAAATAACAACATTCTTTTGATTCAAGTCTATGTAGATGATATTATTTTTGGATCTACTGATGAATCACTTTGTCAAGAATTTTTAAAGTGTATACAGAATGAGCTTGAGATGAGCATGATGGGAGAGCTGAAATTCTTTCTCGGACTGCAAATCAAACAAACCAACAATGGGACGTTCATAAATCAAGCAAAGTACACAAAGGATCTATTAAAGATGTTCGACATGGAAGCAGTCAAGCCACTTAGCACTCCAATGGCGACTTCAACCAAGCTTGATATTTATGAACAAGGCAAACCTGTCGACATACGTAAGTATCGAGGTATGATCGGTAGCTTACTGTATTTAACTGCTAGTCAACTAGACATTATGTTTAGTGTTTGCTTATGTGCACGTTTTCAAGCTAATCCTAAGGAATCACATCTATGCGCAGTTAAGCGTATCTTCCGAATTCGGCCAGAGTTCGGCTGGGTATATATATGTACCAGTCAGAACCCGAGGCCCCCTCTTCTTCATTCTTCCAAACATCATCAAAATAGCAGCAGCCGTGCCCCAAAAACCTTAGCTCTTCTCCACCTTCCTTCTTCCAATCCACGTGGAAATCTTCGTCCAAAATTTGGATTCATGCGGAGAATTTTGTCCTCTACAGCATATCCAATTCTCAGAAGGTATAATTCCTTCTCTCATCCACTTTCCAATTATTAGGGTTTCTAGTTTTGGGATAGAATGCCTAAGGGATTCAATCCTTTCAAGAGGAAGAAGACAAACGCCAGTAAAGAGGCAGCGTCTTCGGATCCGTATACGGATTACCTCTTTTCTACGGTCCAATCGGATGACGGTGCATCGGACGAGTTTTATTTCAAAACTTTCGACCAAGCCCTACTTTGGTATGCCGATTTCATTATACGTACTATTTGTACCAGATCTTCGATTAAATGGACTGTCTTTTTCGACCACCATACTTACTTTGAGGCATTAGGGTTACAACACTTTGCTACTTTACAATTCCCTATAGCTACTAATGCCATTAGACTATTTTACTATAATTTCGTGTTAGACACTTTTACCGCGAGAACACGTGTCGGAGGGATAGACATCGAGTTTACTGATGAAACGTTAGCGGAAATGCTTGGTATTCCAAACTGTCACGACCCGCACCCTAGAGTAATGGCAAGAGACGTGGGTACGTCCAGCCTACGCCGCAGTGTCGGTGGTAGAACGCTGTCCTAGGTCAACATACATCTAGCAATATATCTCTAAATAGATTATACTCCCCGAATGGGGGTGACATAGCAGTAAATGAACTTAATCACAACTAAGTAAGAGATAGCACGATATGAAATAGAACTTAAGAAAAAATAGATGATAAAGTAGTCTAAGATAATCCCAGCAAATATCCAGAGGTACATGGTCTCAGATACTGAATAAAAGAATATATACAACTCAGAAATCTCTGAACAGAAGTAAATCTAGCAAAATAGTCTCAAGACAACATAAGATAAGATAAGCCTAACTAAACTAGTCTAGGCAATGGGCGTGAAGTCCTCAGCTAGAGCTGGGTCCTCCTGAGGGTCCAGCTCGCAAGTGTCATCTAAGGCTGCCCCGTAGAAAGTATCCAGACATGCCTCCTCCTCGTCCTCTGTAATATTTTCAACAGGTCCAGTCAGGACATGAGCGAGTATAGTACATCTCAACAGTTCATAGCAGGTTAGAAAATATAATCATACAGTAAAGTAAGATACAAGTACTAAAAGAAGTGCAGTATGTAAACAGAGAGAGAACTGTAATAGAAATATATACTATAAATAGAGACTAACAGTGGCTAGTGAGTCAGAGTACAATATAGACATGTAAATGGCATAGGAGATTCTGATAAGACACTATGGAAAAGATTCTGATAAGATACTACTTGGGTATTATTCATATGTCTACTTCTACTCCCCCGTACCCCCAATCAATACACAAGGATCCAACCAGGTTATGTTATGATTCCATACAAAGGCCCCCGAAGGGTGATACATGGATGTCCCATAAATGGGGATTCTAGTAGATTCTAGGATACCCAGTAAATGGGATAAGAGATTCTAGGAGACTCTGTGATCATAAGAGTATATGTCACAAGTGATCAAAGAACCAGTGAAGCATAGTGATACGCCATGTAAGTGAAACGCACAGAACATGTAGTACCCGATGCTCCCTAAGGATGACATCTCAAGAAGGGATCCATATAGTACCAATCCGTGTGACCAACGTGACAGTACAAGTAAAGTAATTTAATGCAGGAAATAATTCTAAGCAGGATATGAAATAATCAGAGAATGTACTCGCCTGGTATCTGAGTGTCCAATATGAAAGTACTGTCCGAGGAATGGTGTCTGGCTCCTAATCAGAACAGCATAAGTCACAACATGTCTAAAATGGTATAATAAAGTCCTACTATGCATTCTACATGATTCTAGGTCCATCTAGGCCAAAGTCAACTCTTGGTCAACTCTGGTCAACCCTAGAAGTCAAACTAGGTCAACCAAGTCTAGACTAGGTCAAGCTAGTCTATCTAGTCCAATCTAGACTATACTAGTCTATACTAATCTAGTCTAGGTCTACCAAGGCTAAACTAGCCTATCAACATAAAATACAAGGCTATAGAACCTATCCTATCAATCAAGCACAAACACTAATGACACACCAAGTATATATACATTATATATATACTCATAGATTATTGCCTATAACATAAAAGGAAGGTGTGTACACATACAGGCATATAGAGATATTATTACATACATGCATCCAATGTGTATACTATATTAGGTCTATACAATAATGTGTCATCAAGTATTGACATATGTATGATGCTACTACTATGTAATAGGCTCACATATATATATGAATTTATATCTATATATATATATAGGTTCATACATACATGCATATATATACCTAGGTTATAGAGATATATATATAGAGGTAGAGAGAGTGTATGTGTGTGTATGAGAGTAATAGTGTGTGTGTGGGTGTAACTGTGAGTGAGGAAATAGTGTGGGTGATACATGGCATGAGGGTATATGAGAGGGTAGCATGGTGTCAAGGAGTGCTAGTGTGTGTGGGTGAGTGAAACATGTAATAGTGTGTGAGAAAACAGTGAGTGATAGAGGGGGGTACAATAGACTGTGTGTTCTAGATTTGTGGTGTAGCAGGAAAATAGAACTAAGAGGCTGAAACTAAAGGACAGTGCAGGGAAAAAATGAAGGCTGAGACATGCATGTGGGCATGTCGGTTAAGGTTCTCAGGAATGTAACTGTGTAGGAGTTAGCAGGAATTAGTAGTTATGTGACTGAATTCAACAGTGTAAAGTGCAATTCTCAGATTTCAGCCATAAACTAATACCCAGATTTCAACTTCAGTTCTAACCATTTCCAGGTTAATACAACATTGGAAATCATCCATAGTTCATAATAGAACTCAAAAGAAAACAATTTACAATAGTTCATAAATTTCCAGTTTTCAATCACTTCTTGCATTCTCAGTTTTAAGCCTAAACTACAACCAAACAATCCCAAATTTGATATACCAATAGAATTCATATAGGAGTACAAGTTAGAGGTTTAATAACATGTAAATAACATTGTAGAATAGGTTAAATTGATGTTCAAAGTTCAATATCAAAATCTGAGAAAAAAAATAGGAAATAGGAATGATACACAGTTTTAGGATAATAGGGTAAATCGAGATTTGATGAATCAAAAAAATCTAAAATACTAAAACAGAGGTTGGTAGTTGAAATATACAATGTATTTGTGTCCCAGGGTCCATCACGTGTCCATCAATATGACACAATCGTGTCCAATACAAATAAACCCAAAACAGTGCAAAACTGGCACTGTCTCGTGTACACGTGCACTTGTGTCGTGCACTCGACACATGACACAAACGTGTCTCGTGGTCATCCACCTAGATAGCCCACCGATAGGACTACCCCATAGGCCAACTAGCCAGTGTCCACGTCGTGTCTGTGTCGGATACGAGAGCCGTATCAGAGTCGAAAGTGTTCGACTGCACAGTCAGGCAAATCCACTTGTGATGGCGATTACTCTCTCGACACGCCATGTGGACACGTAAGACTTGACACATGGCATGTCAGTCATAGCCCCATGGCGTGTGTCGAGTCTCGCGTATCCTGGTTGCGTGTCGTGTCCGCTACAGCCCCCGAGTGGCAGGGGATCAAATCCGAGCGCTCGCGCGTGTGTGCACCGCATGTCCACACATCGATTCCGACATGACCTAACACAAACACCACCTCCGAGGAATAGAAATCAATAAGCAAATACAAAACCTAGATTCCTATTCAAAAATATTGAACAAAAGAATCGAAATGCCCCTTGAGGCATTTCGACAAACACCAATGAGCAGCTCCTGCTACGTGTCCAAAACGGACACGAAACCCATGAAACTCGACACGAAACCAATACAAACACTTAGGGGACTCCTAGGGCTTCCTGAATATGTAAAGATATCGAAATTTTATTGAGAAATGAAGAAGTTACCTATAGGTAAACTTTCTAGAAAAACCTCCTTTGTAGAGCTCTTCTCCTTGATATCCCAATCCAACAAATCAACAACAAACTGAAATAAAACTCCAATAACAGTAAGTATAGGTATATTAAAACCTAATGGAAGAGATTTGAATGAAAAAGGACACGAGGAGGAATTTCTATGGATTAAAATACAATAGGAACAGACCTCTTTCTAAACTTGTGCTTTCCTAAAAAGAGGCAACCCTAAACTAAGAGAATATTTATAGGGTGGTGTTCCCAAGGATGATATGGTGGCCGACCAATAATGTCTAGGGCTTAGGGTTTTGGTATTTCTTTGGCTTTGGGCCAATCTAGAAGGCCATGAGTTAAATTGATTTATTAAAGGTTCTAAATCATAAGCCATGACTTATGACTTTCTAATTCATATTGCTAACTAGAGTCTATTAACCAAACCAAGGGTTAGCATAGGTTAGACTAGAGTCATATAACCTAACCAAGTCCATACTAACTAGGGTTAGCTTCTAGGTTGGTCTACAAGGGTCAAAACTAGTCAAAGTCAACCTAGTCAGCCCTCAACCAAACAATTCCAAAATAATTCCCAAAAATTCCCATAAATTCAAATAAATTCTAATAAATTCTAATAAATTCAAATTACCCCAAAAATATTAAAAATTCCATCACACTAGAAATGTGGTAGTGGCAAATCTACCCTCCTTAAAAGAATTTTGTCCTCGAAATTGAAAGGCGAAATGCAACTGATGAGAAGGATAGAAAGTATACCTCACGGTCCAAAAAGATATGGGTAGCGCTCGCGCATCTCATCCTCCTGCTCCCAGGTAGACTCTCCTGGAGAATGATGCCTCCATGCGGCGCATACCAAAGGTATCACCTGGTTCCTCAGAACCTTCTCCCGTCGATCCAGAATCTCCACTGGCTGCTCTGGATAGCTGAGAGAAGGCCCAACCTCAATCTCTGAATGATCGAGCACATGGCTAGGGTCAGCCACGTACCGTCTCAACTATGATACAAGGAATAAGTTGTGGACCCCCACTAGCACAGGCGGCAAGTCTAGCCTGTATGCAACGTCACCGACTCTTCCGCTGATAACGAAAGGGCCGATGAAGCGCGGGCTAAGCTTTCCGCCTCCAGTAAAACGTATCGTACCACAAGTCAGAGATATCCTCAAGAAAACCTGGTCTCCGACCTAATCACAAGCAAGGTCTCAATTAATTATAATAACAAACATGATCAAAAATCACAAACAAACAAACCTAAATCTAATCCTACTCTAATATGTACCTCAAACTCCAACGGCCTCCGGTGGCTATCGGCCCAGTGCCGATGTCTGTCCTGCGCCACGCAAAGTCTGTCCCTGATGAGCTTCACCTTCTCGGCTGCATCAATAACCATCTTTGGTCCAGTAAAGCTCGCTGACCAATATCATCCCAAGATAAGGGTGTACGACACCTACGCCCGTACAGAGCCTCGAAAGGTGATATCTCAATGCTGGCCTGGAAACTATTATTGTAAGCAAACTCCACCAAATAAAGATGATCCTCCCAGGAACCTCCAAAGTCCAGGACGCACGTCTGTAGCACATCCTCAAGTGTCTGAATAGTCCGCTCCGACTGTCCGTCCGTCTGGGGGTGGTATGCAGTATTAAACTTGAGCTGAGTGCCCAAGCTGGTCTGCAGACTCCTCCAGAAATGGGAAGTAAAGCAACTATCCCGATCTGAGACGATGCTGACTAGAACTCCGTAAATCCTGACTGTCTGCCTCATATACATCTCCACCAGCTTCTCTGTAGACGTACCCACCTTGAATGGCAAGAAGTGGGCCGATTTGGTCAACCTGTCAATGATGACCCAAATTGCGTCTTTTCTTCCTCGTGTGCGCGACAATCCTGATACGAAGTCTATAGTGATATGCTCCCATTTCTACTCGAGAATGGGCAGCGGCTGCAACAATCCACGGGGCCTCTGTCTCTCTGCCTTGACCTGCTGACAGACCAAACACCTAGCCATGAAGCGAGCCACCTCCCGCTTCATCCCTGACCACCAAACATGCTCCCTCAGATCTCGGTACATCTTGTTGGCACCCGAGTGTATAGAGTACTGAGATCTGTGGGCCTCCTGCATAACCTGCTCCCTGAGATCTCCGCTGGACACACATAACCTGGAACCGTGTCTCAAGGCACCATCCTCTACAAGAGCAAACTCGCCCTCCAATAATCCTGATTGAACCTGCTCTCAGAGACACCGTAGAGCAAATTCCTCAAACCGTGCCAACTTGATCCTCTCTACCAAGTCCGACTGAATCTGCATGTCCCACAACTGCATCTGCACTCCGGGCACGATCACCTCAATCCCAAGGCTCTCCAAGTCTGCAAGCAAATGTCGATCCATGGTCAAACACATGGCTGTCGGATACCTACTCACGGCATCGGCAACCACGTTGGCCTTCCCTGGGTGATACTGAAGTAGGATGTCAAAATCCTTCATCAACTCTAGCCATCTGTGCTGTCTCATGTTCAACACCTTCTGAGTGAACACATACTTTAAGCTCTTATGATCTGTGAAGATCTCCACCCTCTCACCATACAGATAATGCTTCCACAACTTCAGAGCAAATATCACTGCTGCCAGCTCTAGGTCGTGGGTAGGGTAGTTCTTCTCATGGGGACACAATTGCCTGGAAGCATAGGCAATCACCTTCCCATGCTGCTGCAAGACGTAATCCAGCCCCTTCCCTGAAGTGTCACTATAAATAGTAAAACCACCCGATCCTGAAGGCAATGTCAGAATCGGAGCTGTCGTAAGCCGCTTCTTCAACTCATCAAAAGCTGCCTGACACTCCTCTGACCAAACATACTCAGTATCCTTTCGGGTCAACCGAGTCAACGGCTCTGCAACCCGGAAGAAATCATGCACAAATCTCCGATAATATCCTGCCAGCCCCAGGAAACTCCTGATCTCTGCAACTGAAGTCGGCGCTGCCTATGCCTCAACTGCTACAATCTTCTTGGGGTCAACTGAGATACCATCTCCAGTCACCACATGCCCCAAGAAGTCTACCCGGTCCAAAAAGAACTCACACTTGGAGAGCTTCCCGTAAAGCTGCTCCTTCCTGAGAGTCTCCAGCACGATCCTCAAATGCTCCTCGTGCTCCTCCTAGTCTTGGAATATACCAAGATGTCGTCAATGAACACCACCACAAATTGATCCAGATACTGATGGAACACCTTGTTCATAAGGTTCATAAACACTGCTGGCGCATTGGTTAGCCCAAACGGCATAACCAAAAACTCAAACTGCCCGTACCGCATCCTAAAAGCGGTCTTAGGAATATCCACCCCTTCACCTTCACCTGGTGATATCCCGACCTCAGATCAATCTTTGAAAATACCTGAGCTCCGCTCAACTGGTCAAAAAGATCGTCGATCCGCGGCAGTGGGTATTTGTTCTTGATCGTGAGGTTGTTGAGTGCCCTATAGTCAATACACATACGTACTGACCTATCCTTCTTTTGCACAAACAATACCGGTGCACCCTATGGCGATGAACTCGAGCGGATGAAGCCCTTGTCCTGTAGCTCATCCACCTACTTCTTCAGCACTACCAGCTCGCTGTTGTTCACCCGATAGACATACTGAAAGATGGGTTCCGCTCCTGGAACCAAGTCTATCGAGAACTCTATGTCTCTGTCTGGTGGTAATCCTGGCAACTCTTCTAGGAAAACATCCATATACTTTGCTATCAAGGGGTATAGAATCACCTGCTCCTCGACCGAGACTCCACAGAAGACTCTGCTGCCCTGCTCTGCCTGACGTCTGGAGTACTCGAACTCTGGCTCCCCTGGCGCTCTGAAGAGAACTCTACCCCCTCTGCAATTAATGCTGGTGTGGTGCCTGCTCAACCAATCCATGCCTAGTACTATATCATAGTTCGGCAATGGCATTACGAGCAGGCTCACCTCCAACTCACGGCCTTCCAAAACTACTTTCCGACCCTTACAAACATCACTCACGAGGATAATGCCACCCCCGGTCGTGATCTTGTAAGTCCTAGGCAACGATTCAGCTATGATACCATGTCTAATCATAAAAGATACTGATATGAAGCTATGCGAAGCACCGGAATCGAATAATGCAAAAGCTGGACTGGAGTCGAGAAGAATTGAACCTGCAATCAGCTCTCCTATCACCTCTACATCTCCAGCTGCCATGGCAAAAGCTTGCCCTTGCGGGCCTCCCCTGGCCTGCTGCTGGTGCTGGACGAACCTCTACTGCTGTGTCGGCAGGGCTGATCCCCTCTACTGGCCTGCTGGAGCCCTAGCTCCTCCTCCCGGGCCTGCTCGTGCTATGCGGCACTCCCTCATCTGGTGGTTTGCTGAGCCACACACCAGATACTGGCCCAGCCTCTTCCGGCACTCATTGAAGACGTGCCCAGGCTTCTTGCAATAGGCACAAGTAACACCATGTCTCTGACTCTGCTGGTGCTGTCTCGGCTGCTGCTGCTGATGAACTGGCCTCTGCTGGATCGGCTGCGGCTGAAACTGCCTCGGCTGCTGGTACTGAAAGTGGGGCCTCTTGGCCTGGCCTCCGCTGCTACTGCTATCCCTAACTGGGTCTCGCCCCCTCTTGAGCCTAAGCTCAAGATCATCCTCTGTCAACAAGGCTCCCGTCAAGATCTCTTCGAATGTGGCATCCCGGTTGCCCTTGGTCAGGGACTTGACCTCCTTGACCAGACCCTTCCGGAACCTCTGGGCCTTCGCCTGTCGCTCAAGCCCTCTACGAACCTGTCGAGGCGGCCGAACTCCCCGGCGTACTCCTCCACTGAAAGTCTTCCATAGACTAGGCTCTCGAACTGCGACTCCAAGGCTCTGAGTGCTGAATCTGGGAAGAACTTCTTCTTGAAGAAGCCCTTGAACTGCTCCCAAGTCTGTCCAGCTACCCCCATCCTGGGGTCTGACTGATACCAGGTGCGAGCAAGATCTCGCATCCGGCTAGCTGCGGCCTCGATCTGAAGATCTGCTGGTATCTGGGCCAGGCGGAAGATCTTCTCTATATGCTCGATCCACTCATCGGCATATAGGATCCCCTCTGTCCCTAGAAAGCCTCTGGGGCTCATCTTCTGAAACTGCTCGATCCCCGGTATTCTCGGCTGATGGACTACTGGTCGAGCTACAACCGTCGTAAGGGCCAACTCCATGCCCCTGTCCTGTCGAGCCTGCTGTCGATCCATGAACTGCTGGAAGTACGCGAACATCTGCGTTGCATCCACGTATCCTGTAGGCGGTAGCTGCTGGAAGGGCTCATCTGCGATGACTGGGTCCTGCCTCCGAGCCGGTGGAGGCATACCCCCTGCTGCTACTGTCGAGGTCTCAATACGAGTAGAGGTGGCAGGAGCTGCAGTCCCCTGGCCCCGCTGTAATGGCTGGGAGGTAGCAGTCCCCTCCATAGCATCCCCATGAGTGGTACGCTGCGATCGAGTCTCTACCATCCGAAAGATAGACAAACAAAAGTATCAATTTCTGAGAAAGAAGCAAAATAATAAGGCGGACAGTTAAAATTCAAAGGATCAGCTGACAATAAGGATTTAGATGGCAATAAAATAATTTTTCCTAAAGAGATTGAGTACCTTAAAATTAATGTCCTATATCCTATTGCAGGCTGTAGTGATACTCTAATTCGAATACCACTACACTTCTAGTCTAGACCTGCATGGGCTACCACTAAAAACGTGTCATGACCCGCACCCTAGAGTAAGGGCATGAGACGTGGGTACGTCCAGCCTACGCCGCAGTGTCGGCGGTAGAACGCTATCCTAGGTCAACATACATCAAGCAATATATCTCTAAACAGATTATACTCCCGAATGGGGGTGACATAGCAGTAAATGAACTCAATCACAACTAAGGAAGAGATAGCACGATATGAAATAGAACTCAAGGAAAAATAGATAATAAAGTAGTCTAAGATAATCCCAGCAAATATCCAGAGGTATATGGTCTCAGATACTGAATGAAAGAATATATATAACTCAAAAATCTCTGAACAGAAGTAAATCTAGCTAAACAGTCTCAAGACAACATAAGATAAGATAAGCCTAACTAAACTAGTCTAGGCAATGGGGGTGAAGTCCTCAGCTAGAGCTGGGTCCTCCTGAGGGTCCAGCTCGCACGTGTCATCTAAGGCTGCCCCGTAGAAAATATCCAGACAGGCCTCCTTCTCGTCCTCTGTAATATTTTCAACAGGTCCAGTCAGGACAGGAGCGAGTACAGTACATCTCAATAGTTCATAGCAGGTTAGAAAATATAATCATGCAGTAAAGTAAGATACAAGTACTGAAAGAAGTGCAGTATGTAAACAGAGAGAGAACTGTAATATAAATATCTACTATAAATAGAGACTAACAGTGGCTAGTGAGTCAGAGTACAATATAGACATGTAAATGGCATAGGAGATTCTGATAAGACACTACGGAAAAGATTCTGATAAGATACTACTTGGGTATTATTCACATGTCTACTTCTACTCCCACGTACCCCCAATCAATACACAAGGATCCAACCATGTTATCTTATGATTCCATGCAAAGGCCCCCGAAGGGTGATACATGGATGTCCCATAAATGGGAATTCTAGGAGATTCTAGGATACCCAGTAAATAGGATAAGAGATTCTAGGAGACTCTGTGATCATAAGAGTATATGTCACAAGTGATCAAAGAACCAGTGAAGCATAGTGATACGCCATGTAAGTGAAACGCACAGAACATGTAGTACCCGATGCTCCATAAGGATAACATCTCAAGAAGGGATCCATATAGTACCAATCCGTGTGACCAACGTGACAGTACAAGTAAAGTAATTTAATACAGGAAATAATTCTAAGCAGGATATGAAATGATCAGAGAATGTACTCGCCTGGTATCTTAGTGTCCAATATGAAAGTACTGTCCGAGGAGTGGTGTCTGGCTCCTAATCAGAATAGCACAAGTCACAACAAGTCCAAAATGGTATAATGAAGTCCTACTATGCATTCTACATGATTCTAGGTCCATCTAGGCCAAAGTCAACTCTTGGTCAACTCTGGTCAAGCCTAGAAGTCAAACTAGGTCAACCAAGTCTAGACTAGGTCAAGCTAGTCTATCTAGTCCAATCTAGACTATACTAGTCTATACTAATCTAGTCTAGGTCTACCAAGACTAAACTAGCCTATCAACATACAATACAAGGCTATAGAACCTATCCTATCAATCAAGCACAAACACTAATGACACACCAAGTATATATACAATATATATACTCATAGATTATTGCCTATAACATAAGAGCAAGGTGTGTACACATACAGGCATATAGAGATATCATTACATACATGCATCCAATGTGTATACTATATTAGGCCTATACAATAATGTGTCATCAAGTATTGACATATGTATGATGCTACTACTATGTAATAGGCTCACATATATACATGAATTTATATCTATACATATATAGGTTCATAAATACATGCATATATATACCTAGGTTATAGAGATATATATAGAGAGGTAGATAGAGTGTATGTGTGTGTATGAGAGTAATAGTGTGTGTGTGGGTGTAACTGTGAGTGAAAAAATGGTGTGGGTGATACATGGCATGAGGGTATGTGAGAGGGTAGCATGGTGTCAAGGAGTGCTAATGTGTGTGGATGAGTGAAACATGTAAAAGTGTGTGAGAAAACAGTGAGTGATAGAGGGGGTACAATAGACTGTGTGTTCCAGATTTGTGGTGTAGCAGGAAAATAGAACTAAGTGGCTGAAACTAAAGGACAGTACAGGGAATAAATGAAGGCTGAGACATGCATATGGGCATGTCGGTTAAGGTTCTCAGGAATGTAACTGTGTAGGGGTTAACAGGAATTAGTAGTTATGTGACTGAATTCAACAGTACAAAGTGTAATTCTCAGATTTCAGCCATAAACTAATACCCAGATTTCAACTTCAGTTCTAACCATTTCCAGGTTAATACAACATTGGAAATCATCCATAGTTCATAATAGAACTCAAAAGAAAATAGTTTACAACAGTTCATAAATTTTCAGTTTTCAATCACTTCTTGCATTCTCAGTTTTAAGCCTAAACTACAACCAAACAATCCCAAATTTGATATACCAATAGAATTCATATAGGAGTACAAGTTAGAGGTTTAATAACATGTAAATAATATTGTAGAATAGGTTAAATTTATGTTCAAAGTTCAATATGAAAATCTGAAAAAAAATAGAAAATAGGACTGATACACAGTTTTAGGATAATAGGGGAAATCGAGATTTGATGAATAAAAACAATCTAAAATACTAAAACAGAGGTTGGTAGTTGAAATTTACAATGTATTTGTGTCCCAGGGTCCATCACATGTCCATCAATACGACACAATCGTGTCCAATACAAATAAACCCAAAACAGTGCAAAACTGGCACTGTCTCGTGCACACGTGCACTTGTGTCGTGCACTCGACACAGGACACAAACGTTTCTCGTGGTCATCCACCTAGATAGCCCACCTATAGGACTACCCCGTAGGCCAACTAGCCAGTATCCACGTCGTGTCTGTGTCTGATACGAGAGCCGTATCAGAGTCGAAAGTGTTCGACTACACAGTCAGGCAAATCCCCTTGCGATGGCGGTTACTCTCTCGACACGCCACGTGGACACGTGTGACTTGACACGTGGCATGTCAGTCATAGCCCCATGGCGTCTGTCGAGTCTCGCGTGTCCTGGTTGCGTGTCGTGTCCGCTACAGCCCCCGAGTGGCAGGGGATCAAATTCGAGCGCACGCGCGTGTGTGCACCGCGTGTCCACGCATTGATTCTGAAATGACCCGTCACAAACACAACCTCAGAGGAATAGAAATCAATAAGCAAATACAAAACCTAGATTTCTATTCAAAAACATTGGACAAAAGAATCGAAATGCTATTTGAGGTATTTCGACAAATACCAATGAGCAGCTCCTGCTACGTATCCAAAACGGACACAAAACCCATGAAACTCGACACAAAACCAATGCAAACACTTAGGGGACTCCTAGGGCTTCCTGAATATGTAAAGAAATTGAAATTTCATTGAGAAATGAAGAAGTTACCTATATGTGAACTTTCTAGAAAAACCCCCTTTGTAGAGCTCTTCTCCTTGATATCCCAATCCAACAAATCAACAACAAACTAAAATAAAACTCCAATAATAGCAAGTATAGGTATATTAAAACCTAATGGAAGAGATTTGAATAAAAAAGGACATGAGGAGGAATTTCTATGGATTAAAATGCAATAGGAACAAACCTCTTTCTAAACTTGTTCTTTCCTAAAAAGAGGCAACCCTGCACTAAGAGAGTATTTATAGGGTGGTGTTCCCAAGGATGATATGGTAGCCGACCAATAATGTCTAGGGCTTAGGATTTTGGTAATTCTTGGGCTTTGGGCCAATCTACAAGGCTATGAGTTAAATTGATTTATTAAAGGTTCTAAATCATAAGCCATGACTTATGACTTTCTAATTCCTATTGCTAACTAGAGTCTATTGACCAAACCAAGGGTTAGCTTAGGTTAGACTAGAGTCATATAACCTAACCAAGTCCATACTAACTAGGGTTAGCTTCTAGGTTGGTCTACAAGGGTCAAAACTAGTCAAAGTCAACCTAGTCAACCCTCTACCAAACAATTCCAAAATAATTCCCAAAAATTCCCAAAAATTCAAATAAATTCTAATAAATTCAAATTACCCCAAAAATGTCAAAAATATCATCATATTAGAAATGTGGTAGTGACACAAACGAAGGTGCCTCGCTCGATGACATCACTGATTTCGATTTCCTCGATGGTACGACTCTCGTTAGTTTCAAGAATGAGCTTAGTGCGCCCGCACATGCTCGTCCTAGAAATTTCAAGGCCAATAACTTAAAATTGTTTAACTACGAATTACATTGCATCATCTATTCCACTCTACTTCCAAAATCTACTTCAAAAGATGATGTTACTGCCCTTGAGCTTTCTGCTTTATATCACATTCTTAAGGGGATTCCTTTCTCTGCCCCTAAGACTATCATTCAGATGATGGGTAGATGTCGCGAAAGAGACCACAACCTCTCTTATGCGATGATCATCCCACGCATCTTTCAGAGATTCGATATTGACTCATCCATTTATGCTCTGGACCCTGAGCCCAAGTTTCTCAAACTTTCTCGTCGCAGCATTGCCACTGTTCTTTCACCTACTGCACCTGCTCCTTCTACACCTACACCTATATCACCTGGTCCTCCTCAGTCTTACCCTATGACCTTTGAGGGTGTTCATCAGTATCTATCAGATCTGCAGTCATTTTATGTTGACACTTCCAGGGAACATGAGTTCCGTGACGTGACTCGGTTCCAGGCTATTGCCAACTCCTTTGTTGATCTGAGATTTGCATAGACGGGTCACTCTGCTAGCTCTCTACCTCGAGACCCTTCTGTTTATGGCTATCGCATTGATGATGAGGCGGCCCACTCTCTGTTCTAGCCAGGGAACGCTTACGATTGGTATCATACTTCTGGTGCCACTCCTCATACTTCTGGAACCGGCACTTCTGGAACTGGTCCATCTGGACATGCTGGCACTACAGCCGATGATGATGAGGATAATGATTTTTGAGATGTTACTGTTTGAGACTGTTTATTTTTGTCTTATGTTTCCTTGGAAATGCTCCGACATTCTAAGATATTATCAATACTCTTTATTTTATATATGATGTGTAACTCTTCATAGATATTTCTTTTATGCCTCAGTTTGGCATATGTTTCACTTTAGTTTATTATTCAGCATTTTATTTGTTTTAGCTTTATAGCATTATCTTTCTTTCTGCTTCATATAAACTGCATGTGACAAATACCATGCCTATGTTATTTATATAATATCCGTTAATCTTAGTTTTTTGTCATTTTCTATACCATGCCTGTGATGAATGTTCTTATTATTATTTTTGTGTTTCTTCACTGATTGTTACTTATGCATTTATTGCGGGGGAGCTTCCTTTTTTGCAATTATTTTGCTAAGTGACAACGGAGGAGAAATAAGATCTAACATCTTTATAGATACAGGTTATGAACAATTTTTTTTAATCTCTCGGTACATTTTTTTGAATTGATCCAAACCAAGATTTTATATCGGCAAGGTTTGTCAATTATCAAAATGGGGGAGATTGTTGGCCCATTGGTCATGGTCAAACCTGATTTTAATAATTGATCAAACTCTGTCTTGATCTAAATGCAAGTCAATTCAGATGTTTACCTACGACATTTTGGACACTGCTTAACGATAGATATCTACTATGTTCAAGGCCGAAGCTGTTTGCCACTCAGAATATATTTCCTTCAAAGCAATGTAATTTTTTATTTTATTGAGTCTAGGAATACATTGTACACCAAGTCGTACTGGCAATTAGGCTGTCCGGAATCGTTTTTCAAAATTACCCAATCCTTTTAAAAAATGACATGTTTTTGAAAAATATCATTTTTTTCAAAAAGCTTCTGAAGGACTTTTCAAAAAGCCAAAATTAATTTTCACAAAAATTAACTGGCAGAACCCTAGCAGAACTCGGCCAGAGTTCGGCTAGAGTTCGGCCAAGTTGAACGTTATGTGAATGTTTGATTTTGAACTTGGTCTCCCTTCAGTTGCGGTTTGTTACAAAGAGTTCTGTCCGAATTCTGTCAGAGTTCTGTCTTTGGAAAAACTACAAATAGAGAAGGATTTCGATCACTTCAAATCACCAATTCACTTTCAATCTCTTCTCTTCTAAAGCTTACATTTCTTCCAAAGAGTTCTAAAAAAAGCTTCTATTTTTAAATCCCAAGCCAGTTACAATCCGCTAGTCGATTTGCCTGTACGGTGTGGTCTAGTAGTTTCAGAGAGATTGTAATCAGAGGCTTGATTGAAGATACAACTCTTCACAATTGAAGTTGGTCGAGTTCTTCGTATCAAAGCTCGCGTCTGTAGAAGTTGCAAGGACTTCGTATGAAAACTTGCAGGATTTTCCAATAGTGGATTCAACTAGAAGTTAGAGTTCTTCCGACTGGACTAGTCCTCACAAGAAGGAAACCAATATAAATCTCGGTGTTTGCGTTTGCCTTCTGATCACCTTTTTATTACTGTCATTTATTTTGTGATTATTATTATATCTGTGATCTAACTGCTAACAAGTTTTTTAATTAGCAATATTCCGCTGCCTACTCTATTCACCCCCCTCTAGAGTATTCTGCTTTACGATTTCGTTCCTACACTCGAGAGAGTACAGGAGTTTGGCCTATAGAGGGAGCTGGAACATTCAGAACATCCTCTGAAGGTAATATTTTTTCAGGAATTGTGACTTCTGGAAGATCATCAATAGGGGATGGTAATATTATTCCAGCTGCAGCAAGTGCAGTCACAGGAACGGTGATCCTCATAAATACGGCTTTCAAAATATGAACCTAAGGAGTATCCGCTGCAATATTTGGAGCCAAAATATTCATTGTTGGAGTCTCTGTAAATAGAAAACATATATATCAACACAAATACCCAATGAATTAATACCTGGAAGGGCAAAAGTATCACTTTTCGGGGACAGTGGGTCTTGCGACGGCAGTGACGATTCTGGTTGACCAGGAGACTGCCCCAGCACTGAGGAAGTAAATGAAGCTACACTTTCTTTGCTGCACAACTTCAGTTACCAACAGTTTTTTCTTTATTTTGTGCTTGAGCGGTATTGGAGGAGATCCCTCGGATCCAGAAGGTTCATCCTGTACATCTGGCCTTCTACTAGTCTCTTCGGTAGAAATTCTGCTTTCTTTTGGGATTAGAGAAGGAGTTGTCCCCATTCCCCCAGAAGACATCCCTGTTTCAACCTGTCGTGTCTGGGATCTGGTCCTCGCTACGGGCTGTTCAGTAATAAAAATTTCTTCTTTTTTTTCTTCCCCCAAGCCTTGGGGGAGAAGGAGGTTTAGTTAGGGCAGATTGGGTAGTTGATTCCCCAACTTTTCGTCTTTTACTAGCCCCTTTTGCATGAGATTTCTCTTTCTGCTTTTAGAGAGAAATTTCTAGCGGATCATTCACTTCGTCAGGGAGACCGACAAGTATAGCTTCAAGAAGTTCATTAGCAGGAGCATTTTCTTCAGCCTCTCTAAACTCTAGGGTGGTCTTGGCCCCTGCTCATGACCGTCTAATACTAACAAAACTATCAGACAAATTGAAGCCTTCGAAGAAGGTATTGACCGAAGTATAAAAGTCCGTATATGTATTTAACATGCGTGGGCCGACTTCAAGAGTAGCAGAGGGCATTAAGAATGTAGCCTTAGTGCCCCTGGCACTATAATATCTCCACCGTCTAGCACCATCGATCAGATATTTGGAGGCTTTTATGCAGGTGGTTGCGTTGCCGACGTGCATTTGATCATAGACGAACTGGCGGGCAAATCGGCTTGGCAGATATGATTCCAGACAACACTCACCCCCAAACCGATATATCAGGTGAAAGGGTCTGATCATCTTCAACAACATAAAAGCAGCTGGCGTGGACGAGCACCCATAAGCTCTAAGTCCATGAGTAAAGGAGAAAGATTCTCAGTTCTAAGAGGTAGAGGAACACAATAGAACCTTCATTCAGAACCCATATTTAATGCTTTTTGGCAATCAGTAAGAGAGTTTACTTTCCACCGAGATGTGGCATAACGTCTGATGAAGTCTTCTCTTACGACACCTAGAGCAGGATCCATCAGAATGGGATTGTCTAGCAACAACCAGCTGAATAAATATGTATGAGACATCTCAGTACGAGGAAACCCATCTCGAGTACTGGGATCCATCATCATGGCATCTGTGAAAGAACAAAGACCTGCGTTCAGCTGGCAAGTCATCGCAGAAAAATGTTCATCTTTTATCAAAATACTAAATGCACAGCGACGAATAGTACACCCCGGTGGATCCTATCAACATCACTGGCTCTGGGGACCACGAACCGTCGCAGCCACAATGAGAGGAAACCTGCCAGAGTAGCCTCTCGAGACATCTGTCTACCATCTTGTCTTATATAAGTCTCAATGGAAGTACCAGCCGTAAACTCACGCCAATCCTCCTTCAGCTCATTGTCAACATGCCTTGACCTTTTATCAATTTTTGGATAGTACTGCGGTCAAGTGGTTCAAAAAAGCGAGGCTCACAATCTAGGTGTTCCAGCACCTTGTCTTCCTGGATGTGGCCCAAAAATAGATACAACAACCATTTGGACAAATAACACGTCCCCTTTGCATGACTCTTGTATAGAATGGTGCAGATCATGAAGTGGCATAACAACTTGTCGAAGACTGCCACCATTTCTGAGTTTTTCAAAGCTAAAGCGTCCAATTCTTCATTGGTTGGCATATACTCTTTATATGGGTTTTCACCCATTGGCCGATGAGAGTTGTATTATATTTCGTAAAGGGCAAAGCCTATATCTCCCTGAGGGGTTACAAAAGTGCATGTCTTACTGTTGTATCTTTCTACCAAGGCCAAAAATAAATTAAAATTGGTGCAAATTTTGCAGGAAGTAGTCCAAATGGGTTCATAAAGCTCTAAATCAAGCAGCTCGTCTCTAAAGTTGTTTAAAGCCCAGATTGAAAGCTGGTTCCAGTGTTTGATATCTAGATTCATCAAACCCATCAATCTCATATTCTGAGCCGGATACTTTCCTTCAGCCTTAGCAAACAAGTTCGCAAAGAAAGGTATCCTAACTGGAATCATCAGAGATGAATCCTCAGGAGGCACACAACTTAGTTTTAGGCCTCTCAGGTAGGTGTTATTCCTCTCCGACGAATTGAAGACTATGTCTCTATTTTGAGGACCTAGTCTGTGGCATATCCTTCCAACTCTAGCCTGTTGAAAAGGAGTCAGATCCCATGCCATATTTCAAGGATAGCTGGTATGGGCATAACGGGATAGGGACAGATGTTTCGTCATATCAGTGTGATACATTACTCTGTTTCCACTCTGATAAACTCACTTTTTTTGCTTCAATTTAGGCTGAGAATCTTTTTTGATAGCTTCGCCAAACAAGAGGCTGGTTTCTTATAGGGAACCTGATCCAAGCTTATAAGGGGTTCACCATTCGTCAGGCATAATAAAGTCCTGTCATCTTGAGACTTTAGCACAACTCTCCTGGAGGAAAATGGACATGAGAAAGATCTTCTTGATACTCAGACACCCGAAAGGCAGAAGCCAATTCCTCAGCAAAATGGTCTTCTCTCAGATCAACTGCAAAAGAAAACTCAGATTTAAAATCTTGAAAATGATTGTTTTCTTAAAGAAAAACTCTGCGCCAAACATGAATGGCGCAGGATGAGAAGAATAGTCCTCAATTGGCGCATGCAAAGTGATAATTCTGTAACCACCACTTTTCTAAAATGAGGGTAATTTTGAACTTTTGTAAAATTGATTATTTAATAATAGGTTTAAATTATGTTATTAATTTATTGGTAAATTTTGATTATTTTAATATCATTAAATTAGTGTTTTATGATTTTGTTCTTTGTCTAGTGTAACCTTAGAGCTGCTTAGCCTAGAGATTAACCATGACCATGTAAGCCTAACCCATGTGATTAGATTAGCTAATTACCACATTTTAGGCTAAGGGTATTTTGGTCATTTTGTGACTTTTGAATTATTTAGGATTTTAATTAATTAGTGAATTTTAGATTATTTTAATAATATTTAAATTGATGCATTGTGATTTTGGTCATTTTTTATATTTTAATATTTTGGGAATTTTTATATTTTAATATTGATTTTACAGGATTTGTTTAGTCGGGTTTGAGTTTCGTTTCGTTCCGACTTGTGTTAGTGAGCCGGCTAGCTTAGACTCTAGACGGGACCCCAAGGTTAGTTAGTCATGGGCCAGAAACTCTATTAATTAATTTAGTAAGTTTAGACTAATCCTACTTGTTAGATTGGTTAAGTTAGAGGCTTAAAATGAACCCTTTTGATCCCAAACTTGAACCTAACTTAAAATTAACTAAGAGGACCAGTTGAGGTCTTACTGGGCTTTCTCCCAAGGCCCAAATAGGGTTTAATGACAGCCACTATAGGTAGGTTAGCCTTCCTTCCTTTTATTTTATTCCATCTTGCCTCTTTTCCTTCACAAAGTGTTCTTCCCCAAATTAGAGAGCTTCCCTCTTTGATTTGATCTCCAAATCTCTTCATTCCTCCACCAAACTTCCATCCAACCTTCTCATACTATCAAGGGAAGGTGCTAGCAAATATTTGGATCAAAGTGCAAGGAGGAGTGTCCATTTGGAAGGATCTTCGTATTGGAGCCGTGTCCTTGATAGTATCATTGGGATCCCACTCCCAATAGGTAAAACCAACCCTCTAAATTGATTTCCTATGCATATTAGTTAGTTTTGAATCCATAGGATCCACCCTCATGCATGTACCCTTTTAGATTCAAGTTTTAGGCCATTTGGAGCTCTCTAGAGCAAGTTAGAATTGTGTCTTATGTCCTACTTATTAGATCTCAAATTAGGACACCTCATGTGTTTGGTTTAATGTCTAATAGGTTTAATTGTATTTTAATTTCAGTTTTAGACATGTTAGAGGATGGATTGATGTTAGTTAGGATGGTTAGAATGAGTTTCATTTGGATACCTATGGTTAGATCTAAGTGGTTTAGTCTACATGTCATATTTTTAGCCTCAACTTGTCATTTTAGTGTCTCTTTATATAATGGATTGTTTTGTATATATATAATATGTATGTTAGATATATTTCATATATTTAGATGTGTGTGGATATGTTGTTAGTGGTGTACTTGTGTTAGAGGAGAGGGGAGTATGGTTTGATGTGTGTCTTGAGTGGTGTGTAGAGTGATATGTGTTTCTTTTGTCCAAATAACCCAAATTCGTCATAATATTTATCCACATTTTTAGTAGTCATAACAACTTAGAAATATCATAACTTTTAGCTTAGAACTTCGATTAATCTTCCGTTTTTTTAAAAAAACCATATCGAAGTTAGCTTTCCAAATATATATATATATATATATATATATATATATATATATATATATATATATATATATATATATTAATAGGTCAAATGAATTCTAGAACTTTCTGTAGAAATGTTTGAGTGTCAGCTGTACGAAAGACGAACGCGTTTCGATGTTTCGCAATTCCGGAAGCTTTCGGACACGAAAATGCGATCCATTTGAAGTTTCAAAAAGCTAATACGAAGGACTACAACATATTATAATCCTAGAATTTAGTAAAGGCCCAATTGGTACAGTATTGATTTTAAGTAGAACAGTGACTATACGATATAGACATTTTGTGTAACCTATGAGCCTATGTAGTATTGATATTAAGTGAATATAGGTATCATCGGTTGTCGAGTATATGTATGATATATATATATATATATATATATATATATATATATATATATATATATATATATATATATATATATAATTATTGTTAGGTAATATATGTTAGTATGTTTGTTAGATGTTGGTTAGTAGAGGGTTAGATATGTTAGAGTTGTTATATGTTAGTGTAAGTTATATATATTAGTATATTTGTTAGATGTTGGTTAGTAAAGAGTTAGATATATTAGAGTTTGTTATATGTTAGTGTAAGTTATATTTGTTAGTATGAGTGTTAGTTAGATAGTAGAGGTTAGTATTTTGTTAGATATTTGATATGTTGTTAGAAAAATTGATGTTAGATATCTAATATGTTAGTAGGTTATGTTAGTTCTAGATATTGGTATATTTATAAGTTAGTCTCTATAGGTTATATATTAGATATTAGTTAAGATGTTATGTTAGTACATTATATATTTAGTTAATTAGACATTTGAGAAGTATCTTAGTATCTCATGATACCAAGTTAGTACCTTAAAGTAAATATGAATTATCTTTACCTTCAAGATAAATGATTAGTTTACCATATGACCAAGGTTGATATGGTATCCTAGTGTTAGTGGGTTAGTGTCTAAGTATTTGAGTTTGAGTAGGTGATGCTAGATTGTGGGAGGATTATATAGATAGGTATATATATTTTTAGGTTATATAGTATATATATATATATATATATATATATATATATATATATATATATATATATATATATATATATATATATATATATATATATATATATTTTTTTTTTATATATATATATATATATATATATATATATATATATATATATATTATGAGAGCATATAGATATAGGTTATAGTTCATAGTGAGAACATGTATATACTGATATATGATATCTATATGTATGTGTTAGGGTGGTACTATATGGGTTAGGATATGTGATATATATGTAATGTATATTATATAACTAAGTTTATGTGCCTTGTTAGCTATGTGCCTTGATTTAGGCTATGTGTTAGATAGCAATGGTACTAGTATACTGATTGTTTGAACGTAGACTTGTTTAGACTAGAATTGACCAACCTAGACTAGTTTGACCATTGTTGACCAAATCCAAGCTAGTTGACCATATTAGACTAGTTGCCCTAGTTTGACTAGATTGTTGACCAGAGTTGACCAAGACTTGACTTTGACCTAGATTGACTTAGACTCATGTAGATATTGTATTATTTCAATTACCATATAAATTGAACTCTTTACAACCTGTATTGATCTAACTAGGACTCTGTGACTCCAGTTGGCCATCTTTTCATATCAGCTGTTCAGGATATCAGACGAGTACATCTCTGATCGTTTCATACTTGCTAGGATCTATATTCTTGCTCTAGAATACTTTACTTAATGCTGACACTTGTTATCACGGATTAGTACTATATGGATCTTTTTATGCGATGTTATCCCCTTAGCGGATACATCGGGTATTTTGTGTTCGTGTACTTTATCATGGGCATCGTATACTCCTTGTGTTCGTGTTATTCGTGTACAAATCGTATGAATCGTATACTCTCATGTGCTCACATGATCTTCGTGTACAACTATACTTCTTGTGTAATAACATAACTTGACTGGATCCTTGTATTGATTGGGACGGGGGGTAGAAGTGGTTATGTGATCAATCTTGTAGTTACGCGTGTGCAACCTCTGTAGATTACTCATGTGCAATATCGTACCGTTTACATAACCTCTTGTGCTCTGAATCACTAGTCACTTACAGTTCTTACTTATCATGTATATATTTTTAGTTTACAAATATCTCTTATTTTCATGTACATTTTCTTACAGTTCATGTATCTTACTCTTTTGTATGCTTTACATTTTCTGCCATGATATGACTGCATGAGATGTATTGTCCTCATTCCTGTCCTGATTGGAACTATTGAAAATATTACAGGTAATATGGAGATTCACAGCTATCCTAGAGGACCAGTAGAGCTTGGAGTAGATTGCTAGTTTATGATTTAGTTTCTCCTTTAGAACTTGTTTTGTAATAAGTGGAGTTTGAGTTGTATTTGAGATTGTTGAGATGTTGTTATTTTAGAAGTTATTTAAGTTGTTGTTGTTTTGAGTTTAATATAGTTGTTAGACTTCTGTGTTATCTTATCGTGCTTAGATTGTGATTGAGTATTATCATATCTTATACTTGCCCTCCATTCGGAGTTAAGATTGTGATATGTACATTATATATGTTTGCGTGAGTTGTTTTAGTTAGCGACCTAGAACACGTTCTACCGCCAATTTTACGGCGTAAGCTGGGCGCTGTTACGCACTCGTGCCTTTACACCGAGTGCGGGTCGTGACAAGTTCTCAAAACTAATGGTGCATCAGCCAGTTAGCACATGATTTGCGTACCATATCGAATGGCACACATGCTTATGACATGACAAATGGCTCAGGGCATCATTTTTTATGATTGATTTTACCAATACTCTAAAAGGTGGTGCAGGTTGTAGAGGCGTAAAGCATCGACCAACACTCTGAAAGAGGCGGTCGATGCTGGCCCTTGATTGCGCTACGCACGAATGGCACGAACGGCACGAACGTTCTGTTGTCATCTTCTTGATCAATTTTCTCACCTTCAAGAGTGGGGTTCGCCTCCTCGGCCCTCGTCGATGGCATGACATGATGCGGCATCATCAACGGGGGCACACATGAAGTGGCTCCGGCCACTTTCTTCCCTTTCTCAGCTACGGTTCTCTTTGGGGCCATTTCGATTGATCGAAAGCTTTAAAAGTTGAAGAAATAAAGAGGTCGAGAAGACAAGAATTTGAGTGAAAGTGTTTCTCTCCCCTCTCAGTCGGCTATTTATAGCCTAAAGCTATTCGTAATAGTCGCGCGATCCGTGCCCAAAACTCGGGGTCAGTTATGATGCTTATGCGCCAATCACAAAAAAATGCTTCTTATTCAAAGTATTTCAAATTTTAAAGCTTTCAAAATTTGAAAACTTTGAAGGGATCATGTACAAGCCTAAAAAGTATAATCATCATCATGCGCTTCTCATAAATGGTGCCAGAGCAGAAATCATCAAATGGCACCGGCCTTCAGATGGTGCACGAAATCAGTTGGCGCTGGACGCAGGTGGCACTGGTCGACATGTGACAAGCTCCTCGAGAAGCTGAAATAGTTGTCATCATTACTGACAGCACATCAGTCGAGGAAAATTTGTTCGAATTCCGAACGCGCGACACTCGAGAAGATTGTGTCTGATTTGTTTATAATGATTGACAGCTGCCTCACACAATTTGTAGTTGGTGCAAGATAATCAAATATCATTATACAAGCAGAGTGCATTAAACAGCAAATAGCGCCTGGCTCCATTCAACAGTTGGTGCCATCTGATCAAATCATCCAGAAGCAGTTAGATGACATGGCATGCATGCCACTTATCTCGAAGAACGTATACGTGATACCGCCCACGACCAAGCACATCTCTCTCACAGAATGCCACGCATCTGCATGACCTACTCCCGGATATCAGGTACGAGTACGTGGCTATGCCCAGCCTACACCGCAATATCGGGGGTAGAACGCTGTCAAGTACCTAGTAAATATCTCAACATCTAAATGATCTATAACAACAATATATACTCAAATCACCAACACGAAAGATATTAATAAGAAGAGGTAACAGCCCTCACGAATCAACTAGAGTCTACGAATGATCACAAATGACAAAATGTGTCAGAGACAAAATCGACAACGAAACATGAATCTAAAGTAAAGAAATAATGGCCTAGAGCTTCCGAAGACAACTCACTATAAATAGAATATCGAGATCTGTCTTAGCTAGCATCAAACTGTGGTCCAAGTATGTAGGACATAACGATTCCAAAAATTTGTCAACTTATCCAGTCAAGATCGGAACGAGCACATACTCCAACAACAGTTCTAGTTAAAAGATAAATAATATGTAGCAGTAAATAGAGAGAATATACAAGGTAAAGTGATACGTACATGAGCATGGTAAACATATCAAGACTGTAAATGAGTGTAAGAGGAAGAGACAGTTTATATCATGTACATGAATCAAGAAACTACTATCTTTGTGAGTTAGCACTAGTTTTAACATGTGATCGGCTTAGGAACTTACATGAGAATTTATGGCCTAGTTAATCATACGTGTGGTGTTGATTAACACTCACGAAAAATAATATCATGCACGGGAAGGGTATGATCACATATCTACACTATTACTCCCCGCCCCCGACTATTATAGTGGATCCAACCATGACATGTTATGGCACGAGAATCTCTGAGAAGGTAGCTAGCTTCGCAAGAATCGGTCTCAATACAAAGTACATGCAAAACAAAGAGGTTTGCACAAGATATCCCAAGGTAATCAAGGAATAACATCTTATGATAGGATCCAGACAATACCATTCCGTGTGAACAATGTGTCAAGAGAATAAGGATATCTACACTAAATACAAGAAACATAGAGGATATCATAAAACAAAAAAGTTATCAGAGAATGTACTCGCCTTAATTTAGTTGGAAGTCGACATGCACGACATGAACGTGTCGACACGAATAGGTACCAATGCTATGCTCCACAAGGTGGTCCCAGATAATGATACGACCAATTCCATTGAGTTCAGAAAAGTCAAAAAGCCTAGTTTGATATATAAAATCCAGAATTAGGATTTGGCACGATAATAGAGATAAGAATAGGAAACGACTATAATAGTCATGACTTACGATTTAAGGAAAAAAAACTATACACATATCTATCTAAAAATCATTTACAATATTTAGAAACTATAATTTCTTTTTATTCATAAAATTTATTAGGTAGTACTAGAACCCAAAAATTATTTAGAGTTTTACAAAGTCCAACTATATATATATATTCATTTGGACTTTGTATATATATATACAAAGTCCAACTATATATATATATATATATATATATATATAATATAATATATATATATATATATATAAAGCTAATAATATGAATTGCAAGTAGTAGGCTATTTAAATGATCAAGTTGCACCTCGCTAAGTACATCGAAACCTACGACATGCAAATCGAGAAAAAATGATCAACCATAAGGTTAATAATCTTATCATAGCGATCCACATGGTCATCTTATCAATTTCAGCGATGTGAGATCACTGGAATCGACTAATCTCAGTTTTGTTGCACAAATTCCGAAATACGAACATGAATAAAAATTAATTATAACTAATAGTGATACCTAAAGAAAATATCTACATATGTTGTCGGATGATAAAACAAACGTCACCAACGTGTCCAGAATAGTCAAATTAGCTAAGAAAGCCTGTCCATAAATCCAATTGGATATAGGGGCAAAAATGTAATTTTGGATGAAAATAATGTCCGTCGTTAGACCCACTTTGTACCGAAAAATGTATCAGGATAAAAGTCCACTAAATCTAATAAATTATATGTCCACGATTCCAGAATGACGATACGAAACCAATGGTATATCCAGAACTGGATTTCGATGAGCTGATCTCAAAATGGTCTGTTAACTCGGACTGTAGGGCCTGTCTTGCACCAAAATACGTGCCAGGGCCCACGTCCTCCAAATCTAGCAAATATTATATAATTCCTGCTAGAACAACGCCACGATTTATTGGTAGTAGTTAGAATTTGAATCCGGAGTCCCGGGTCCAAAATTACAATTTTACAAGTTAGAAATTTTGAATTCGGACAACTAACTTTGGCGTCAAATTCAACCAATCAAACGAGCTCACAATGAAACAAAACTTGAGGGAAAAAGAAGATGGTTATACCATCTATTCACAGGAACTAGTGGCAAATCAAACGGAGCTGCGACGGTGGAGATACAAGTCGACGAAGTTGGCTCTACAAAACTATCCAAATATACACAATTTAAATAGTCAACTTGGTGGCCAATTTTGATCTATTAAATGATCGAATTCACGGTTGAAACTTTATGTAGCAATAGAGGTATATACCGAGATTGAAACGGAGCAAAGAGTTCGTCGATCCAACGGTCTAATTGTTCCAAAAATGTGCACAAAATTGCTGCCGAACAACGATTTTGACTTTAAAAATCGTGCATCACGGCGGAATCTCGTCCAAAATGCACGAATCGACTGTTGTGCGTCATCAGAGAGGATGAAGGCCATGTCAAGATTGGTCTGGGTGGTTCATCGGGGCTATACGGGCCTCGGGAGTCTGGGCAGTGGTGCACAGCCTTCGCCGTGCTGGTGCAGCGCACGTATCTACTGCTACTCGCACGCACTGTGTGCGCGCATGGTGTTGTGTTGGCTGCGGAGGAAAGCCACTGACTGACAGTATCACGACCCGCTCAGGAATAATCGGACATAAGTCAGACATGTCCGGCCTTCGTCGTTAGATACGACGAAGTAAGCTGTACCAAGCTAGGGAAATCTAACCAGAAAATCATGAATATGCACAATCACAGCATCTATAAAACGTTCCCAGATGATCACCATAATCTACAAATCTATATAACATAAATGTACTAGAGTCATCAGGAATGTAATGTACTATGAACTCTAAAACAATATCTAAGAGTAAGGCTAAACAGTCTAAACCTGAAGCTCTTGCTAAGTCATGTCTCCATCCTGTCCAGCTAATGTCCCGGGCTCTGGCCCATATGGTAGAATGATATCCTGGAAGTACCTACAACATATCCAGTCAGGAGCGAAGCAAAGTACAGTTCTCGGTAATGAACAATAACATCATGATATAGAAAATAAGTACAGGAGAACAGAATAGAAAGTACAGAAAATGAACATGAAAGTATATGAATGAAAGTACAGGAAATAAAGTACAACAATGTAACTATGAACCTGAAGTACAGATATGACAAGTGCACCATGTTTGAAATACAACTAGCCTATGTGACTGGCTGGGGTGAGTAGAGGAGCATGTACAGGAGTACATAAATAAGGTACGACTTAGGGCCCAAGTGCACGATGCGAGGCCTAAGCTATCTACATGAATATAGTACCCAGGGTTTGGTAACATAGCTAGTGTATTTCCTGTCACGACCTGCACCGCTTTTCGGATACGAAGCGTGTCCAAGCCCAGCCTACGTCGAAGTGTCGGCGGTAGAACGCTGTCAAATATATACAAGTCACGACAATATAGAATCTCATGGTAAACTATCTCATCCAAAGAATAATCGAATCACAATAAAGATCAATGAATAAGACATGAAACTAGACAATAATAAATATCACTGAATATCTCCAAGAAGCAATGTCACGTCCGGTGGACCAAATCCACTACTAATAGACGGAAAAAGAAAAGTACATGAAATACACTAACTGAGTACAACCTGTTAATCAAGGTGACCTCAACTACAAGCACTGCGGTCTGATGCTGACTCAAACCTCTCGTCTACTCCTGACTCAAACTCGGCTAACCTGAAGAGATCATCAGGTACTCAAAGGACTAACAAGATACATAAAAAATGAGCCTTTCTAATAGTTATTATGCATGAAGAAAAATCCAGAACAAATAAGTAAAACTAAGCAATGAAATAAACATGAATATGTACACTGACTACACATAAATGAACTGCTGAACGAGGACGAGAGAACGCATGTCAAGATGTCAACGGATAACCAAATGAATACTCAAACCCTCGCCCCTAGTGTAGACTCGCAGGTTTGATCAACTACTAACCCCGCCCTAGTGTGGACTCGCATGCTAGCATCACCCTCGCCCTAGTGTGGACTCGCAGGTATGAACCATATACTACTAACCCTCGCCCCTAATATGGACTCGCAGGTTAGCTTCAAGAGAATACCTTCGCCCTAGTGTGTACTCGCAGGTGTGGACCAAATACTAATAACCCTTGCCCTAATGTGGACTTGCAGGTTAGCTTCAAGATTTCAAGACAAGGAGGTATAGCAGTTCAGTTTATGACTTCTTGACCCACGACACGACTCAGTCAAGGAAACAAGTAAACACGACCAATAAGACACAATACTAGCTGTGAACAAGGGCTAATGTATCAATAAAATAAAATAATAACATGATATGAAAAACATGTCAACAATAATGAGAAAAACTGAATAATGAAAGACAGTGCATGTAAATAAAAATGTATAGAAAGGCAAGGTATACTTGCCTTAGGTCCTGGGCTACTGGTATGGTTATGATCAGTATCGATGCCCAGGTAACCTGTTTTATTCCATATATATAATGCCAATAAGCAATTAGATTCAAGGATGGCAAGCTACTTAAGCATTAGTCTTCTTGGCCCATTATCAACCTTTTTGGTTTAGGTTCTATATACCTCAGCTTGGTTCCTACTGCTCACATACTTCTAGATTCATTGGATCATGTTTGGGGTATATTCTTAACCATTCTATAGGAGAGAATTCTCTATACAAGAGCATATAATATATATATATTATTTTTTTTTGCATATATATATATGTATATATATATATATAATATATATATATATGTATATATATATATATATATATAAATATATATATATATATATATATATATATTATAGTATATATATACATATATAATATATATATATATATATATATATCTAATATATATATATATATATATATATATTATATATATATATATATATAATATATATACCTCAGCTTGGTTCCTACTGCTCACATACTTCTAGATTCATTGGACTCATGTTTGGGGTACATTCTAACCATATATATATATATATATTATAATATATATATATATATATATATATATATATATATATATATTATGTATATAAAAATAATATATAGATATATATTATATATATATATATATATATAAATATATTTAATATAATTATATAATATATAATAATAATATAATTATATATATATATTAATATTATAATATATATTATTAATATAATATATATATATATATATATATATATATCTATAGATAATATATATATAATATAGATTATATTATATAATATATATATATATATATATTATATAGATATATATTTATATATATTCAATAAAAAAAATATATATATATTAATACATAAAATAATAATAATATATATATATATATATATATATATATTAATATATATATACCTCAGCTTGGTTCCTACTGCTCACATACTTCTAGATTCATTGGACTCATGTTTGGGGTACATTCTTAACCATTCTATAGGAGAGAATTCTCTATACAAGAGCCTATATATATATATATATTATATCTATTATATATTAATATATATATTTTTTATATATATATATATATATATATAATATATATATATATATATATATATAATAAACAAAACAGGAAAGCAAAAAGAGGACAACAACATACTAGAGGACAACAACATATTAGAGCCAAGATATAGAAGTACACTTACTTGAGATCATATATACCTTTGTGTTCTTTTCAATTAACAAGACCACAATAGGGAAGCCAAACAGTCATACCCTTACTTACATATCCTGGGCTGCATCCTACTCTTCCTACATCCTTGAACAAGTAAAAAGCCAGGTCCAGTGGTGGTACCCTGCCTTACTTTCCAAACAATTATCAGTTTGGCCTCTCATCCTGTCAAATGATCTAATTGGGCACATTTTCAAAGACATGAACCAATCATAAGAATTTCAGTATAGCAACATCAACTGCTACTCCATAGGATACAAATCTTTATTCTCTCCATATCCACTAGTGAACTGGTACCTTTGCGTTCTAGGCTGCCAATAAGCCTTACCACCCATATTTATCTAGGCAGGCTACATACTCTGTTATCATATCAGTCCCTCCAATGCTCTCCTAAAAATAACCTAGGACTGAATTGATCCCAAACCTACAGGGGACTGAACAACAAGAAATTTAGACTGGACCTCGAACTGAACCATCTAGGATATGTAAAGACTGAACATATAACCCACTGGCTGATACTAATGCTAGCCTTCAACTGATCATTAATAAATAGATGAGCATAGGACTTATACTAATAGTTAATGTGGACTGGAACGTATCTAGGCCAGATGCCATGGGACTGAATGCCCAGGATAATAGGGACATGAATGGGAAGGGTACAAACCCAAGTGTGACTGAGACTGGGTTAATAGCCACATTTTATCCTGGTCTCAGTGTTCATTGATACAGGGCAAAACTGTCCTTCAATATGTATTCTAGAGACAAGACAACCATCTCACTTGCCGGTTGTACTGTACTCTGAACACGACTGCTACATCCTATGTGTATACATATGGTTTGCCTTCCTTAACATAGGACACTCACCTCCAGTTTCAAAGTTGGTTACCCCAGTGTCATACTATCCTCTGGCACAGAGTATTGGCACTCTCCTACTACCATCTCAACATGGTTTTCAACCTTTACACCCTAGCCTATTTTCACTGCTACCAATGTTTTTTTCCTAATATTTCAACTGATGCACTCACATTGCCTAGTGCAGTAGCACAAAATGCTACATATATCAACACACTTAAACCTTTCCGATACGCCCATGAAACCTACTGATATTCAGATTAGTGCTTTATGCACTAATGGCATATCCCCCTTGAGGTTACTGCCACACTCACCCACGAGTCCATGAATGACACTTCCAACTCCATATCTCTGATATATCTTGAACCCATAGGTACACATACCTATCAAACATCCCACTCTTCCCTGTACTCTGGTATATGGATATATAACACCAATTTGGCACCAAGCAGATGTACACTTAGCCACCTCACTTCGTATGGGTCTGTTGTGTAGACACATAGGACATGCTAGCTCCTAATGGAATGTTCCTATGTACAACAACTTTCGAGCTACTACTATGACAACATCTTTGCTCTGATTTGAAGATTACCCCCTGTTATGTACCTATTCAGGAACATTTCCTTACCCTCGACTTGTCACTAATACCCAATCTGATATTTATTCCTAGGTTAGGCTTGATATCATGGTTCAAAACATGACACCAAACATATCCTCCAATATGGGGTTGAAGCGTGAGGTCAAGAATCAGGCCTGGTTGAGGGGAAATTGTGTCGAGTATACTCGAATTGAGGGGTGTATTCCAGTACCAAGTCTGATGTAAATGGTTGGATAGGATAGTAACATCAGTCCTGATACCAGGGTATACCTGACACTAAGGTATCGAGTGTGATACCAAGGATCCTAATGTGTCACCAACCAGTCTCAACCCTCCATACATTGACACTTGCATTGGCTGGTGATGGTACCACCCTTACTGTATTCACGTATCATGTTAGTGTACACTCTATTACCAATGTCTGACCTATCCCCTATTCTGCCATTGCCCAACACCCTAAGCAATAATCATGGTACCCCTACCCGAGTTTTCTTTAAGGAATTAACAAGTCATCTGCCTCTATAGATTAAAGCAAACTGATCTATCTTGAAGGACTAAATTAAGATGATTACCTGATGAAGAATTCGATGCTCCCTCTTGGTGACTCCTTTCTCGAACACACAGGTCTCCTCCAACTTCTGGGATCACAGGGGGGCTTAGGGTTTAAGGAAGGAAGGAGGATCGGTTGTTCTCCGATAATATAGTGCATATATAGTTAAGGATTTGATCGATCCTAATCTTAAAGGGATATGATGAGAGATCGAGTTATCTATGTTTAAATCATAACTGAAAACAGGGGGTAGTCAGCTGAGTGAGGGAAATACATTTGAAATTTGAACACAAGGGTGTGCTATGTACAGGGTTTTAAATCACAGGCTAATCATATATACATATACTAGTGTTTCGATTTCCTGGAAGGATTTGATTTAAATCTCATCTCAGTCCAGAATTCATATTGAACCCAGGGTCATGGGTTAGGTTTAAAAAGGAAAATTTGAATATAAGAGACATTTGCACAAAGGCCCCTGTTAATACCTTTATACTCATTTGAACCCTCTATTAGTATTTCAAATAAAACCAATATATAACGTAACAAATGTATGTGAGAAATAAATAATAAAATAAAAAAAATTATGCGAGGATAAAATTGGTCAAGGGGTTGACATTTCCCCACCCGACACAAGTAAGTACAAGAACAGGAAATACAGGGTACAAGATATCGTGTCATGACGTGTCACAAGAAAGGTACAAGATATGTAAATGTACAAAAACTATAGAATAGTACTTGCCTTGCTCCGGGAAGGTATGGGTAGTGAATAGAGCTGGATATCCTCCTGTTCAATTGTTATAAGTTGATTAAGATCTAAATAATTTATATTAACCATTCTTGTGTTGAAACCAAATTATGTTATTTACAAAAGTTTTACTAGTGGAACTAGAAAATTTGTAAATAAGTCTACTTATCTTGTATCAACAACTACCCTCATCCATAACTAAATCTAGCTATAAAGTGCTTATAGGCATACTAGCTGTAAACCATACTTATTTACTTCACAAACACAGAAATAGTTATAAAAGGGCTATCAACAAAATGCTAACCATTGATACCACCAACTCATACTTATGGCCTAAACTTGGCTTAAACTAGTAAATCCTAGCCTTCAAAATAGTTGTAGTTATCAGCACACCCAGTCAGGACAAATATGTATGCATAGTTACCAAGTGGCAGTTAACAAAAGGTTAAGTCTTCACTCTCAAAAAGTAGCAACTAGTCTAGGCATGTTAGACTTAAATTCAAGCATACCTTATTGAGAACATGCACAAGTTATTCCACAGAACTTTACAACCCAGTCTCAGGAAATACAGTACTCTCAAGGTGTACAGTAAAAAAACCACCCATGCTAACTCATAAGTCAAGTATCTGTGAAACATTGCTCATAACAAAGTGGTACCGAAGGAAACTGTAAAAATTGTTCAAAAGGACTCCTCAGTTATCAGAGTTAAACTTAGAGAGACAGGGCCATTCTATTGTATCAGTGATTTAGATTCAAATTGGACTGAAAAGAATACATCACAGTTGGTTCCAAAACCTCAATTACCAAGGAATTAAGGAAGAATTAGATTTAAAAGAGTATACTTCCGACATGCAACTATTTGTGAGCAACCTAAAGAGCTCAACCCACCTTCGCTCTCAATAAACTGAAGGAACCTGAACAAAGTTTATGGAATTCAAAATAGCCAGAAGGGATCTCACAGTACTCAAATGTAAACTTCAACTTATCTAAGATACTTGGAAACGAAAACAAGTATTACCTAAAGAATCAACACAGAAAATCAAATCAGTATTCAGTCGAGAAGAAAATAAGAAAGTAAACACATCTACAAATCAACTGCTGGGTTTCTAACTTCTTCAACGGCTAAATACTCGACTTTGAAATCCCTCCATCGTAGGAAGATGCCTAGCTCAGGAAGATGTCCAGGCTCGACACCACACCATACATCAATGGTCTATGCTCCAGTTTAGACGCGTAGCTAGGCTACACACACGAAGGTGATATGCATAGACAGGGCTCGGACACAGTAAGGTCGAGCAACTGAGAAAGGAATGCGATCTAAACGACACGTACACAAACTGGTCTGGATACAACAATAGACCCGATCACAGCTCAGTGCAATACGCAACAAGAAACACAAATACTAAAAATTAGCCAACTACTACTAGTCCTAATGATCTGAGAATAAATAGGAATTACCTGAAAATTGAATCTACAATAATATACTTCCACAAGATTGGACACAACCCTCTCGTGTCTAGTTCACAGCTCTGGACCTGGTTCGGTCATTCCATCATACATGTGGTGAGCAGCAACACAAGATAAACTCTCGAGTCTCCTCCATTCTCTGAAGCCAAGAATGTAGAAATTTTTAGATCTCCTTGATCTCGAAAATCAATACAGCAATAAATAATCGATTAGATCCGAGAAATGGAGTTCCCGCTCAATATCACAGATGAAACCGAAAGTTCAAGAATATCAAAGCAGAAATTTACACCGACTCACCAGTTGATGATCCCGGACTTGTTCGAACCGATCTCAGAGATCCAACGAAAACTCGGCGTCGGTTCGTCGACATCGTCGTCGTCGTCGGCGGCCGAGCTCAGGGAAGAAGGAGATCGAGCAACAAAAATGAAATTTCGGTTCTGGAGGGAAAGGAATGAAAAAAACTCTATTCCCGCACTCACTTAATAACAAAAGTGCACTTTTGCACCTAGCCCTCCCCCACCCAAGACTATTACAAAATGGCCCTTCCTTCTTAAGACAAAGTTCAGAAACCCCCTCTTCCTTTTCATTATTGCACAGAAATCAGAAAATCAGTTTAGAAGAGTAAGTGGTGGGCCCCAAGTTTGTTACAACAAACTTTCAAATTTAAAATTTCAGCTCCTAACTAATTTTCCTCCAAAAAAGTCCAATTATCATTATTCAAAAAATTTACTAAAATTATAAATACTCAAATCAAAGTTTGTGATGATTATTAGAAACTTTAAATTCTCAAAAATAAATAGAGAAGCGGAGTTACAAATCTCCCCCATTAAAATAATTTCGTCCTTGAAATTCGAGAGACAAACCAAAACAAAATCTCGATAAATTGTTTCAACACAAGTCATTTATTGAATTTAAATTTTTTGAAAACCAGAATACAATCAAGCAAACAAACTAGGATAATGCTCCCGTATCTCGTCTTCGTGCTCCCATATGGACTCTCCTAGAGAGTGGTGTCTCCTCATGACTCGAACAAGCGGTATAGTCTGATTCCGCAGTTGCTTCTCCCTCCGATCAAGGATCTCCACTGGCTGCTCCTCGTAGGTCAGCACGGACCCACCTCTAGCTCTGAGTAGTCCACCACATGGCTCAGGTCCAAAATGTAGCGTCGAAGCTGAGACACATGGAAAACATCATGCACTCCCTCCAAGCTGGCTGAAAGTGCTAGTCGATATGCCACCTCACAAATCCGCGTCGTCACGTCGAAAGGCCCGATGAATCTCGGACTGAGCTTCCCGCCTCTGCCGAAACGAAAGACGCCTCGAGTCGACGAGATCCTGCACGATGAATCTCGGACTGAGCTTCCCGCCTCTGCTACTGTCCCCCCAGTTCTTCTACCGATCCTGTGCAACTCTGAGATGCTCCCTGAGCCTTGAGACCCTGCACGATAATTACACACAAGAAGTTGGAATAACACGATCTAACAATGATCATAAATCAAATTGACACGAGATAGAATGAAGTTTCAATTACAACTTAGAGGAGCAAAATCATGAAGACACAACTATTAAGTACGATCAAAAATTGATAGTTAACACAATTGGAATAGGACAAGATAGGAAAATCATGGTTAGATAGACATGATTTAAGATTGAAGTTTAGACAAGACACAAACAAAGTATGGAATCAAAATATGGCAATGTATAATTTTGAGGAATTCAATGATCTAACGATAAAATGCTAGAAGGGAAATTAACAAGGGTTGATTTAGGAAACGTACGAAATACTCAGGAGGTACAGTATCAAATCTTGATAAACGTGCAAGGAGTTGTGATTCTCGAAAACCAATAATCATATGAAAATGGAATATAGTCTCCATGATATCCAAGAACATATAGATATTTGAAGTCACTTTACTTAGAATTCCTGCCCCGCCAGTATATGTCTGGCTGCAATAAACTTTTGGTTCAATGACTTAAATAGCAATATGTTACCGAATAACATATCAACTTTATCTATTTTCAAACAATTATTAACGAAACAACTCAAGAGATCTCAATATGAAGAGTTTAGGACAAAGTCTCAATAATACCCAAAAACCTATAAATACTTGAAATTACTTCAACTTGGAGTTCATGCCTAGCCAGTGCGCAGCTGGCTGCAGTGAATCCTTAGTCCATAATCCAGATAATGGCTGCAGTGTACAACTGCCACGTCATAATAGATAGTCGAATATTCTCTCAACCTTGTCCATGGAATTTCCAAAGGGTTTATGATAATCCAATACGAGTTCTAAATCATGATAGAAAATGATGATATTTGTCCTTTACAAAATAAGATGTTACCGACAAGGAGTAGCGGGTACTAAAAAGAAGCAACAAAAGATCCAACAAGATCCAATATGTCACGACCCGCACGCTAGAGTAAGGGCACGAGACGTGGGTACGTCCAGCCTATGCCACAGTGTCGGCGGTAGAACGCTGTCCTAGGTCACAACATCTAACAATATAATGCTAAGCAGTTTATACTCCCCTAATGGGGGTGACATAGCAGAATGTAAACTCAATCACAACTAAGGAAGAAGAAGCACGATATGAAATAGAACTCAAAGTAAAATACAGATGATCAGAAGAGTCTAAGTATCTAAGATAATAACTCAACAAACATCCAGAAATACAAGGTCAACTACAGAATATGAAAGAACATATACAATCCAGATCTCAAATGACAGAAATAAAGCCTAACTAAACTACTCCCAAGACAACATAAGTAAGATAAGCCTAACTAAACTAGTCTAGGTAGTAGGGATAATGTCATCAGCTAGAGCTGGGTCCTCCTGAGAGTCCAGCTCACAAGTGTCGTCTAGGGCTGTCCCAAAAAAGTGTCAACACTAGCCTCATCCTCGTCCTCTGTAAACATATCAACGGTGCCCAATCAGGACGGAGCGAGCACAATACATCTCAACAGATCAAAGCAGGTTAGAAAATATAAGCATACAGTAAAGTAAGGTCAGGAAACTGAAAGAAAGTACAGAATGTAAGGAGATAGCTGTAATGGAAATATCTACTATAAATAGAGAACTAACAGTGGCTAGTGAGTCAGAGTACAATATAGACATGTGAATGGCATAGGACGATTCTGATGCTACACTATGGAAGGATTTTGATGCTACACTACTTGGATATTATTCACATGTCCACTTCTACTCCCCCGTACCCCCAATCAATACACAAGGATCCAGCAGCTAGGTTATGTTATGATTCATGTAACGGCCCCCCGAAGGGTGGTACATAATAGTCCCATAAATGGGGATTCTAGGAATGCCCATAAATGGAGGAATTCAAAGAAGACTCTGTGATCCTAAGAGTACATGTCAAAAGTGATTCAATGAACCATGAAGCATAGTGATACACAATGTAAGTGAAACGCACATAACATGTTGTATCCGATGCTCCCTGAGGGGATAACATCTCAGAAAGGATTCATATAGTACTAATCCGTGTGACCAATGTGACAATATCAATTAAAGTAATTTAAAGCAGGAGAATAATTCTAACAGGATAAAATGATCAGAGAATGTACTCGCCTGTATCCTGAGTATCTGTAGAGTATCTACTGTCCGAGGAGTGGTGTCTGTCTCCTATAAAACAGTACAAGTCACAACATGCCTAAAATATAAAATAAACTGCTACAATGTATCTACATGATGTTTGGGGTCAATCTAGGCTAAAGTCAACTTTTGGTCAACTCTAGTCAACCCTAGCAGTCAAACTAGGTCAACTCTATTCCAGTTAGGTCAACCAAGGTCAAACTGGTTTAAACTAGGTCAAACTAGTCTAGGTTGGTCAACCCTAGGCTATGTCATCTAGGTTATAGGCCATAGGCCCTATTCCTTAGGCAAATAGCCATACACTAGGCCATATACCTATGTACACATTATCTACATAGCCTATACCTATATAGAATCTCAACCACAAGGTAGGCCATGAGCTTGTACAAACCATAACCCATATATCATATATAGCTCTAAAATACATATATGTATATCCATAGTAAAATACATATCACATTCACA